>CAUEEP010000936.1:1920000-2376369 GCA_958450365.1 Mesorhabditis belari | reverse complement strand
TTTATTTTTACCCATCTAACCCCTTAGACTTCTGCTGTGACATCCAGATCTGCGAAATATCATATATTACAACTTGAAATACAATTAAACCCTTTCATTTCCAGGTAGTGAAGAGTGAATATCGCATATGTGGTGTTTGTTGACGCATATACCCATCTAAACCCCTAAACTTCTGCTGTGACATCCAGATCTTAAAAATATTATATTGAAACCAAATTCCAATCAACCGCTTCCCTTTCCAAGCAGTGAAAAGTGAACATCGCATATGTGGTGTGTGTTCATGCACATGAATAATACCCATCTAACCCCTTAGCTTTCTACTCTGACATCCAGATGTTCAAAATATCATATTAAAACCAAAATCAAGCTCAAGCTTTCAAGCTTTCTTTAGATTTTAAAAGCTTGATTCATGACGCATTTTTGCGCATTCAAGAATCAAAATCTGATCAGCCAAAAACTAATTTTCGAGCTCGATTTCGAACTTTCTAAGCTCCTAAAAACTCAGCAGGCTCCAAAAAGCTTAGCAAGCTTTAAAAAAGCTTTAAAAATGTCACAAAGTCTAAAAGTCAAATTCTTGTGTAGATTCTAATAAAAAAGCAACCGCTAGTTGATTCGACTCTTAGATCTTGAGTTATAGACCATTTCAGTGAATCACCCCTACAAATTTATGAGATTTGATGAAAAGTGGCACTTTTTCTCAGGAAACCCCTATTTTTAGATGCATATTCGGATTCTGCATCAAAATTCGACCTTAGAAAAGTGTTTTTTATCATACTTCTCCGTCTTCGGAGACGTCTTCGTCTAACCAATCCGTTATTAACGGATTGGTTTATTTCCACAAAATTGTTTACAAATTCGTTTACAAAATCTTCGTTTTCCTGCTGGCACTGTTTGGCAACCGGATATTTTGCTTTACAATAGGTAAAAAGAAGTTAAGGAATTGAAAATCCATAAAGATCGACTAAAATCAATAGAAATCTATCAAAATCGATTAAAATCAATGCTAATCAATAAAAATCAATAAAAATCAATAAAAATCGATCAAACCCGACTGAAATCAATAAAAATCAATAAAAGTCAATAGAAATCCATAAAGATCGATTAAAATCGATAAAAATCCATAAAAATCGATTAGAATCAATAAAAATCGATCAGAATCCATTAAAATCAATGAAACTGAATAAAATCGATCAAAATCGATCAAAAATCGAATGAAATCAATCAAAACCAATAAAAATCCATAAAAAACGATAAAAATCGATTAGAATCAATAAAAATCGATCAGAATCGATTAAAATCAAAGAAAATCAATAAAAATCAATAAAAATCAATAAAATCAATAAAAAACCAATAAAAATCCATAAAGATCGACTAAAATCCATAGAAATCTGTCAAAATCGATTAAAATCAATGATAATCAATAAAAATCAATAAAAATCGATCAAAATCGAGAAATCGATTAAAAATCGATTAGATTTTTGTCAAAATCGAAATCTGTCAAATTCGAGAAATCGATTAGAAATCGATCTTTTGCTAGCATTTGTTGGGACAGTGATCTCGATTTTCTTCGGTTTGCATCAAATTGCTCCATAAAAATTGCCAACGCTTTGCAATCTGGCTAATAATAAAATTTTTCTTTGGCAGCTAATCACTGTACTTTTATGCTTTTTAAAGCTTCTTTTATGCTTTTTTCAAGCTTTTGAAGTTTTTTTAAGCTTTCTAAGCTTTTCTAAGCTTTTTGTTTTTCTTAGCTTTTTTTACACTTTCTAAGTATTCGCAAAAGAAAGAATCAACCTGTGGTTAAGTTTTAAAGTGTTCCTTATGAAATTTGGTTATAGAAATCCACAAGGCATTTACTACACACTAATGTAAAAAGATAGAGAAAATTCCGGTCAAAGTTCGACTACCTACCTGAAAGGGTCCATCCACTTTGTCTTTGCACTTATTTCTACCGTAATCCGAGTGATTCGAGTCGAAATTTTACTGTAATTTCCCGCTGGGATAACTTTATGCGTTCTCGAGACGTGTTTCGTACGAAAAAACGGCTTCTGGCACACTGCTCGGGCATAAGTGCCCAGGAAAAGTTTTTTCGATACACTGGGCAAAACGTCAAGAGCACTCGGCCCCCGTACGGTGAAACCCCGTACTTGTGTGCAAAAGGAGTTGCTCTGGGGAAATTTTTGGAGAGGTAACGGATGGCGACGTCCCGGGACCTCGGAGGGAGGATCAATGCGTGACCTCCGAAATAATACACCCCACTGACGTTTTGCCCAGAGGTCTTCGGGGCTAGAGAGCAGGCAGCAACCTTATCCCGGCTAGCGGGGATAAGGTTGCTGCATGCTCTCTAGCCCCGAAGCCCTCTGGGCAAAACGTCAGGGGTGGTCAGGAGATAACTCTTACTAAAAGTCAGAGAGTACCACATCTTCCCTAATAATATTGTAGATGTTAATCGTTCGATCAGTAATCGGATCATCAAAGGTCAAAATGATCATTTGTGGAGTGTCCTTGGCGTTCAATCCACCGGGGATCACACGTTCTAAAAGGAAATTCGATTAACCAGGCCCAAAGTCTAAACGATTGAACTCATTTTGAACAAAAGCATCCAGGCAATTTACACGATCCATCAATTGGACAATCAGTCAACTCAGTCGCATTCTTCACAGGGTACACACCAAAAACTTGGGTAATTAAACCGGCGGCGAAGGCTTTCCGGGGGACCACACTCGGGGCAGTGTGCCAGACGGCGCTTTTTCCTACGAGTGACATGGAAGGTACGCACCTCGATGCGCTGATAGTAGAAACTGAATTAAAAAATGAAAGGTTTTTTGTCTCTTCAATCGTGTGGGAAATTATGCGTTATATTTTCTTTTATTAATACAAGATTTTTAATAATCAAATCTTTTAAAACCAATATATTTACATCTTCATAATTTTTATTTCTTCATTCTATCACATGAAAAACATCGTTAAATGTACCATTTGTTTTTAAATTTATTGAAATATTTAAATTTTCTCTTTTAGCTATCGCAAAATCTTCTGGTCCGTGAGCCGGCGCTAAATGTATTAAACCAGTACCTTCATCCAACTTTAATATTTGAGATCCGTCTACAACATAACCTGAGTCATATTTTTCATTGTTATAAAGATATTTATAAGTTTTATTAATTAATTCTTTTCCTGAAAATTCTTTAATTATATTAAATTTAATATTTATTTTTTGTTCTATAAATTCAAGTCTATTTTTAGCAAAAATTATCTTTTTATCTAAATGTTCAACTATTATATATACTGAATTAGTATTAATAGCTATTAATCTATTTTCTGTTAAAGTTCAAGGTTGTGTTGTTCATATTAAAAGATATAATCTATCGTTTAGAATATTAGATTCGTTTAATTCAAATAAAGTATAAAGTGAAATATTTTTTTTAGGTAAATATTCAATTTCTGTTTCAGCTAAAGCTGTTTGATAGATTGTAGATCAATAAATCGGTCTAAAATGTCTGTAAATTAATTGTTTTTTTATTAAAACACTAAAAAAACGAATTTCTTCGGCTTCGTATTCTTTATTTAAAGTTAAATATTTTTGTTTAAAATCTGTAAAAAGACCAAATTTTTTCATTTGTTCTTCTTGTATTAATTGTTGTTTTAAAGCAAAAGACTTGCACAATTTTCTGATATGATATTCATTATTCTTAGAATCAAAATTTTCGAGTTCTTTAACTTTGTTTTCTATAGGTAATCCATGAGTATCATATCCGATCACTATTTCTGAACAATAACCTACTAAGTTTTTATATCTAATGATAATATCTTTTAGATTTTTATTCAAATAATCACCCATGTGTACATTTCCGTTGCTAAACTGCGGACCATCGTGTAAAATAAAACTTTTTTATTTTCTTTATTTTTTTTACAGATAAATTATAAATTTCTTGTGTTGTTCAAAATTCAATTATTTTTTTATCTGTTTTCAAATCATTAGTTAGAAGGAATGAAGTTTCTGGTAATAAAAGTTTTTTGTTTTTATTGTTGTTTTGAGATTCGTTTAAAGACATTTTATAAGTTTTATAAATGTCTTTTAAAAGGTTTTAAAACAAAAAATATCTAACTATTGTTCAAAAATGATTATTTCTTATCGTTTTTCTTTGGCTCCGTAAACTGATCTACTTTGCATTTTACTATCATCACCTTTCAAATCGTAAACACCTCTTATAGCTTTATAACGAGATGCAGAGCTAACATCTTGTCAACCTCCGCTACTTAACAAAACTTTAGAATAAACTCCTAAGCTTGGACTAGTTTGACCTCTAACAGCAAAATTAACTAAATATTTATTAGAAAGAGCTACAGTTCCTCCTTTTCTAATACCAGAGTTAGGTTTATTTGGATTAAATTTTTTAATAGCTTTTACTATTCCGCTTATTTGAGGAGCGTCAATTCTACGATATTCGCTGTGAATTGAATTTCATCTATATTTCAAATATCGCATTCTTAACTTTTTTTTGTTTTTTTTCTCAAACCTGATATAAGTTGATTTATTGTTGCCATCTATTTATTAAGTTTTTACTTTGTGACTTATACAAATTACTATTTTTCCTTTTTTATTTAATTCTTCAATTTTTTCTTCAAATAATTTATCGTGTTCTACATCTAATCCGTTATTAGCTTCATCAAATATAAAAATAGAAGCGTTTGGTTTTTTATTCATAAAATATTCGAAACTTCATCATTGTTTTTGTCCTGTAGAAGCTACTTGATTTTTAGTAATTTCATATAAAGTATCATTATTAAAAAAAGCTACATTTTGTTCTCTTGAATGTTTTAAGTTAATTTCTTTTGAATTTAAAACTCCGTTTGTAATAGGTTGATGCATAAGTCTTTTCGTTTTTTTCGTACTTCTGTTAAAAAGTAACAAATTCACCAATTAATCTATAGTTTGCTCTATAAAAAAAAGTGTTTTTTTGTTCAATTTCCATCTTTTTAAATCAATTTCGGTTCACTTTCAAGCAAATTCGAGAGTGAAAAACGCCTTTTTTCTTTATTTCTTTCTTTAGCGCATAAACCACCATTGACGTTTTGTGGGGAGGTATCAGGGGCTAGAGAGCATGCAGCAACCTTAGAGCCACGTGACTCTAAGGTTGCTGCATGCTCTCTAGCCCCTGATACCTCCCCACAAAACGTCAATGGTGCAATTGTTTGATTAGCGTTAATTCTTTTTTAATCGATTTTTTAATCTTGGCGCTAAAGCTCGAGGAATGCTGAAATTTCCCGAGCTTTAGCGCCTAAGGGTAAATTTTCCAAAAAATAAAATAATATAAAATAATATAGATACTAATATATTTCTTACCTGGATATTCAATAAAATTGATTTTGGATGCAAATTAATTGGTGTTTGACTCTTAGATCTCGAAAAAAAGGTTTTCTTTAGCTAAGGTGTCTAAACCGCATGATCGAGTTAGCCCTTTTTGACTACCCGACTTCATACTCTCAAGAAAATCCAGGCATAAAATATTTTTAAACCCGTTTTAATGTTATTTTGCAGGAAAATAATTGGTTTTTCTAATGAAATCAACCGTAGTTTAATTGGTGCATTTGTTGGCTTGAAACGGCAGACGAAAAGGAACAAAAAGACTTATGCATCAACCTAATAGTTTGTAAATAAATTGTAAGATTTATTTATAAATCTAAAAACAAACCCTCCATTGAAATTCCACTTGAAGGAGGTTGAGCCGTTACTAGAGCAGAACTCTCCAAAGATGATACTTCCTAAAGGAAACAAATTAGTTCGCCAGACGAGTAATTCGATCTTACCGTAGATGTTTTAGCAGGTTGTTGTCTTGAAACAAATGGAGGCGGTGTCGATTGAGCCCTTTCAAGGCGATTCATTGAGACACCCGTTCGAGCAGACACTTTTTTCTGATTGGATGGCGCTATTTGAAGCTTGGAACGAGATGAGCGACCACTGAAAGGACAACAAGTTATTAAAGTAAACCATCGAAGTAAACGATCGAATGGGGGATTGACATAATATTCTTAGTTTTGAAAACAAACAAAACCTTGTTGCCGACAACGAACTTTCACGGGAACGAGCCGTTTGCACAGAAGGTGAGGAGGCTGTTGGGCAAATCGATGTGCGATTCCTGTAACAAAAACGAATCATACAAGTGCATAAAATTATGCATGCCCAAGGAAACCTATTTCCTTATAAAAGTATCAATGTTAAAATACCCACATTGGACCGTCTGCTCGATATGTAATTGCCGTAGCCAACGAGGAGGTGCTGCTGCTTCTCGTACTAAAAAAATTAATTGGACTTGAACCAAACGGCCAAAACGTACCTTCCAGTGCTCACTCGAGCGTTCACGATAGGCGATCTTGTGCTAAATATTCAACATTAGCTTATCAACTAGCAAGAAAATGAAATTGAAAAATGACACTTAAACTCAAACCCACCGAGCACGTTCGCCGTGGATATTCAAGAGTGATGGAAAGCCGCCGGACACTTCCGTGTATGGGGCCATCGAGAAGCGTCGTTCACCCATTGCCGGAAGAGTCGCTGGAACGAAGTCATATGTGCGTACGTCTTCCTTCATTTCTCCGACACCATCCTAAAAGAGAACTTTGTAACTGGACAAGCAATACAACAGGACCTCAGGGCGAATAAGCATGTCTCGGTCCAAACGAATCACTCCATCGCCGTAAAAGACGCGTTCACGAATCTGTGGATGACCGAGGTTCTTCGCCAGGCTGGGCACCTTCTTGCGCAATTCCTATAACAGACAAGTTTAGCCTTTGTTACAATTAATAACGGCTACATTAGCAAAGAACAACTCATATAATCTGCCCAATAAAGCAAACAAAAAATTGACCGTAGTAGGAAGGGCTTTTGACACTCCAAAACGAATTTCGATTGCATTTCGAACAAGAGTGTTTGCTGAGGTTGAACATTGCAGTTGGATGGTGGTGCCGCTTGTGGTTGAGCAGTTTTTTGAGTGGTAGTCGTAATGGGCGTCTCTTCACCTCGAGTCGAATTCAAGTGTAAGGCAATGTTCACCGGTCCCGTCAAATCATTTTTAGTTATGGCGTTGATCGACTGGACTAAAATTTTAAAAATATCAAAGGTTGCAAAAAATTTACTTACCCTCCGAAGGCCTTTGAGTAAAATCGACGAGAATTGGTTGGGCATCTTGAGTGGTAGTGAATTGTTGATCCTAAAAATTTCCGAATCATGACTGGAATGAAAAAAAAACTTCTGTTACAAGATAAATTTGACTACCGTTAGGATAATCTTTTTAAACTTCTCATTTCGTATATCACTTCAATGATTTAGTTACCGTTAATGACTTAACAAAAAATCATAGACAAGTCTATAAGTCACTCACCCAGGTGAAATCGAGAGGTCCTTGACGGGAAGCTGAACGGCAAACTGAAGTTGAGCGACTCCCGCTGCGATCACTGCTTCTCCACCAACACTCGGGCTGTTTTTGCCATTCTCATTGTTAACCTAAGCATTAATATCAACCAAAGTTCCACTGGAAATGAATTCACCTTGAAATCACGAGCACCTTGCTGAATCGGTCGTCCCTTCACTTATTCCACTGTTGCTGATGGATCGTTGGCGCCAAGGATGTCAATCGTCTAAATAAAAGTCGGCAACATACTACATACTTTTATACTTAAAAACTTACCTCTTCTACAAAAATGTCTCCACTTTGAGGCTGGCGTCCCATGCGATGGCGTGTCCGAACGGTTAGTGGTCCTTGGATGTTGGCTAAAATTGGATCACTGGTCGATGCACGAGTTGCTGTTGCCGGATGAACGAGCTCAGGTCTAAAAATAATTCGTTAACGAAAGCGAAGTTACTTTTAAAAGTCTCTTACCGAGTGCCACTCGATGTTACAGGATGAGGCAGGTCCATGATGCAAATTTCACTAAAAACAGATAGTAAACACTTCAAAAAATCTAATCACATACTCATTATCTGTAGGAAGTTGCGAATGTAAGGGTGAAACGGCTGTTTGAGGCAACGTTGGAGGCGCAGAAACGCGCTCGGGAATCAATCTTGGCTTCTAAATTATGCAAATGAGTAACAAATACTACTTTTTGATTAAAGATTTCCATAACCAAATTCTTTACCGAGATTGGGCGGAATGGAGCACATTTGACCCGAGGGTTGGCGGGCTTGTGGAAGGACAAAATGCGATCAAGCGTATTGGGCCGTTGGATAATAATGCTAAATAAACGTATTGAAGTTTTACATTTATAGAATACCCGAAAAGCTTTCTCGTAGTTCTTCTGATAATGAAAGCATCGTCCTAATTGAAATGAACTCTCAGCTCTGATCGTATGGAGAGCCACGTGGAAAGCGTGCCAAGCCAATTTCTCGACTCGATCAAATTCCTTAAACTTCCGATTAGAACTGGATAAACTCACGAAACATTCCTTGTGTCTTTCCTTGTTTGCCCCTTCTCGATGTCCCTAAAGCAAAAAAGTTTAGCATAAGACTGTTTGAATCAGGTTAAAAGTAAAAATAAACAAACCTCTTGCACATAAAAAACAGCTAACGCGTCGAGACCTCTTATCTGGTCTTTCTCAACTCCCGGGTAGTCGAGAAAGGCATCACCTAAATTAGAAATTTCAAATCACTTAATTGCTTAATCTACCTCCTGCAGTTTCCAGCAATCTGATGAATTCATCATTTCTACCTTCAATGTGATCCAACCTAAAGATGAGAGTTATAAAAGACATGTGACAAGTTATTCTCGTAAAAGAATCATCGTCAAAACTGTTTTGAATCAAACTTTAAACTTTTAAAGTTTAATAAGATCCCCAAAAAGTTCAGCGACAAAAAATATTTGCTAACTATGTAAACTTTTAAACTCTTACCGCAGCATCGACCCAACAATGCCCTTTCTTGTCGCAAAATATCCAACATCTCGTACAACATCGGCGGCAATTCATCGACAGCAAACTCGATCACCTCCTAAAGATAAAATTGTTCAAAGATTTAAAGGCTAAAACCTTAAGATTTTGTGGCTTTTTGCTAAACGATTTATTTAACTCAAATATTCTTTTTCCCATCAGCAATTAGTCCGTACAATCGTCCAAGTAGCCCCCTTTCAATGAATGGTTCATATTTGTAGGCGACAAGCACCACCGCGAAAACCTCAGGATTCAGGATGTAAGTCCAAAATTCGGTAGACCAGCTCTTTTCGCTTGTATTTTTTCAAGAACATGCCTTTCAGTGGTGGCAAGATAGCGCTTAATTCCGTGGTCAAATACAATAATCGAGGACTGTTTCTATTTTCTAGGAAAGTTCGTCGAAATCTGTGGATAAAAGCTATACCATTCTTTAGGTCATTTATAGTTTCAGTTACACCAATATGTGTACAATTTATTTACATAAAAGTGGCCGCTATCCAACTTCTGTTCATTCCGAAAAAACGACAAGAATCGCTGGATCTCCAGATTTTCCATTTCCATTTCCAGTTTCCAAAATCTCAAACGCTGTTCTGAGTTTTTCTATTAGATTAGAGTTAACAAAGATGAAATAAAACAAAAAAAAATTTGAAAAAATTAATTGGCTGAGAAATATGAAAAGATTAACATAATGTGAAAGGCCTTTTGCACCACGTTTTTCAGGAGCATTTTGACTCTGCTCGTTTCTTTCCGAAGGAACAGAGGCTATATAGCGGCCAGTTTTAGGTAAATAATTTGTACACATATTGGTGTAACTAAACTATAACAGACCTAAAGAAAAGTATAGCTTTTATCCAAAAATTTTGATGAACTTTCCTAGAAAAGGGGAGGTGAAAAGACTTTTGCACATGAATGTACCTTGAGCTCAAGCGCGTGCATCATATCCGATATTCCCCGAGCGTGCGCAGCCGCCATTGCATCCGTTAACTAAAAAGGGAATTTTCAATGATGTAAAAACAAATAGCACCTATTAGATTAACTTCAAATAACGCACATAAACAATTTAAAAAACCTTATGAAATTGCACTCGAATTGCGCGTGAATGCATGAAATCGATCGCCAATTGGAGTCCTACGGGAGTGAAATGAGGCTGTTGACAGGTGAGGATGTCGAGTGGAGTGTGGCCATTCTCCAAAAATAAACATATTAAAAGTATACTAGATCAAATTAAATATTGATCGTTAGCAACCAACATAATATAAAAATGTCAAAGCTTTAACCAAAATGTTCAATTAAAGCATGATTCGACATAGCTTGACCTTTACAGCACCAAAATCTGCTCATTTCGACCAGATTATTCACTGTAATTCAAATCATGACGATACATGGAACAGCTATCACGATCCAAAATCAAACAAGCGAAAAACTGTTAATGAGTTGACAAAGCAACACGACATAAGCACCAAATTTGACTTCAAAACATTTAGCACAGCAAATAATATCCTTTTCTTGATAAGGTTTCAGCTTAATAAACATAATTGTTAGATTAGATTTGATATAGCGCCAATTTCAAAGCCTTACCACGAATAACATCCCGAACAAGTTGACTGCGCCGACGAGGGCATTCACAGCGGAAACGTGTTGTCCGAGACCGACAATGCAATTCTCCTAGAACGTCCGAGCACCGAATTCTAAAAATAACAATATTATGCGAACTGAAGGAAATGGGTCGATAATATCAAGTAATATCAAAAGTTAAAGCAAATTTAAGCTTTAAAAACACTATCAAATGAGAAATGAGGTTCGAAATGAAACTTAATGAAACGCGTTTCTGATGGATTTTTCAAAACGCGATGTTCAGGAAGCATCTTTACTAAGGTTTACAAGGCTTAGGAGTCTGTAAATCTTAAAATGATACCGTTTGAACCACAAAACACAAAACAACTTTGTAAAAGTTTTTAAAAAGCGTCAAAAAAAGGCAAAAGCAATAAACACACTCGCAATTTGGTGCGAAGAGGAAATTGTGAAGGAATCGTAAACATTAATTTTGATCGCGAACGAAAGTGACCCAAAATTGTGTTAAACTTGGTGAATTTTGGCGAAATCGCCAAAATATCCCAAAATTCCTGAGATTTTGAATGTTTTACAGAAGGGACAGGTTTCCAACAACAAAACGATAAAAAATTCTCCCCAAAAGTGCCACTTTATAGTTTTGCAAGATGTTAAGGATATTCAGCTAATGCCCTAACATTTTATTCAATGAGGAAAAGGATATACAAGCAACTCTTCAAACTTCAAATTTTATTATGCGTGACTCTTGACTTAATCTTTTTCCTTTATATGGATTTGATATAATTTGAATCTTTTTTTGGCTAAACTAAAATAGAATAATATAATCTTTGTTCTGATAATCTTAATTGTAATTCACAGATTTCACAGACTGCTTCTTTAGGCTCTTTTAAGCTTTTCAAAATAGAGTTTACTCGGAAAAATAACAAAAATAATGACTGAGAAGTGTTTTCGATTGGGTGGATAATGAGAGAAATGCGGGAATTTTTGATAAAAAATATCTTTAAAGATTATCTCCTTTTGACCATAGAAATTCTTGGAAGGAGAGGAAGTTGTGATCTTGAAGAGAAAAATTGAAAACCACAAGATTTTTGGACATTCTGGAACGCAGTTTAAAAGTTGAATACCTTGGAAATTTGAAATCTTTGGAAATCAAAAAATCTTGTGCTTTTATCTCCATAAATATCCAAAATTAAAGATATCAAAATATCAATAAATATCAAGTCAAAATTATTGTTTACATCTTTATATGCCAAGAATCCATTCGACAGACTTATCCCACGAAATCAGGCAAAAAAACCAAAAAAATTGATTGAGACGAGGGTGGTAAACAAGTGAATAAATGAGGGATTAGCATAAAAGGGAAAAGAAAGGGGAAATTGTGTAGGATTGCGGTAGTTCCAGAGACACAAATCGCTTCACTTTTTAATTATCACGAGTCAATTGGAATTGAGGAAATAAACAAAGAAAAATATCGTTTTTATTACGATTTGAGGGAAAACAATGGGATTTCATGAGGAAAATCAAATTGCTGATGTGCTAGCCCGTGATGCGCCGCCGGGAAGTGTCCTGCGTCACACCCTGTTTTTTTTTATCGGCCCACAAGCTTGTAAAAGGAATTTGAATAAGAGAAACCATTTTTATATGGAAATAAATGTGATTTTGTCAGAAAAATTCGATAAAAATCATTGAACGATAAGACAGCTATTTTTCCGGCACCGGGTCGACCCATTTAGAGAAAGTACGACTTTCAGATCAGTCCCCTCTGATCAGATCAGGGGGGACTGATCGGAAATTGGTACTTTCTTTCAGCAAACCCCTATTTTTAAGGGCATATTCGGATTCTCCATCAAAAATCAACCTTAGAAAAGTATTTTTTATCATAATTCTTCATCTTCCTTTGTCTTTAAGTCGAAAAGTCGAAAAATTTTGATAACAAAAGTTTCGATTTATCTGGTTGATCCTGAAATTTTTGAACACAAATTCTAAAGACCAACCCAAGATCGAGGTGAAAGGGAGTGCACTGATTAGTGGACAACGAGTGTAAGTGGTTTGTGATGATTGAGTGGAAATGGATTCTGGGTTTTGATTTTAAGTTGAACTATCCCGGTTGCTGCTAGGCTTTCTAAAACTACCATAGACTTGTATCTAGTTCTCTTGAATTTCTAGTTTTGAAGAGTTCAAAGAATCCTATTAAAGAAAGACTAAAGTCGTCAAAGTCTCTTTAAACGGATTTTTTTCGGACTTACCCCCTTGACGTTATGCCCAAAGGCAAATTCCTGTTAACAGGAATTTAGTCCAACTTTGGCCAAGATTTTTCTTATGTTTTTGTCTTAAAGTTACTAAGGAGATTGTGAATTTTTAGCACCAAATTTTATAAGGAACATCTTAAGAGCAACCACAAGTTGATCGATCAACTGGAAATGAAGATATGGCGGAAAAGAGAAGAGTGATCAGCCTCCGCTGAACAATAGCACAATTGTTAAGGAAAAAAAGTACTTTTTGTTGGGTGAGCCCCGCTTTTTGCGATGGATTCGAACTCCTCGGCTAAAACTACGTCCAGAAAAGTGTTTTTAAAGGATTTACAAAAAAAAAACCGGACTTTTTTTCCTTAAAAATTTTTTTTCCAAAACATCTGAAAACAATTTTCTAGACGCTTCTTTTGATTGATCGTCACGTGAATGAGGGCGCCAGACACGCGGCGACGGCCGCTCCCGAAACCGGGCAACCAGTCGCGCTCAGGCGTGCAATAGATTTGTAACAAAAGCATCAGTCGATCCGTTTTTTGCCGTTTTTTTAAAGTTTTTCGTGTTTTTCTCGGCGCCAATCCATCGATTTTGACTATTTAAATTATCAATCAATGCAGAATAAAATGAAAGCCTTTCGGGCCTGAGAGCCTTACAGTAATCAAAGCTTTTCAGTACTGAAAGCCTTTTCAGTACTGAAAGCGTCGGAGAAAGGTTAATAAAAAGCCCGAATTTATTAACCTTTCTCCGATCGGAGAAAGGTTAATAAAAAGCCCGAACTTATTAACCTTTCTCCGATCGTTTTCAGGCCTGAAAGCGTTTTCAGTCCTGAAGGCCTTTCAGGCCTGAAAGCCTTACAGTAATCAAAGCTTTTCAGTGCTGAAAGCCTTTCAGGCCTGAAGCTTTTCAGAAGCCTGAATGAAAGAGATACATTTTCACTCAGTTTTGTTGAAAGTTTCTCTCTAATCATATTAAAAGGAAAATTAATTAAAGAAATTAAACCTAATATCCAGCGATTTTCTATGAATTTCATGATTTCATGGTTAATCTGAACAGAAACATCGTTTAATACAAAGAAGCTAATCCATATATTTCCTTGAAGCACATCAAATATTGAGAGAAGTGCTCGCAAAATGTTCGGATTTTTATTGATTTTGATGGAATTCTCTATAAGTTTGAAATCAATTTTTCGTAAAGGCATTCCCGGTTTAACGGGTAAAAACTTATAAACATGAAATTTTGTCGTGCCTGTTTTCTTAAGCTCAATATCAAAAAATTGTAGATGTAGATGTAGATTCTTCCATCCTACGATGACTTTGTACTTTCAGTCTGATTTCGAGATGAAGTTGCGTGCTTTAAAAGGTAAGTTTTTTTATAATTTATGAAAATAACGCATTAAACCTGTCCGTAAATGACAGTCAAAAGGTTTCTACCTGTAAAAGAGAAAAGTCTCGCTATTGTTTAGTCGGAGATTTAATGCGTCATTTAATCGATTCAATTCTATTTTTGATCTTTAATTTTAGTTGAGAAGGGTGCTTATGTGCTCAAAGTGTATGGGGCAGATGTAAAATTTATATGACCTCAGCAAAATATAACCTCAATTATTTTTGTCTGAAAATTAGTGGAATCATTTTTATTGCATGTTTTATCATCAAATTCATTATTTGAGTATCGGATCAAGAAATTAATGACTGGGAAAAAATTTATTTGGTTACCACATTTTCTCAAAACTCCAATTATAAAAAAATTGGAAGTTTTTCAAGCACTTCAATTATTAAAAGTAAATCACGATCTACGTTCATTTATTCTATTTTCTGGACCAATTTCGTCAAATCTCGAACTGATCTTTGTACCATTGGTAAACGTACAAATCGAGAGAGGCAATGGTCAAATCGTGGCCGATCAGAGAGAAATTTGCGTAAAATCGTATGTTGGCTTGTCAATGATTTTTTTAATTGTGGAAGACATTTTTTTTTAAACTAAACTATTCTGGTACAATACAATCTGCGCAATACTGGTACAATATGAATAGAAAATATCCACTTCACCGACGAATTTTTCGGAAACTTGCACATTTTGCTGACTTACATATACAATGTATTGAAATTTATGGAATTGAAACAAGCACGATAAAATTTGATGTTCATAAGTTTTTACCCGTTAAACCGGGAATGCCTTTACGAAAAATTAATTTCGATTTTATTCAAACCAATATAAACTCGGACATCTTGGGAGCACTTCTTTCAATATTTGATATGCTTCAAGTAAATAGATGTATTATCTTCAGGGTATCAAATGAAATTTCTGTCCAGCTTAACCATGAAATCATGAAATTTATGGAAAATCGCTGGATATTACGTTCAATTTCCTTAAGTAATTTTCCTTTTCATATGATTAGAGAGAAAATTTCGTCAAAACTGAGTGAAAATGTATCTCTTTCATTAAGCCATAATAAATTGGAAAATTTCGTGAATTGCGTGGAATTCTTCGTGAACTGTCATTGTTTCAATAAAAAATTATGGATTAATTTTTATGACTATCAAATAGAAAACCGGTCTCTGATATATGATCAACTTACTACTGTATTTGTACAAGCTCATTTTTCCCTTGTTAAAAATATAAAATTTGAAAACTTTGAAGAAACACTTATCTTTCATCGTTTTCCATATAATTTCCAATTTCGGGTTACGATATCTCCAAATAACGGAAACTATACTCTAACTAAAGACTTTTATTGATCGATCCTTTAAAAAGTTTTATGTTATAAACACTTTGCTTTTTTTTTATGAATAATTTATGATTAAATTTATTCAATTTCTGCAATTTATTTAAATTCAATAAATGATCTAAATAATTCTGACGGCGTTGTTACTCAAAGATGATTGACTCCTCGAAGACGGTTATCAGGTCTGAATGGTTCAGTTTTAAAGGATTCGGTACCAAAGGGTTCAATACTAAAGGGTTCGAAGAACAGTGATTTCTTCAAAGAATAGTGATTTCTTCAGTGATTTCTTGCTTTTCAGTACCGAAAGCAATACAGTAATTAAAGCTTTTCGGTAACGAAAAGGCTTTCGGTACTGAAAGCCTTTTCAGTACCGAAAAGCTTTGATTACTGTCTTGCTTTCGGTACCGAAAAGCCTGGATAAAAGCCATGATAAAATAAGAAATTGTTGTTAAGAACCTTTCTCACTGTACTAAAAGGTTGTTAACAACCTTTTTCAGTGTACTAAAAGGTTGTTAAGAACCTTTCTCACTATACTAAAAGGTTATTAACAACCTTTCTCACTGTACTAAAAGGTTGTTAACAACCTTTGTCATTGTATTAGAAGCTTGTTAACAACCATTCTGACTGTACTAAAAGGTTGTTAACCGCCTTTTACAGATTCTGGCCCGGGCAATTTCTTATTCAAAAACCATGATTAAAAAAGAAATTGCCCCGGGCCAAACCTTTTAAAGGTTACCCCAAACTTTTTAAAGGTTATCGGTACCGAACTCTTTGATCTAACTTTAACCTGAATTTTCTCTTATTTGTTATATTAAAGTCTAGTAAGTAAGTTATGGATTTCTATAACCGAATTTCATAAGGAATCTTTTAAAACCAGCCTGGAGTTAATCGGTTGCCTGGAAGTCAAGGTGTACTGAATTCCCCATCGGTTTCCCTCCCCATCGGTTTAATTACCCAAGTCTTGTGCGGTTTAATTACCCAAGTGCGGTTTAATTACCCAAGTGCGGTTTAATTAATTACTAGAGATCCTTGAGGATGGTACCATCCTCAACTTTTCGACCTAGAGACTAGTGAAGACGCATAAGCATGATAAAAAACAGTTTTCTAAGGTCGATTTTTGATGGAGAATCCGAATCTGCACTTAAAATTAGGGGTTGCCTGAGAAAAAGTACCACTTTTCACTTCACCTGAGAAAAAGTACCACAAAAAGTACCGCTTTTTTAAGCTACTTTAAGCTTTTTTAGGCTTTTTTAGGCTTTTTTTTAGGTAAATATTCAATTTCTGTTTCAGCTAAGCTGTTTGATAGATTGTAGATCAATAAATCGGTCTGAAATGTCTGTAAATTAATTGTTTTTTATTAAAACACTAAAAAAACGAATTTCTTCGGCTTCGTATTCTTTATTTAAAGTTAAATATTTTTGTTTAAAATCTGTAAAAAGACCAAATTTTTTCATTTGTTCTTCTTGTATTAATTGTTGTTTTAAAGCAAAAGACTTGCACAATTTTCTGATATGATATTCATTATTCTTAGAATCAAAATTTTCGAGTTCTTTAACTTTGTTTTCTATAGGTAATCCATGAGTATCATATCCGATCACTATTTCTGAACAATAACCTACTAAGTTTTTATATCTAATGATAATATCTTTTAGATTTTTATTCAAATAATCACCCATGTGTACATTTCCGTTGCTAAACTGCGGACCATCGTGTAAAATAAAACTTTTTTATTTTCTTTATTTTTTTTTACAGATAAATTATAAATTTCTTGTGTTGTTCAAAATTCAATTATTTTTTTATCTGTTTCAAATCATTAGTTAGAAGGAATGAAGGTATTTGAGGTACCGGTTGTCAACGACCCGGGACCTCGGAGGGAGGACCAATGCGTGACCTCCGAAATAATACACCCCCTTGACGTTTAGCCTGCTGAGTTTTTTAGAGCTTAGAAAGTTCGAAATCGAGCTCGAAAATTAGTTTTTGGCTGATCAGACCGCACAAATTGGCGATTTTTGTCAGAATTAAGCTTGCCAGTGGATTTGGATTGTTTCGAAGATTTGAAGAAGGATTATTTCCAACTTGTAAAGGATTTTGGAAAAAAACAGATGAGCACTCAAACCCCATTGTAAGTTTATGTTGAAAAAATTTAATTAAACAATTATGCAAAGTCAAGCTAAAAGTTAACAATTATTCGACAAAAGAACAACGACAAAGAACTAATAAAAGTTCTTAGCATAATGGTCTACTAAAATACCAATAGGCTAGTAAGACTCTCGAAAAAAGTGATCATTTTCAGAAAACGTTCCAGATCTTTTGACCTATTGAAGCTAGGCTACCCGTGTGGGGTCGGAATCGAAAGCTGAATTCATCGGCTATCCGGGAATAGGCACGAAAAATATTCAAAATGTTTCAGATTTTCGATAAATTCGATTCGCCGACGCCCACTTCGACGCAAGGTTTAACGAATATGTGCCAGAAGGTGCGCGATTACCGGGTCGCCTCAAGTACACACCGAAACCACCGAAGAATTGCGAATTTTTGCGAGAAATTACATATTTTTTTATTTTTTAACTTTTTTTCAAACTTTTTTTAGATTTTAAAAGCTTGATTCATGACGCATTCTTTGCGCATTCAAGAATCAAAATCTGATCAGCCAAAAAAAAGTTTTCTCAGAGTCAAAGATCGGTAGTCAAATGATTTTACACACAAAAACTAATTTTCGAGCCCTATTCCGAACTCGCTAAGCTCTAAAAAAGCCTAGAAAGCTCTAAAAAGGCCTAGAAAGCTGCAAAAAAGCTTTGAAAACCTAAAAAAGAGCCTAGAAAGCTTGAAAAACCTTCAAAAGCCACCAAAAAAGCATAAAAGAAGCTTCAAAAAGTTTAGAAAAGCTTCAAAAAAAGCTTAGAAAGCCTAGAAAAGCTTGAAAAAGCTTCAAAAGCTTCATATGATTTATTTCTTTTTTTATGTTTAGTGACTCGACAACTACAAAATAAAAATCGATCAAAAATCGATCAAAAATCGACTAAAATCAATCAAAATCAATAAAGATCAATAAAAATCGATCAAAATCAATCAAAACAAGTCCAAAATCGACCAAAATCGATTAAAGTCGATCGAAAACTGATTAAGATCAATCAAAATCAATAAAAATCAATAAAAATCTATAAAGATCGATTAGAATCAAGAAAAATCGATCATAATCGATCAAAAGCAGATCAAAAATCGATTAAAATCAAAGAACTTCAATAAAAATTAATAAAAATCGATCAAAATCAATGGGAATCAATAAAAGTCGACCAAAATCGATCAAAAATTGAATAAAATCATTCAAAATGAAGAGGAAAGTGATTTCTTGAGGAAAGTGATTCTTGATTTTCGCGAATCGCTTATTCAGAAAATCAAATAATCTCTGGGAATTTTTGGATTTTTTTTTTCAAGAAATGATTCATTTTTGAAAAAAATTGAGTCTCAAATTTGGAATTCTCAAAACAATATGGAAAAATGTTAAAAATTTTGTTTTTTTACTTCAATTTGATCATAAACGCAATCAGTAGATAAAATTATGGAAGAAGAAGTGTTTTTGGCTTCAACAAAATGTTTTGAGAGAGCGTTTTTAGATCGCTTTCCTATGTGGAATTTACCAGCTATATTTTTTACCAGCTATATTTTTTAATTGGAAGTTGAGATACAGAGAAAAAAGAAGAGTTATCACTCGATTGAAAAAACATTAAAATTGCACTTCAAATTTAGTAAATTCCACTATTTTTACTTTTTATATATGTTTGTTTTAAAGAGGAATTTCTTTTTTAAGTGATTTTTCAATGTTTTATCAATCGAGACGCAATTTTTTAATTCTGATTTGGTTTAGTGCTATTTTTGGCTGAATTTTTCTTTAATCTTTAATAAAAAGCGTGGGGCGTTGTTTCATTGTTTCTTTTGTTTTCTTCACTGAATTTGAAAGGAAATAAGACTTTTACAGCGAATATTGAAATGCGAATTTGGGAATACCCAAGTTGGATGTCACAAGGGAAAACAAAGCTTGGATTGAGGCGATTTTTTGAAAACGGGCCGGATCGGAAAATTCTCGAAAACGGAAGCGAGCTGGCGCACTGACTTAGAGGGGCAACAACTGCAAATCGCTGAGCAAAAAGTGAAAGCTGGAGTGCACGAGACCTTTTCCACTAGTTATCAAAGTGATTTGAGAAAAAAATTGGTTTGGAGTTGAACGATTTCCAATCGTTTTTCGGTGAGAAATTTAAGCCCAGAAATTAGATAATGACGCATTTGATTTTCTCAAAAAACTTTGATAACTAGTGGAAAAGGTCTCGTGCACTCCAGCTTTCACTGTTTGTTCAGCGATTTGCAGTTGTTGCCCCTCTAAGTCAGTGCGCCAGCTCGCTTGCGTTTTCGCAAAAAACGCGTCTGCCACAAATAAAACAAATTTTTGCAATAACATTTCAATTTTTTTTTTAACATTTTTACAATATTTTTTCGAATTTTACAAATTTGAGTTCTGAAGTAACTTTTCATATCAAAACCATTTAAAATCTGCGAATTGTAAAAAAGTTTTCCTTAAGGCAAAATTCAGTCTCAAGACTTTTCTAGCCGTCACGATGCATGAATTGATTACATCTCGACTTCCAGTAACCAAATCAACTTCAGGTTAGTTTTAAAATGTTCCTTGTGAAATTCCGTTATGAAAATCCAAGACTTATTTACTACATTTTAATAAAAAAACATAGAGAAAATTCCGGTCAAAGTTGGCCGACTTATCTAAAAGGGTAAGTTCAATTAAAAGGTCTATAACTCAAAATGTGAAAGCGGAATCGACTAGCTTTAAGCTTTTTTAGGCTTTTTTAAGCTTTTTTTGAGCTTGTTGAAGCTTTTTTAAGCTTTTTCCGTCTTTTTTCTGCTCTTTTAAGGTTTTTTTGACCTTCTTCAAGCTTTTTCTGTTTTTTTGAGCTTCTTCAAGCTTTTTTTGACCTTCTTTAAGCTTTTTCAAGTCTTTTTCTGTTTTTTTGGGGCTTTTTAGACTTTTTAAGCTTCCTGAAGCTTATTCAAGCTTTTTTCTGCTTTTTTAAGCTTTTTCAAGCTTCTTTCTGCTTTTTTAAGCCTTTTTTGAGCTTGTTGAAGCTTTTTTCCGTCTTTTAAGCTTGAGTAAGCTTCAGGAAGCTTAAAAAAGCCTAAAAAAACTTAAAGAGGCTCAAAAAAGGCTTAAAAAAAAAAAAAGCGAATTTTAAGAAGAATCACCCGATCGAATTGGAGCTTCTCCTAGTATCTGGTGAATCGCTCTATTAACTGCTGGCCGATTTGGGCTAACGCATAGTTTACATGAGTCAAAGTTTAATACTAATTGTAAGCAAATTTACTATAGTTCATTATTTTACTATTGAATTTGCATTTCAATAACTAAACTGAGTTTGAGGGACAAACTTTCCCCTTTAATCCCTTTGATCCTCGCTTCTGACACTTTGAACTTTTTCGCCTTTGTCCTTTTCTCAAAAGACCAAAAATTATCAAGATTTAGTGCCTAAAGTTAAGTATATTTCCCCAACGTGGTCAGAGAAAATGAACTCAAAATCCCAGTTTTGAAGTATCCCTAGTCGACCTTTAATCTCGCCGCCAAATTCGGTTTTTTCAACGTTACTCAAAAACGGTTAAAGATTTTTCAATTCTGATTTGGCAGGCCAAACCGCCGTGGTCGATTAAATATTGCCCCAAAAAAGAGACCGAAATTCCCACTAGGACTCGAGTTATGAGGTTAACGGACAGACACCCACACAAACTTTGTGTCTTATAATAAGTAAGATTCATAAGCCTTGAATGTACTAGAAAAATATGAGATTGCTCGAGCTGGTCTGTTGCTAAGACTAATACTCAAAGGTCCTTGAGTTCACAGAAGAACCATTGTTTAAGCAAACTATCAAGGAACAATCCAGCTTGTGGTTTGTGTTTACCACTATGTAATTTATTCAAAAGATCATTAACTAGTTTAAAAGTAGGTTATCGACTATACGGAAGCGCTTAAAAACCCCAATACATACTGATTTTTAAAAAATGAGGTTGCTCGAATTTAGCCTGGAAAATTGGTTTTATGCGCAACCCTAATTGGCACTTAAAAGATGAATTGTGAGCGTGCCGCTCAAAAAATGAGCTCTACTAAAAATGAGTTCTACTAAGATAAATTTTCGTTATCTACAAGGCGATCCAAAAGTTTCCCGTACAACTTTTTACTAAAACTTGATTTTAAAATGACTGAGGAAAGCTATTCAACTAAACTTTTTTAAAATGAAAACCTTGACAAAATTATACTTAAAACCACTAATAAAGAGCCCATAGCTCATCATAGTTTCTTTATGTGGTTGGCCCTTTGAGCCGCGCACAAGTGGTCGACGGCACCCTGCTAAAATCGACTTTCTTTTCAATTTTTTAGTCATCATGCGAAGTTTAGACTAATCCCAAACAAAAATTTATAAACTTTTAATGTTCATCTTTATGCTAAAAACGTTAAGAACCAATTTTAAAAGCAGTTAGGCTTTTAAAATTATTTTTATTGGATAGAAACTCCCTCGTATCAAAGTCAGCAGATTTTAGTGTTTTTATCGAAAAAGAGCGTTCTTCAGAAAGCCCCAGAAAGGGGTGACCAATATCAAGTTTAGTTTATTTTAATTGGAAAAAAATTAAGGCTGAAAATTTGTGTAAATTGCTCAATTACATCAGTGCTAAGGATCTGTATAAATATTGAAAGTGGACTAATTTCGGCAGCGTCCCGTCGATCACATGTGCGCGGCTCAAAGGGCCAACCATGTAAAAAAGCTATAATGAGCTATGAGCTCCTTATTAGTGGTTTTAAGTATAATTTTGTCAAGGTTTTCATTCTAAAGAAGTTTCGTTGAATAGCTTTCTTCAGTCATTTTAAAATTAAAATTTAGTAAAAAGTTGTGCGGAAAATTTTGGATCACCCAGTATCCACCAGTAGGCTTTGGACTTTTCCGAGTATTTATAGTATCTATCGCTATGTTGTTTGTAATTATCCAATAAATGCTTACCGTTGAATGCATATGTCGACAACAACATGTATATCGTGAATCGTGCTCATTAAATCCATTGTGGAGTCCATTCAGAGAATGCCTCTCAAATTCCCATTGAGATTCGATCATTTCGGTCATCTTTTCTATAGACTACTTTGATGCATGAATGAATCAACGGTTTCAAGTTAAAGTTTAAAAATTATCAAAAGTTGCTTACTAATCAAAACAGAAATAACATTGTACCAATACTGCATTAGATCAACAAAAATCGATCGACTACAATAGTTAAACGAAGAAGAGAGCTTTTACGTGCATGCAAAAAATATATTTTATCGAAGGTAGAGAAGTGGGTATGTGGTTTTGAGGCAGTGTTTTGAGAGAAATGTTCAAATGAGGAATCTCATGAAGAAAAATTGGTTCGATGAGGAAATTCATGCGAAAGAGTTGTGATGAGAACATTTATCCTAGAAATTAGCATTGTTTTCATCGGTATCTCTTCTCTTGAAAAATTTCGCATTTAGGCGGGGAGAAACGTTTGGAATTCTTTAAGGAGCTTTTTCTTCTGATTTGGCTAATATAATGGAGAGTCATTGTGAATGAGATATCTCCAACTCGGTGTTCAATCTAAAAGCTTCTTTCTTGTTTTAAAATACAGACAATAGCTCAAGGTATAGGTGTTTATTTCTTAAAAAGATACTCAATTATGATTTAGACGTATCTAATATACCATCTCCTTATGAGTAAGGAATAGGGCACTACCATGGTTTAAGATTAAGGTCAAGATCACTAGCAACATTAATGCTTTTGAATCAAATAAAATTTAGTCATAAATTTTGGCGAAACAAGTCTCAGATAAGGAATCAAACATTAAGGAACAGTTTTGTTTAGTTTTCTTATTTTCTGGTAAAAATATTAGGCTGTCCAGAAAGTCTTTTTGCTCTTTTTTTTGTACTTCCATTTAAAACCAACAAATTGAAGCTTGTTTCATTAGAAATGCCAATTATTTTTCTGCAAAATAATTGCAAAATAAGCAAAATAGACTTGTTAAGTCCTACCCCTAGAGCCCAGAGCTTATGTATACAGGCAAAGGTAAGTAAAAAGTCCCTTTGACTTCGTTAACGAAACGAAATGGCAAGAAATATCAATGCATTGATGAACTTCACGCTCTCGATGATGTGTACGAGAAGCTCTTCCTCCTTGGTAACGGCTTCAACGAGTGGCTTGCTGACATCGGTCTTCTTCACAAGAATTGAACGTGCTCCGGCTGCCGTAAACAGAAGCTGCCGCAGGCAGAAGCCCAGATGGGAGTGTCACAAGAACTGATGGCGTCAATCCGGTCGCAAGCACAAAATTGGGTAATTCGTTGGCACCTTCTTCAAAGCTTGACACTTGAAACAATCCTTAAAGTGCATCTATTTCTACCGTCATCACTATGACACCCACGAAGACATGGCCAAAGAATTACACTGGAAACATCAAACAACAAACGAATCAAGTGGATTTAAGATTGAAACCGCTTATAAAGATTGATACGGTTTGTCTTCACATAACCCAACTCTTGTGTCAATCGTAATTTGAACTATGTATTGTCTTTAGCATAAAGCTCAAAAAGACAGAATCTCGTACGACTACAATCGTCGAGCCGATGCTCAAGTGCCAGTTGGGTAGGTTATCAAGATAAAATTGTACGAATCCATCCAGAAATAGTACTTGAATTTTTACAGGCTCACTGAGAAAAATTCCACCAGACATTCAACGATACTTTTCAGAAAGGAATCTTTCACATATGCTCCATTAAGACAACTCTAATATATTTTTTATTTTAGTGTGAAGCTTCGTTTGATCGTTTGATCTCCACTTCAATCTGGATTCTCAATGCTTGGTGCTCGTTCGTAAACCGCTTCACCAAAACTAAAGAAAGGGCTGGAGAATGGAGGAATAACGCTTTGATTCAAAGTCAATGGAAATTCCGTCGTTCAACAAATGCCCGATCCTACTAAAGCACAAGAAAATGAGGTGCGAATAAATTATTTTCTTTGACGATTTTATGTTTAAGGAGAAGTGCCGCTGAGGTGATTGCAGCACTCAATTGTCTTTTTGAGGAGTACATCGGATTCTCGATGGGTTTAATAAATTTAAGAAATGCAGTCGAACTTCGATATAACGAACTTTTTGGCCGGTCCCTTGAGGCTTGTTATATCGAAGTTCGACTGTATATTTTTTGTAAATGAGCGATTGGCTTCGTTAATCGCTCATTTACAAAACAAGGCTTAGCGTAGTAGTTAGAGAATAACTTTTATTTTTTATTATTATTTTAAATTTTCTATGGATATATGTAACTTGATTATTTATTTATGATGTATCTAATTTTAGGTACTCTTAGGTAAGGTAAGGTAAGTTAGGTAAGTTTTCTCAGAGTCAAAGATCGGTAGTCAAATGATTTTACACACAAAAACTAATTTTCGAGCCCTATTCCGAACTCGCTAAGCTCTAAAAAGCCTAGAAAGCTCTAAAAGGCCTAGAAAGCTGCAAAAAGCTTTGAAAACCTAAAAAGAGCCTAAAAGCTTGAAAAAAACTTCAAAAGCCACTAAAAGCATAAAAGAAGCTTTAAAAGTTTAGAAAAGCAAAAAAAAGCTTAGAAAGCCTAGGAAAGCTTGAAAAAGCTTCAAAGGCTTCATATGACTTATTTCTTTTTTTATGTTTAGTGACTCGACAACTACAAAATAAAAATCGATCAAAAATCGATCAAAAATCGATCAAAAATCGACTAAAATCAATCAAAAATCGCTAAAGATCAATAAAAATCGATCAAAAATCAATCAAAACAAGTCCAAAATCGACCAAAATCGATTAAAGTTGATCGAAAACTTGATTAAGATCGATCAAAATCTATAAAAATCAGCAAAAATCCTAAAAGATCGATTAGAATCAAGAAAAATCGATCATAATCGATCAAAAGCAGATCAAAAATCAATTAAAATCAAAGAACTTCAATAAAAATTAATAAAAATCGATCAAAATCAATGGGAATCAATAAAAATCGACTAAAATCGATCAAAAATTGAATAAAATCATTCAAAATGAAGAGGAAAGTGCAAGAGGAACAAACTCTACGGTGGGGTGTAGTGCAATAGATTCAAGAAATCATCAAAAATGACACCAACAATAAACAAATGTTGCGAATCATTTATGATTTGTTGTTAGTAGATACGGATATTTTTAGATTATTGACTGTTCTTGAAAACGGAAAGATTTTTGTTTCAGAGAAATCCGGGAAAATCTTCAATATCTTTAAAGATTATCTCCTTTTGACTATAGAAATTCTGGAAGGAGAGGAAGTTGTGATCTTGAAGAAAAAAATTGAAAACCACCAGATTTTTGGACATTCTGGAACGCAGTTTAAAAGTTGAATACCTTAGAAATTTGAAATCTTTGGAAATCAAAAAATCTTGCGCTAATAGAACTCTTATTTTTTATTGATTCCGGCTTCTTTTCAAAGCTTTACACATTGTATACAATTTGAATTTGTACAAATAACTAACAGCTTTAGATAGATCTTGCTATAGATCTTAAATATAATGTCATAAGGTTCTACAATGGTAATAAAATGGACAAAAAGGATAAAAAGCAACAATCCTTGGAAGGAGAATTTGGATTTTGATTTTTGGAACTTGGAAGCAAAAGGATTTTTGGCTTTTTTTTCATCTTGTAATATTGAATTTAAAATGAAATAAACAATTTAGACATGATTCTACTCAAAATTACGTGAAAAATGTTCTTGAAAATGTTTCTCTCACTTATTCTGTTTTCATTATGTATTCCTATTGGGTCATCTCCACCCGAGGCTCGTCTCATCAATGATTTGTTGGCGGGTTATGTGACAGGTAAAATAGAACTGGATAAGAATTCTTGATACCAAGAGTTATTTCATTATTGCTAAATTTATTCTTATAATTAGTAAGTTGAAAAGATTTGAAAGATTTGAAAGCTTAAAAATCTTATTCAACTTTTTCTAGAAGAGCGTCCCGTTTTCGACAGTGGCAAGCCAGTGGATGTGGTGCTAGGAGTGATTATGCAAAACATTATCAATCTGGTAACGTAAAAAGAATAAAAATAAGTATGATTATGAATCCACAACAAAGCAGAAACAAGAGAAAATGAGCTAGAAAGGATGGGTTTTGAAAAAAGCACAAAGTAAATCAAAGTCAAGTAGGAGTACGTCGAAAAACAAGTGGAAGAGCAAGAACTGAGAAATGAAGACAACAACTTCTTCACTCAATCAAAAAAGGAATCCTCAAATAAGCACTTATCTGCTGAATCTCTTTCCCTAAACAAATAAATTTTCCCAATTTTTTCTTCGCTGAAAGTTGCCAGAGAGCTCATAAATTCTTAATGAGCGAAAATTTAATTTAAAAAAAGCTTTCTGCAGAATAAAGAAATGTGAACGAGGAAAAATAAATAGGGGAAATGAAAAAAAGGAAGAGAAAGAAGGGAGAGGAGGAAGAGGAAGAAGGAATGAAGGAAGAAGAAGGGATTCGTTGGGGATTTCGAGAAGATAAGTGTTAAAGCTGGGATTGTTGGACGAGCTTCGAAAATTCTCTGGAAATGTAAACTTTCAGATGCTAGTGCACTAAATTCTTCAAATTCTAGGGATTTATTGGGAATTCAAATCGATTCTTTTAAAGTTTTTCGAACTAAAAAAGTGCTGTAGCTTGCTGTAGAGTAGAGTCTGTTCAGGCTGAACGATCAATGATCTTTGTGCTCACAAAATGAGAAACAGACACAATCTGGCGCACAGATATCTTCCTTTTTGTAAAAACATTAGAGAAAATGAAGAATTCAGTGTACTAGGAAGCAAAGGTTTACAAGAAAACAAGGCACATGATCGTGCAAACATTTTGAGTCTAGTACGCTGTTTTTATAAACAGATGATTATTGGAAAAAGATAATTCTTCAATTTGATTCATTTCAAAATAAAAATTACTTTAATCATCTAAGGAAATTAAGGAATATCCACTTCATCGACGAGTTTTTCGGAAACTTGCACATTTTGCTGACTTACATCTACAATTTTTTGATATTGAGCTTAAGAAAACAAGCACGACAAAATTTCATGTTTATAAGTTTTTACCCGTTAAACCGGGAATGCCTTTACGAAAAATTGATTTCAAACTTATAGAGAATTCCATCAAAATCAATAAAAATCCGAACATTTTGCGAGCACTTCTCTCAATATTTGATGTGCTTCAAGGAAATATATGGATTAGCTTCTTTGTATTAAACGATGTTTCTGTTCAGATTAACCATGAAATCATGAAATTTATAGAAAATCGCTGGATATTACGTTCAATTTGTCTAATTTATTTTCCTTTTAATATGATTAGAAGAGAAACTTTGTCAAAACTGAGTGAAAATGTAGCTCTTCAATTAGTCCATAATAAACTGGAAAATTTCGTGAATTCCGTGAAATTCTTCCTGAACAATAATTTAACCGGTTTAATACCCCAGTCTTGTGCGTACCCTCGGTGTCGCTCGTAGGAAAAAGCGGCATCTGGCACCGTGCCCGGGCTGTAGACCCTCAGAAAGCCCTCCCCATCGGTTTAATTACCCAAGTGCGGTTTAATTAATTACTAGAGATCCTCCAGGATGGTACCATCCTCAACTTTTCGACCTAGAGATTAGTGAAGACGCATAAGCATGATAAAAAACACTTTTCTAAGGTCGATTTTTGATGGAGAATCCGAATCTGCACTTAAAATTAGGGGTTGCCTGAGAAAAAGTACTACTTTTCACCTCACCTGAGAAAAAGTACCACAAAAAGTACCGCTTTTTTAAGCTACTTTAAGCTTTTTTAGGCTTTTTTAGGCCCTTTTAAGCTTCCTGAAGCTTTTTTATGCTTTTTTGAGCTACTGTAGGCTTTTTTAGGCTTTTTCAGGCTTTTTCAAGCCTTTTTCTGTTTTTTTGAGCTTTTTTAGACTTTTTAAGCTTCCTGAAGCTTATTCAAGCTTCAAGCTTCAAGCTTCAACCTCAACTTCTTCTCGTTCAGTTAATATTTTGGCTGCATATTGATAGGATACAAGAGATTTCTAAAACAGCAGTACAATTAGCGTTCAACTTATGTGTTCAACCTGCGCACCAATGTGCTCGGTGAGTTGTGCCAAATCGATCAACGCCTCGACATCATCAGGCCAGATTGTCAAAAGTCGAGTGAGCATGTCCCTAAAATAAAAATATTGCAAGCACATGATTTTGTTTCACATAGAATATCCATTTAAAGTCATCCTACAAGTGAAAAGAGTATTCCCATACCTCACTTCTTGTGCCCGAGAATCCCGTTCTTTTGGCGGCGGCGATTTGCCAAGTGATTAAGCACAATCGGATGATTTTGCTCAAGTTTATACGCGTAGTTGAATCGATTGACGGCTTGTTGAACTCCTAAAGGTTAGAAGTTACAATTTAACAAACAATAACAAACCTTCAGGTGTATTCAAGTTGTTGTCCATGATGGCGAGAGTGGCCATCGCCGAAATATTGTGTTTGTCCATTTCAAGGCATCTTTCAAACGCAATTCTAGATCGCCAAAGTTACCATTATGTCAATAATACAAACCTCGCTTTATCTAATTTCCCCAAGCGCACCAAACAGTGTCCAATCCCGAGTCGAACATCCGGTGCACAATCCGGCTTCAACTTCAACGCTTTCTTGTAATGAAGAAGTGCTGTTTTGTAGTCTTTCTTCTGGAAAGCAATGCACGCTCGTCCCAATGTGGCGGGAATATTATCGGGAGACTAAAGCTTCATAGAAGTAGACCATCTCACAAATTTTACCGTGTTGACGACAAAATTGAACTGCTCATCGGCTTGTTCCATCTTATTGCCCTCGAGGAGACAAAAGTAGGCACGTCCAAGTCAGTGGTCTTGATCATACCTAAAACGATTCATTTGCTCAAAGCTAAAGCAATAGCTTACATTTGAATTTTATCAGCCGTTGTGTAGAGCAGTGTGGCTTTTTGGAAACATTCCTTGCGTCTTTCCTTGTTTGCCCGTTCTCGATGTCCCTGAAGCAAAAAAGCTTAGCATAAGATTGTTTCAAACAGGTTAAAAATAAAAATAAACAAACCTCTTGCACATAAAAAGCAGCTAACGTGTCGAGAGCTCTTATCTGGCCTTTCTCAATTCCCGGGTAGTCGAGAAAGGCATCACCTAAATTAGAAATTTCAAATCACTTAATTGCTTAATCTACCTCCTGCAGTTTCCAGCAATCTGATGAACTCCTCATTTCTACCTTCAATGTGATATCCAACCTAAAGATGCCCGCCCGCCGCGCCCGAAAATAGTATTAGAAATTCAATAAAATAAGACTATTTTCGCACGCGAAATTAGTCTTAGAAATTGAATATATTCAGGCTATTTTCGCCCGAAAATAGTCTTATTTTGATGAATTTCTAAGACTATCTTCGCGAGCGAAAATAGTCTTAGAAATTCAATAAAATGAGACTATTTTCGCGCGCGAAATTTGTCTTAGAGATACAATAAAATGAGACTAGTTTCGCGGGCGAAATTAGTCTTAGAACCTTTGTTTCTACGTGAGTCGCATTTTATTGTATCTCTAAGACAAATTTGGCGCGCGAAATTTGTCTTAGAGATACAATAAAATGAGATTAGTTTCGCGCGCGAAATTAGTCTTAGAAATTGAATAAAATAAGACTATTTTCGCGCACAAAAATGATCTTCGAAATTCAATGAAATAAAACTGTTTTCTGGCGCGAAAATAGTCCTAGAAATTCATTAAAATAAGACTATCTTCGCGGGCGAAAATAGTCTTAGAAATTCAATAAAATAAAACTATTTTCGCGTACAAAGTAAAAAATAGAGCTCATTTGGTTAAATAAGTCTGTAAAATTTGAAAACGATTCATCCAACTATTTTCTTTAAAACAGCAATTGAGAATTTTACTAAGTTGAGGCGAGCTTCGAGCTTTCTCTCAAATGCCATTTTGTAGAGAAATGATAGGCCTTTTTAATAGTTTAGAACGCAACAAATTTCGTAAAAAATTCTTTTCTATGGAAAAAAAAGTTTGAAAAGAACTCTAAAGACTTATGCACTAACCTAATACACTTTTTGTAAGAGTTGTAGTATTTATGCAAGTCACATAATTGTTGAAATAAACAACTGAAATAGATAAATGTTTCCACAATAAACTCATTAAATCTAAGGGAATTCAGAAAAAACAAGGATCCTGTTTTTTAGTTTAATCCCACAGCTTTTACAGTGTTCCTTATGTTGGTTGTCGTCGAAATTATCTCCAGAATAAACAGTAAAATTCAAGTGATAGCTTCCATGAGATCCATTTAGAGCAAATATATAAACAGTTTTAGTTTTCAAAAGTTTTTGTTCAAAGATAGCCATTCGCAATGAAGAGTCAGAGTATCCAAACAGCTTTTAAATGAGACGCTTTCTTTTGAATATCGGGGAATTTCACGAAATTTCGTCTTGTCGTCAAATTCTGTTAAGAGTTTAGTGAAGCTATTGAGTTCAACAATTGGGCCCAAAACTCGGGCAAGGAGGTGAAAAGAAGACGTATTTGCGCGAGGAGTCCAGCGATTTTGAATAAAATGACAAATTTCAAGGAGATCCTCAAAAGACAAATTTATTGAAATCTTTTCTAGGAAGTCCATTTTTAAAAAAGAATCAAAATAAGGAGCAATTGATTCTCGAAAGGAAAGTTGCGTGCAATTGCGAAGGAGCTCTTGAGCAGATTGTTGAAATATTCAGGATTTGAAAGGGCTACATTTCGAGAGTTGAAATCTGGTAAATTCCAATGATAGTAAGCAGAAGTCGATTGAACTCTCAGATCTTGAGTTATAGACCTTTTAAATGTTTGTACTTACAAAGTACTACAAAGTTTGTAGTACTGCGAATTTTGTGTACTGCAAACTTTGTGGTACTGCAAACTTTGTGGTACTGTAAACTTTGTGGTACTACAGCTTTTGTAGTACTGCAAACTTTGTAGTACTACAACTTTTAAGTTTGCAGTACTGCAACTTTTGTGATACTACAAAACTTTGTGGTACTGCAAACTTTGTGGTACCTGCAAACTTTGTGGTACTGCAAACTTTGTGATACTGCAAACTTTGTGGTAAGCGCGCGATTTTTGTTCGAATTTTTCTATTTTTCCAACAAAAATCGCGCAGTCGCTCTTTGTAGGCATAGTCGACTAACAAATAGCATTCAAACTTTCTATTTATAAACTTCCTATTGCGCGGTTGACAATTTTTTTAGAAAAACAGCTAAATTATTAAGAAGCTGTTCAGTAGGCAATTCTTAATAAAAGCGGCTAGATTGTTAGAAATTGCCCCATGAGCAAGCGCGCGATTTTTGTTCGAATTTTTTCCATTTTTACAACAAAATCGCGCAATCGCTCTGCTATTGTTTGGGGTAACATTGTTGGGGTTAACATTTTCACGCGAATACTTAAGGATTTCTTTAATAGTCAAGTCTTGGGGTACCCAAGGTGGTCTTGCCTACCCAAGGTAAACATATTACCCCAAACAAAATGTTACCCCAAACAATCGGTATTCAATCGGTTGTTTAGAATACCGATTGTTTGGGGTAACATTGTTGGGGTTAACATTTTTCTGTGAATACTTAAGGATTTCCTTAATAGTAAGTCTTGGGTGACCCCAGAGTCTTGGGTACCCAAGGTAAAAATATTACCCCAAACAAATGTTAGCCCAAACAATCGTATTCTAAACAACCGATTGGATACCGATTGTTTAGGGGTAACATTTTTCACTGAATCCTTAGGCACTATATTTGCATTTACCCTTAGAATTCAAGAAAACCTTTACTCAATATCTTATAAAGTACTTTTTCTAGGTCCAAATCTTATGTAGAATCCGAATTTGCACTTAAAACCTAGAGTTTGCTTAGGCTTTTACCATATCCTGACGGTAAACCTAGATTCCTTGCTTGCAGGAATTTAGTCCAACTTTGACCGAGATTTTCTTTATGTTTTTATCCTAAAGTTACTAAGGAGATTGTAAATTTCTAGTAGGAAATTTTATAAGGAACATTTTAAGAACAACCACAAGTTGATCGGTTAACTGGAAGTGAAGATATGGCGGAAAAAGAGAGGATAACCCTATAAAATCTGCCTACCCCCTAGACAAGTGTCGAGGGGGTGTAGACCTACCCGACTCTTGACCCTAATTTTATCTAGGTCTTCATTGGTAAGTCTATAAACAGATAGAACATTTCTAAAAGTTAAATTTTGTGTAGATTCTAATGAACGCAGCCGCTATTTGATTCGACTCTTAGATCATGAGTTATAGACTATTTCATTGAATCACCCTATAAAATTTATGAGATTTAATGAAAAGTGGTACTTTTTTTTGGAAAGCCCTAATTTTAAGGGCAAATTCGGATTCTCCATCAAAAATTGAACTTAGAAAAGTGTTTTTATCATACTTCTCTATTTTCACTTGTCTCTAAGTCGGAAAGTCTTGTAGTAAGTCGGTCTCCTATAGCTGATCTCTCCACTATATTTGCATTTAGCGTAGAATTCAAGAAGCCTGACTCAATATCTTATAAAGTACCTTTTCTGGATCCAAATTTTATTTAGAATCTGAATTTGCACTTAAAATCTAGAGTTTGCTTAGGCTTTACCATATCCGGACGGTAAACCTAGATTCCTGCTTGCAGAAATTTAGTCCAACTTTGACCAGAATTTTTTTATGTTTTGATTTTAAAGTTACTAAGGAGATTGTGAATTTCGGATGCAAAATTTTATAAGAAACATTTAAATACAACCACAAATTGATCGGTCAATTAGAAGTTGAGGTATGGAGGAAGGAAGAAGAATGAAGAGTTCGGTGCCGAGCTCTTCGCTACCGAGTTCCTCGATCTAACTTTAACCGAGATTTTCTTCATGTATTTATATTAAAGTGTAGAAAGTCAAGTTTCATATTTTTATACATATAAAGAATTTCATAAATGAATGTGTCAACAGAGAACGTTCAACAAAACTATAAGATTTGTTTTAAATTTCAGAAATTTACATGGAAGTGAGATATAAAATGCCCCCTGATCGTTTGTTGAATCATATCATTCATATCATGTGTAAGGCATTCTATGTTATTCTAAGAGAAATCGAATTTCCGAAGTTTTCTGCTTTTGGTGAAGAAGTGAAAGAAACCTCGAAAAAGATCTCTACTACCAAATGGTGTAGAAGTCGAGAAACTTTCAGCAAGGATCTCTCTACACCATTTGTGTGTAGTAAGATCTTTTTTTGTTCTTTTCCTACTTCACCAAAATTTCCAAACGCTTTTTAAGTGGCCGAAAGCCGAAGCATTCAACGAATCGCTAGAGCTCTCAGACACAGTCGCATTTCGGTAAAGGCTTCTGGCTTTCGGTGGAAAGACATCCTGATATCTCATCGAAATCGAATTTCCGAAGTTTTCTGCTTTTTGGTGAAGAAGAGAAAGAAACCTCGAAAGATCTCCACTACACCAAATGGTGTAGAAGACGAAAATCTTGAGCAGATCTCTTCTTCACCAAACAAGATAAAGTTGCTATAAGTTCCTATAACGTTGAATAGCTTTAAAAGTAGGTAAGGCATTTCTCTATGTTATTCTAAGAGAAATCGAATTTCGAAGTTTTCTTCTTTTGGTTAAGAGTGAAAGAAACCTCGAAAAGATCACTACTACACCAAATGGTGTAGAAGACGAGAAAACTTTCAGCAAAGATCTCTTCTACACCATTTGGTCTAGTAATTTCTCTAATATCTCTAATATGTGTCTAAGAGCTTCAGCGATTCGGTGAATGCTTCGGCTCGGCCATTTAAAAAGCGTTTTTGGAAATTTTGGTGAAGAAGTGAAAGAAACCTCAAAAAGATCTCTACAACACCAAATGGTGTAGAAGACTAAAAGCAGGGAATATATCAAAAATCCAGAATAACAATTGAAGGATTTAGTATTGAAGCTTTTAGCATTGAACCTTATAGAAAAATTAAGATAAGATCTAAGGAGAGTGAAATTTTTTAGAAAAATTTTAGAAAAATAAAATTTTGCAAATTTACATTATCAATCTTTATATAAAACAGATTAAAATTTTTTCATATCATCATCATTTTCTTTTCAAGTTTGGAAAAATTGCGTTTTCTTATTCTTTTCATTTTTAATCTTTAATTTGATATGTTATGGTTTTAATCGATAATTATTTTTAATCATTATGAAGTTTACGATTTAAAACATAGTTCTTAAATTTAAATCGTTTTCAAATTTAAAGAAGTTTATTATTATAGTACATCTTTTAAGTACCAAAAAACATTTATTCTTATATGGAGTTCTTTTTATTACTTTAGAAATCAAGGCAATTCAAAATAATACAATCCCCCTAAGCCGTTGTAAAACAAACGATTGCAAATTCCATTTCATCTCCGAAGATCTTGACCGTTTATCGCAAAATGAGATCATTTTTGATTGCCGAAAGTTTATGGAAATGACTCATCTTTCTGACGAGAAATGAAAAATAAGTGATTTCAATATGGATTTTTTCCAAGATCATTTTTTCTTTTGTGCCAGGCATTCGATTGATCACTTTTCTTGCAAAAAAGATCCCGATCTTAGATATTTTGTTTTTAACAAATTAGATTGAAAAATGATGAATTTTAACAAGATAAACGCATAAAGAGCGAAATTCACTTGAGGAATTGCTGAAATTTCTTTTTATTTTTGTTAATTTCTTGTTCTCAAAGGTTTGGATGATCAATGCTCATAATTTTTTAAAAATAACAAGTTTACTACTAGAATTTGTTTTAAATCGTATGAAAATTCAAGTTTTACCAAAAAAAAATGGAAATTTTGACTGCGTTTTAATTGCCTTTTGCCTGTTTCCTTGATTGGCACCTTGTTCTTGTTTGAAAACATTTTCCTATTATCTTTCTCAAAAAAGTGAACTCTTTGTCAAAACAAAATGAGGGAACTTCTCTATACCTGTTCACAAACAGGTCCATATTGTTTTCTGTGCAAATTGGTGATCAATTTTTCCCAAACAATTCTTTGTGCACGGAATACAAGAATTTGTCGCGTCTATGTATTGGTTTTTTGGAAAACGACTGAAAACGTTTATTTTTCGATAAGTGCTAATACTCGAAATTTATTTTAAACGCAAAACCGAAGCCTATCTTTTTAAAGCGGTATTTTCCATACTCTTTTCAGTTCAGTCTTGAATTTGGCTTACAGTTAGATTTGATTGAACAACTTGATTACTCATTTTATACTTTAAAAAGTATTCACTCAAATTTTGCTTCTTTTAAAGCTAGATTTCCATATTCTTTTCACTTTACTAACTTTTTTACCTTGCTTACACTTTAGTTTACGATCAACTCTTTAGTTATAAATATTATAAGTTTAGTTTTTTGACTTGATAAAAGTATTCAGGCAACAAGCCAGCAGCTAATTGAAATTTTTGGGAGAATTTCAACACAGTCACTCCATTGACACAAACGGCTCGAGTTTTACAGTATTTTCAGCTTTGCTGAAATACTTTAACCCTTTCCGACAAATTTAAAAGTATTCAGTTAATTTAATAAAATTTCCCGATCAAAAATTCACAAATTCCTCAAATTTTCATCGAAAATCCAAAGTCCAGCCAAAATTTATGTTCAAAATTTATTGGATTTTCAGTGGATGACTGGCAGGGGAAGGAAAAGTAGGGAGAAAACCCGGTGCATGTTTGGCGCCGCGTTATCAGCAGATTTTTGGACTCTTTCTCCGGATTTTTCCACAGAAAATACCGGAAAAATGCTTGGAAAAACTGAATTTTTTATAGTTTTGCGTTTATTTTTATTCTATTACCCCATCAATCCATTCTGATTCATCACGTGCCGCGAGGAAAAGGAGATTTTTCACCATTTGATGGCCGATTTTTATTCGGTTGATCGTGGTTTTTACTCCATTTTGTTATAGGATTCATATTTTTGTTCATTTCCCAAATGTGGTTTTGTTTTTGCCGATTTGGCGCCGATTTTCTCATTCAGAGCCCACGCATGGAACCGGTTTTGATCACCGAGGTGCAATTGATTGTCGATAGATTTTTGGGAAAAGTGAGTAATTTTCGGGGATTAAGATGTTGATTGTTGGCAAGCAGATGTTCGGTTTTAGAAATCATGTAAGACTTTGAAATCGTTCACCCAAAAATGCCGGAAGTTTGACTTTATGAGGCACTTCAAGCTCAAGAATGGAAACGCGCCCTTTCTTGAGACCTCGTCTCTATGCCAGAAAGGGTGCGTTTTCGTTCTCTGGCATAAAGTACGTTCAGAAAGCCAAAAGTCGGATTTTCAAAGAGATTTTACGTTTTATGAAGCTCAATCTTGCGGTATACGTTTGAAAACAATGATAAATGATGATAATGAGTGGTAAATACAAAAACAAGAGCTAATTGTGTCTGCATTCTCATTTCTTGAGAAATGATTAACTATGGTTCAAGCTCAGGCTCTGAGTTCACTACTGGACAATGAAATATCATATTGGAAAGCGATCGTCACTTTTGCGCTTCTGCAACTCTTTTACCGTATTTCTAAATATTAATATTACCATTGTGTAGCCCTTGAAAGAGCTTTCAGAAAATGTATAACACTAAGAGTTTTGAACTCAAAGACAAGGGAGTTACAGATGCGCGAAAGTGACAATCGTTTTTCAAATATGATATTTCATTGTCCAGTACTGTAAGTATTGAATTTGCTTCGAATCTGAGTTGGGAAGAATAAAACTTATGAAAATTTTATGTGAATTTCAGAAATGGAAAGACTACATCGCAGCCGTATTCGAGAGTTCAGCCTATGGATGTGCGAGACTTGAGCTGTTCGCATCAATGCAATTTTTCAGCTTTTAAGAAATTCGAATCAGTGAAGGAGTATTATATGATCCAATTACAATAGTAAGTTCGACACTTCTTTGACCTTTTTCCGCATTTCTTTTCGCTCTCTAGTTCTCTAGTATCATGGGCGTTCCAAGAACAAACTAGTGACAAAATTCTTTTGCAAAAAAGATCAAACAAATTGCTTTATGTGTCTACAAAGCGCGATTCGGAAAAGGTGGAAATCGTGATGATTGTCATCGAATCGAAATCGATGCCAATGCGGAGGATCAAATGGGTTATCGGTTGCAGATTTACAAATGATTATGGTTCATAGGGTAATGGTTTCCTTGCTAATAAACCACTCATAGTCCATATTGCCTGCAGTATCCCATCCTCTTCCGGCTTGGATAGGGTTGTGGCCAAGGGTATTCATGAAAAAATCGTTTGGAAATTAGAATCTCAAAACAATGCTCTATGAACCCTGCATCATTTCCAACTTGTTACTTTTTGACCTGGCCTAACCCAGAAGAAGAAAGGGTTTGGCTTCTTCTTTTTCGTAACTTCTTTTTGACAAAATCATTGAAATCTCGTCACCCGTTGAAGCAAGCCTATCGATGTGGGGTCGGAATCGAAAGCTCGAATCAAGGGCTATTCGAAAGGTCCGGTGAAAAGGTTCTGAAGTTTTAGAATTTTCGTTAAAATGGGCGACGCCGACGCCCACTCCGACGTCGAGAACGCGTCGAAAGTGTCATTTTGACTGACTGCCCAACTTTGGCCTAGGGAAACTTTTTTTCCATAAAGCCGATTTTTGGGTTTTGGGCTCAAAAGATGCGCAATGACAGCCTCTTGCAAGTTTCGAAGAGAGATTGCCAAAAAGTTGAAAAACAAAAAAGTTATCCAATTTCTCCTGAAAAGTTTGACGGTTTTTCCGATTCTCTGCGTGGCAGCCCCATTCTGCGTTCTAAACATGTGTTTTTTAGGGAAAAACGCGATCTGGCACCCGGCGCAAATACCTATTTGGAGATTCACAGCAACTTTTTCGGTTTAATTACCCAAGTTTTCAGAAAATCAATTTTTCACCTTTTTTCTTTCTCTCGAATCAATTTTACGTTTCCTTTTCTTTTCTTTTTCCTCTGCAGGTGATCCAACAATCGAAACACAACATTCATGCGGCGAACCAATCGATACCAGCTGATACTTTTTGTTTTGGTTTGAAAGCCTTGGATTTTGGGCCTTCGACTAGCGCCGAAGGCGCTGGAAATCTCGGCACATTCCTTTTCAACACGCGGATCCGCCGCTTCTGGGCAGCGTCAGGCCGCTGCAAGCGCAAGCTGCAGCGGCCCGGGGTGGGTGGGCTACGATGTGGTTGGGGGAAGTTCCGGAGGGGTGGGGGGCACAGGATTTTATTATTTTTTTCGTATTTTTTCAACAAGCCTATCCACCACTTCCACTACTTTGTAGTTCGGTGCAGGTCTTTTTTTTTTTTTTTCAGCCAAATAAAGTCCGAAACGTGGGGGATATGTTTGCACCGGGTGCCAGATCGCGTTTTTCCCTAAAAAACACATGTTTAGAACGCAGAATGGGGCTGCCACGCAGAGAATCGGAAAAACCGTCAAACTTTTCAGGAGAAATTGGATAACTTTTTTGTTTTTCAACTTTTTGGCAATCTCTCTTCGAAACTTGCAAGAGGCTGTCATTGCGCATCTTTTGAGCCCAAAAACCCAAAAATCGGCTTTATGGAAAAAAAGTTTCCTTAGGCCGAAGTTGGGCAGTCAGTCAAAATGACACTTTCGATGCGTTCTCTACGTCGGAGTGGGCGACGGCGTTGCCTATTTTAACGAAAACTGCAAGACTTGGGAACCTTTTCACCGGACTTTTCGAATAGCCCTTGATTCGAGCTTTCGATTCCGATCCCACATCGATAGGCTTGCTTCAACGGGTGACGAGATTTCAATCACTTTCTCAAAAAGAGGTTATTTTTTAACGATCATTGATAGAAGTTAGCACTTTTTTTACTTTTCCCTAACTTAGCCAGCCTCGAATTTTCCCTTTTCGCTCAAAATCGAATTGAGAGGGTGAAAAAAGAGTGTTGATTGAAGTGACAAACAATTTTATCATTTAGTATAATTTCAAAAAGTTTGGAAATGGGGGCGTTAGGCTAATGGGTCAGTAGTTTGCTGAATTGATTTCTCGGGAATGTTTTACGTATAGGAATGGCCAAAGACTCCTTCCACTAACAGGGGACCACCCCAAGCATTAAAATTTTGTAAAAGAGTTTTCACAGTGGCGCACAGAGAAACCTTGATAGTCCTTTAACAAAAATGGGAAAATGCCATCAGGACTACTAGACTCCTTAGGCTGAAGTTTAGAGGAGGCTTTTTCAATATCAATAGGATAGATAAGAAAATTTTGTTGTAGGGGATGATTTTGACCGGAAACGAGGGAGAATTTGGTCATCAAAAATTGGCAAAAGATTCGGCGATATCTTGAGGTTCTGTAATACTTTGAGAAGGGGTTTCAGGATTTACAAAGTTATTGGGTAAAGAAGTCGGGTCTTTCGTTTTAGCTCCAATATAAGAAAAGCAGTGTTTAGGATCGCTGGAATTTATGGCATGCCTTTGCTGCATGCTCTCTAGCCCCGAATGCCTTCGGGCATAACTTCAAAGGGGTAGCTCCTAATAAGACTGACTAGCGAGCATGCAGCTAAAATGCAGCATGCGAGCATGCGAGAAAATCTTTTAATTATAGAAATGGTTAACGATTACTTGAAGTCACCAGAAAGAAACGATCAATTAAATAAATATAAAATACCTGTAGATACCAAAATTACAGATATTAAGTTTAATGATATCGATTTGTGTTTGTGTTTCTGTACTGTTTCAGTACTAGAAAGGCTTTCAGGCCTGAAAGGCTTTCAGTACTGAAACCTTGATTACTGTAAGCCTTTCAGGCCTGAAAGCTTTTACAGTAATCAAAGCTTTTCCGTTTTTCAGTACTGCAAACATATCTAACCTTTAGGTATCTAATTCTTAGTCAGTACTTTTCCTTTTTCTAGTTAATGACTATTATGATTAAGATATATTACCATTATGATTAAGATATACACGCTACCCCATGACGTTATGCCCGAAGGCATTCGGGGCTAGAGAGCATGCAGCAACCTTAGGCCAGCACGGGGCGTAAGGTTGCTGCATGCTCTCTAGCCCCGAATGCCTTCGGGCATAACGTCAAGGGGTAGCTCTAATAAGACTGACATGTCTTATTGGGAGCATGCAGCAGCCTTAGGCAAGCACGCGGGCATAAGGTTGTATTATTTCGGAGGTCACGCATTGGTCCTCCGCATTGGTCCTCCCTCAACCGCACAAATTGGCGATTTTTGTCAGAATTAAGCTTGCCAGTGGATTTGGATTGTTTCGAAGATTTGAAGAAGGATTATTTCCAACTTGTAAAGGATTTTGGAAAAAAACAGATGAGCACTCAACCGCATTGTAAGTTTATGTTGAAAAAATTTAATTAAACAATTATGCAAAGTCAAGCTAAAAGTTAACAATTATTCGACAAAAGAACAACGACAAAGAACTAATAAAAGTTCTTAGCCTAATGGTCTACTAAAATACCAATAGGCTAGTAAGACTCTCGAAAAAAGTGATCATTTTCAGAAAACGTTCCAGATCTTTTGACCTATTGAAGCTAGGCTACCCGTGTGGGGTCGGAATCGAAAGCTGAATTCATCGGCTATCCGGGAATAGGCACGAAAAATATTCAAAATGTTTCAGATTTTCGATAAATTCGATTCGCCGACGCCCACTTCGACGCAAGGTTTAAAGAATATGTGCCAGAAGGTGCGCGATTACCGGGTCGCCTCAAGTACACACCGAAACCACCGAAGAATTGCGAATTTTTGCGAGAAATTACATATTTTTTATTTTTTAACTTTTTTTCAAACTTTTTTTAGATTTTAAAAGCTTGATTCATGACGCATTCTTTGCGCATTCAAGAATCAAAATCTGATCAGCCAAAAAAAAGTTTTCTCAGAGTCAAAGATCGGTAGTCAAATGATTTTACACACAAAAACTAATTTTCGAGCCCTATTCCGAACTCGCTAAGCTCTAAAAAAGCCTAGAAAGCTCTAAAAAGGCCTAGAAAGCCGCAAAAAAGCTTTGAAAACCTAAAAAAGAGCCTAGAAAGCTTGAAAAGACTTCAAAAGCCACCAAAAAGCATAAAAGAGCTTTTAAAAAGTTTAGAAAAGCTTCAAAAAAGCTAGAAAGCCTAGAAAAGCTTGAAAAGCTTCAAAAGCTTCATATGACTTATTTCTTTTTTTATGTTTAGTGACTCGACAACTACAAAATAAAAATCGATCAAAAATCGATCAAAAATCGACTAAAATCAATCAAAATCAATCAAAACAAGTCCAAAATCGACCAAAATCGATTAAAGTCGATCGAAAAATGATTAAGATCAATCAAAATCAATAAAAATCAATAAAAATCTATAAAGATCGATTAGAATCCAGAAAAATCGATCATAATCGATCAAAAGCAGATCAAAAATCGATTAAAATCAAAGAACTTCAATAAAAATCAATAAAAATCGATCAAAATCAATGGGAATCAATAAAAATCGACCAAAATCGATCAAAAATTGAATAAAATCATTCAAAATGAAGAGGAAAGTGCAAGAGGAACAAACTCTACGGTAAGTGTAGTGCAATAGATTCAAGAAATCATCAAAATGACACCAACAATTAACAAATGTTGCGAATCATTTATGATTTGTTGTTAGTAGATACGAATATTTTTAGATTATTGACTGTTCTTGAAAACGGAAAGATTTTTGTTTCAGAGAAATCCGGGAAAATCTTCAATATCTTTAAAGATTATCTCCTTTTGACTATAGAAATTCTGGAAGGAGAGGAAGTTGTGATCTTGAAGAAAAAAATTGAAAACCACCAGATTTTTGGACATTCTGGAACGCAGTTTAAAAGTTGAATACCTTAGAAATTTGAAATCTTTGGAAATCAAAAAATCTTGTGCTTTTATCTCCATAAATATCCCAAATTAAAGATATCAAAATTTGGGGGAAAACAATGGGATTTCATGAGGAAAATCAAATTTTTACTAGTTTAGTTTTTACTTTTAAAAATCTACGAAGAAAAGCTTTGATCCGTTTGGTTTTCAGGGTGAAATCAGTCGTCCAAATCGAGGGCAACAAAATCGTTCGATTGACGAGCAAAGGGAATTGTCAATTCCAGGTAAAATTTGAAAATTTACTTGCTTTTTTTTGCTAAAATTTATCTATTCTAGAGATAGAGTTTGCAGAAAAAAATCAAAAAAGTCATGAAAAGCAAATCTCAAAAGAAAACGAAATTTAGTTCGCCACAAAGCAGCGCATCGATTTGAACGAGAAACAAGTCCGTTAAAAATAGCTTAAAGAAAAAAAGAAAATCTCTTCTAAAATGAAAAACGATCTAAGAGAGCAGAAAAAAGCTTCAACAAGCTCAGAAAAAGCTTAAAAAAGCTTCAGGAAGCTTAAAAAAGCCTAAAAAGGCTTAAAGTAGCTTAAAAAAGCAGAAAAAAGCTTGAATAACCTTCAGGAAGCTTAAAAAGTCTAAAAAAAGCTCAAAAAAACAGAAAAAGGCTTGAAAAAGTTTAAAGAAGGTCAAAAAAAGCTTGAAGAAGCTCAAAAAATCTTAAAAAGAGCAGAAAAAAGCTTCAAGAAGCTCAAAAAAGGCTTGAAAAAGCTTAAAGAAGGTCAAAAAAAGCCTAAAAAAGCTCAAAAAAACAGAAAAAGCTTAAAGAAGCTGAAAAAAATCTTAAAAGAGCAGAAAAAAGACGGAAAAAAGCATAAAAAGTGAGAATTATGTTAAAGTATCCCGGGGATAAATGTTAATTAACCTTGTGAACGTTAATTCTGATTAACATTTATCTTCGTGGGATACTTTAACATAAAAAGTGAGAATTATGTTAAAGTATCTCGTGGGATACATAAAGCTCCCAGTCTCGGCGCTCTTTCGCGGACTGCGCCCTTTGCGAGCGCGCCAGCGTCTCATCCGGGAATGGAAGCGGTGATTGGTGGAATCTGGAAGGCATATGATAATCTCCAATCTTTAAAAGTCAAGAAATACGCCAATCCTCCCACCTGTTCAGAGTATCGATATAGATCGTCTGGAATTCATGGTTACGGGTGAAAGATAAATGAAACAATTTTAGTTTTTTTTCTAAACATGTAAGTGATGTAAGTGTAAGTGTAAGTTCAATCCAACGTTTTGGAGGTGGTTTATCAAACGAAAGCATTTCGTTTTCGTCACCCAAACGCTTCGGATGATCGCAAATTCTCTGTGATTAGACAATTGATTAGAGATTTGAAATTGATTAAAGAAAACAATTGATTAGAGATTTGAACAACCAGCGAGCAAGCTAGTAGTCTCAAGTGTTGATTGATTAGAGATTTGAAGCAGTTAGCAAGCTAGTAGTCGATCAGTTAAGGTTAAGACTACCAGCGAGCAAGCTAGTAGACCTAACCGTTGATTGATTAGAGATTTGAAGCAGCTAGCAGCTAGCAGACACTTTAAAACTAACCACAGGTTGATTCTTTCTTTTGCGAATACTTAGAAAGTGTAAAAAAAGCTAAAAAAACAAAAAGCTTAGAAAAGCTTAGAAAGCTTAAAAATTAAAAAGCCTGAAAAAAAGCATAAAAGTACAGTTATTAGCTGCTAAAGAAAAATTTTATTATTAGCCAGATTGGTAAAGCGTTGGCAGTTTTTATGGAGCAATTTGATGCAAACCGAAGAAAATCGAGATCACTGTCCCAACAAATGCTAGCAAAAGATCGATTTCTAATCGATTTCTCGAATTTGACACATTTCGATTTTGACAAAAATCTAATCGATTTTTAATCGATTTCTCGATTTTGATCGATTTTTATTGATTTTTATTGATTATCATTGATTTTAATCGATTTTGACAGATTTCTATTGATTTTAGTCGATCTTTATGGACTTTTATTGATTTTTATTACTCTTTTATTGATTTTTATTGACTTTCTTTGATTTTAATCGATTCTGATCGATTTTTATTGATTCTAATCGATTTTTATCGTTTATGATTTTATTGGTTTTGATTGATTTAATTCGATTTTGGATCGATTTTGATCGATTTTATTCAGTTTCATTGATTTAAATGGACTGATCGATTTTATTGATTCTAATCGATTTTTATGGATTTTGTATCGATTTTAGTCGATCTTTATGGATTTTATTGATTTTTATTGATTTTTATTGATTTAAGTCCTTTGAGAATATAATTAACGAACTAATTGTGATTTCAAACCAATTGAAAGAAATTCTGGTGGTTAGAAAAAAAAAAAAGAAAGTCAAAAGAACGCTAAAGAACCCCAAAAGCACAACAAGAAAAAATTAGAATAACAATATAACTATTGAAACTAAAACTATTAATGCAGAACATTTATCTATTTTATTAAATTCAACTTAGATTTAAAGGACGTACAACGATATAAACAACAACTATTTGAAAAAATTTTTAACAATGTAGCTTTTGTAGATTTTAAAACACATAAGATGGGTGATATTAGTCAAAAAAATAAAAAAATAGAATGTTTCAACATTAGCGTTATTTATTTTCAACACTTACAAATAAAAAAACAAAACATTTTGAAAACCATTAGAAAACGAAGCTACAACTTTTTTTCATAGCTAAAAATTTAAAACCGAAGTGATATAGTAAGAATGAATTAAGGCAGGAATTTAAAGAAGAATTGTGTCTTAAATTTCCTCAAATCTGGGAATTACAATTAAGATTATCAAGAACAAAGATTACTTACTTATTAAGTTTAGCCAAAAAAATTCAAATTATATCAAATCCATAAAAGGAAAAGATAAAGTCAAGAGTCACGCATAATAAAATTTGAAGTTTGAAGGGTTGCTTGTATATCCTTTCCTCATTGAATAAAGTTTTAGGCATTATATATATATATATATATATATATATATATATATATAAATACTTTATCCGACAAGGAAAAGTGACAATGCAAACAGATTGAACAGCGTAGATGAAGAAAGATAATTGATATACAAACACAACTACAATTAGACACGTGTATATATGAATATAAAAAAAAATTAATTTAAAATGGACAGAGCTACAAGATCGAGCTAAAAATGGAGGATTTAAAATAGTTCGAGACGAAAAATATCAATAAGGTAACTTATTCCAAATACGAGGAACACGACAAGCAAAAGAATGATACAGTTGGCGGTTATGAAAGCTTTGAAAGGGGGTAATCTGGTGCCAGACTACGAGTTCTTCGTTAATCGTTAAAGCTAATCGGTTGCCTGGAAGTCAAGGTGTACTGAATTCATGCATCGTGACGGCTAGAAAGGCCTTGAGATTGAATTTGCCTTAAGAAACACTCCTCTTCTATGAATCGCAGATTTAGATGGTTTAGATGTGAAAAGATGCTTCCCTAGAACCCAAACATGTAAGGTTCTGAAAAAGGATTCTAAAAATATACAAAAACAAAAAAACTGGAAGTGTTATTGAAAAAAATTTGTTTTGATTTTTTTGAAAATAGTGCTTGTACCTTGATGATGCACATAAACGCGCGGTTTCTGGAAACTTGGGTAATTAAACCACCTGAAATCACCTGAAAAAGGCTGCCCTAAACCTCCATGTGCCAGGAGGCTGCTTTTTTGGGGTCACGAGGTGATTTGTACATACCTGGGACCAATAAACGCGCAGATGCTCGTCCATGGAAGCCACGGGGAGGGGTCATAAAAGCAGGGGGTCACCGCGAACCGCTAATCGACAGCGGACAAAATCGGAACCGTATTGGAAGCCTATTAGAAACATGATCGGAACCGTATTGGAAACGTATTAGAAACAGAATCGGAACCGGAGTGGAACCGTATTGGATCCATAGGGTTCCAATATGGATTTAAGGAAATCGTTACATTCAAAATTTTCATAATAGGAATCATTGGAAATAGTCATTAACACCGATTCGAATGCTTTTATGAAGCCTATCAGAATTGTTTTTCGATCGAACCGAAAACGGATTAGAAACAAGCAAAATCGGTCAAAATCGGTAGGAACCGTATTGATCAAAAGCCGTATTGGGAAATCGAATAGAAATGATGATCGGAACAATATTGAAAGGTATAGAAACGGAACCGGCACACGTGCTGGACGCTCGCTATTGGGGCCGTACTGGAACCGTGATTTGGAAACTCGTATTGGAACCGTATTGGAACCGTATTGGATATTTGTTTCATAATAGGAACCGTAATGGGAACTGTATTAAACTGTATTGGAACCGTATTGGAACTTTGTATTTGTTTCATAATAGGAACCGTGTATTGGAAACCCGTATTGGAACCGTATTGCGAACCGTATTGGAACCGTATTGTTTGAGTGGTGTTCGTGCCGTATGGAAACTCGTAACTTGAGTCCTAGTGGAATTTCGGACTCTTTATTGGGGCATTATTTGATCGCAGTTCGAAGGTATGGCCTGCCAAATCAGAATTGAAAGTCTATGAACCGTTTGTTGAGTAACGCTGAAAATCGTATTTTGGGGCGAGTTTAAAGGTCGATTTTAGGGACGTTCATCAGATGTTTGTCACGCAGCTATTGCTTTCCACATGCTTATTTGGTGTTCCAACTGCCTTTCTTTCGATTATTACTTACTCGATTTGTTCTGCCGATTTTGCCGTAGATAGGTAAAAATATTGGCTTATTCATTTTTGTTAATTATATAACTTTTTTGGAGAAGATGCTTACCCAGAAAGTGAATTCTCGGATGAGGAGGAAACGAGTTCAGTGGAACACAAATGGAAAGAATCGGAAGGTGAAGAACGTGCAGCATCAATTCCAGTCGATCCTTCACATCCAAAGTCCGAATAATCTGTATGGTTTTTTAACCTAAATTTCTTTTGTTGTGCAATATTTTTAAGCGTTTTTTTTGGTATCAACAAAAATCTCTAGTCGCTAGTGTTGTTGGTGATCTTTCCTTGCTCATACTATTTTTTTTTTCTGTATTTTAACTTTGCCTACATTGATCTCGTTTTTTGTTGTTCCAAATAAATTTTATATGTTGTATACAAATTTTTTGCAAAAAAGAGCAAACGTGGGAAGAAAGTCCTTTTGGAATAATTCAGCAAAAATACGAAAAGGAATGAAAAGACTTTCTGAACAGCCTAATACACTAAAAAGCCTGTTGGTCTAATAATTGAACAAGCCGTAATTGAACAAACGAGCACCAACTTGTGTTCTTTAACTAGCCCCAAGAATTTCATCAATCGTTGGTTCAGTGTTTCAAAGCCAAAGAAAAGCAATACAAAGTGGACTCCGTCCCTTTTTATCACACAAACGATCTTTAGAGGAAGGACAAGTGAATCAGAGATATTCAAAATCAAAACATCAAATAAGATTTCACAGAAAAGAGCTATTTTTCTGCACAATATATAAAAACTATCAGAAATAATATAAAATGAAATGTCAACAAAAAAACTGCGGGAACGGACCGCTGCAGCGGAAAAATTTCAAAAAAGGGCGCGGTCCGCAGACGAAAAAAAAAAGAAAAACGCTCCGGTTTCCAATGGGTTAATACTGAATATTTTGCAGAAAAACGGCTAATTTTAAACGCAAATTCTGCCTACGGTAGCTTTTATGAAATTGTGTCGAAGTTAAAGGGAATGGCAGAAAAAGGCCCAGGTGTGGCATCTGACGGGCCCAGGGACTTGTACTCAGGTTTACAGTACAGCGAAAACTAGATCCAACTTCGAAATATACGAAAGAAATACAAAAAATTGTCGAAAAATCAGACTTTCTTGCCCATTAATGCATAAAAACATTCACTAAATCAAATTTTATTACAGGTACATCCATTCTGCAATTGTTTCATATCCATTAAAGAATTTTTGTGACTTATGGCCGGCTCCGGCCTGGGCTGGTCTAGCCTAGTTTACACTGGACCCCGGTTGGACCCCCTTACCTGGACCCCGGTTGGAACCTTCAGAAACCTTCTAAAGAGTTCAGAAACCTGATACACATCCGGTCGGTCCGAAACTCTGGGAAATCTCCTCTAAAGCTTAGAAATAAAAATTCTGTGAGTTCCAGACCAATCGGATCTGTAGAACTGGCGTTTCATTGGAACTGGTCCTTACACTCACAGCATCTACTCGTGAGTGGCTGAGTGGTCAACTTCGAGGCCGGATTTTTCGGTGATTTTGATGGCTAGCAGGATGTCCAAAGATCACATTACAAAGTCAGAATTTGATGTAGACTATTCGAATCTACGTCAAATTCTGACTTTGTGATGTGATATTTGGACGTGGTGAAAGTTTCAAAGATTGTCTCATAAAGCAAAAGTGAAATCGAAATTCTTTGAGTCTTTGAGTATTGTTTTTAATGGAACTAAACTGTTGCATCTCTTATTTGTTCCTTTTGACCGGTTTATCAAGAGTTTATTCAGTATGATAGATAAGTATGAAAAGAGGCAATTCCAGAAGGAATGGGATATTTTGGTGGAATCAAAGACTGGCTGTTCAGATATTGAGGAATGAGTCAAATAAAAAGGTTGGACGGTCAAATTTTTGGTGCTCATCAAACTTTTGGAAAAGAATAATGGAATACAAAATAAATTACCCAAACTACAAATTCAATAGATGTCAAAAAATAGCGATAAGTAAATCATGTCGATTGCACTTTCAGACAGAACTCATAATACAATCCTCCCACCATGGAACCCCCAATAAAAAACCTTGACACTTTCCATCCCCAAATAATTAAGCGTCGATTTGGATGATTGGGTGATGGGATTTCTTTGTAACCGATTATTGAATCGATTCGCTCAGAAAACACGGCACTCTGATTGGGCGAATAGAAAGGGAATAATTGACGATACTCTTCGACTCTTTCTGAGTTCACTTCAAATAAAGTGAATGTGCTTTCGATTACTTCTTGAATTAGGTATTCGGAAAGACGGTTACATTCGATGATAATATGAACATGTTCAAGTCGAGAGATATATTCGATGTGGTTGCAAATGTTTGACAACGCTCTTCGAAGGCCTCTATCACTACCGAGATTGACCATGAGAATATTTCTCTCACAAACCCTCTCACAGAGCCATTTGGGTATATTCAAAGACACATGTACATACACTATCAAGTTACATTCATCGAAGACATTCGGTTGAAAGCTTTCAATCGTGGGATCCACTTCCGAATCTTGATATAAGATGATTTTCACCGATGAGATGGCTCGTACGTTGGGAAAAAGCAGAAATCGGTAGCGTCTGTGCCCAAATATTCGTCTGAATTCAAGCATATCGATATCATGGAACCCGAAATTAAAATTGAGATTGATCTGTTTGATGAAACAAATTTTGTTGAGGATACAAACAACGGCCTGGCCGTATTCGGGTGGCACATCATGCGATGAAAGGATCTTCGTAGTATACTTTGAATGTGTTTTTTTAACTTCTGCTAACGACACTACTATTTTGAAGCCTTGAAGATACGCTGGTCCGTGGACAATTGGTCCATGGATTTTAATTGGCGGCTTCGCGTCATATCGCTGAAAGGTCAACGAAAAACTTGGGTACCGAATTGATTGTTCTTCGGGTGAGTGTAAAATATTGACGCATCCAGACAATTGGTTGACCTCTTTTCCGAATAGTCCATTGTCCAGGACCAGCTTTCTCAAAGATTGATTCGTTTTTAAACAAAGATTTCTCTCCTCGAAACTCACATAGTGAAATATGAGTGTTTTAAGCTCATTTGGCAATCCATTGAGAGGGAATATTTGGGGAATTTCAAGTAACTTCTGACGTTCACAGAAAATTGAGCAGCATAAGGCGAACATAGTCTCGTTCTATTAAAGGGAATTTAATCACACGATGGATATTTTCAAAAAATTATCCTACCCAAAACGCGATTTGGTGTCGATCGTTTTTACCGTTTGTCTAAACTCCTTTCCATTGTTTGCCTATGGCTATTTCCTTTTTCTTTGATGATAGAACGTTTTCACAATTACCAATTATCCAACTCTGCTGGGTCGTGAAATGAAAAGTCTCATTTCTGATTGGAATTGTATCACTGTCATTTTGTGAAACAGCGACATATTGCACAGTCAAATCGTTCGAAAATACTCGCACAAATAAGAAGACCGTCTTGGCACATCAGGCTCGTAACTACTCCACCAAAAAGGTCGATTGAAACGTTAAACAAAATCAATGCATGAACAATCAACAAAAGCATGAAAGCTCTTTCCTTCTCAATTTATTTATGCATCCCCATTGCGCGTTCCAAAATTTTTTCAAGACACTTTTACAATGTCTCGGGGTTAATGCTAACCTCAAACCTGGGTAATTAAACCAAGGAGCCAAGCCTCTGTCGAACTATATGGGTGGGCCATGTGCCGTATGCCGCTTTTTCTTACGAGACACACGAAGGGTACACACAGTCGTGTCGCCTCGCGTCTCTGCGGGCAAAAGAGATCTCACTCCACTGATTATTTCACCCTTCTTTCACCGCCCAACAGTCGCTTACGACTCTGCCACGTGGAAAACAAGGCATCCCGTCCGACCAGCCAAGCCAAGTAACGTTGGGTTCGCTTTGTACTTGGATCGGAGACGACTTGGGAATTGCTTTGTATTTTTGCCGATTCAGTAAATCTGTTTGTCTTCTGGCTTCAATTTGATGAAACAAAAGAAACTTTTTATTTTAAGCTCACATCTATTTGCTAATAGACGCATTAGTCTAGTTGTATTGGAGATTGGAGGAAATTTCGGTCTTTTGTACTCTATAATATCTAGAAATATCTAGAGATTTGAGATGCTTTTTGAGAGTTTACTTCGATAAGCCATTAGATCGGTGAAATTGCGTCGAAAGTTCTCAGATCATGTAGCCATGCTAAGTTACGATTAGTTCACTTGATTCAACTATTGAAAGGATCCTTAAGTCATACAGAGACGGTGGGAGAATTGGAGAAAAATTTCTTTCTTTTGATACCCATTGGAATCTAGGGTATCTAGCCATTTGAGAATTGGAATGAGCTTGTGAATTTGAACAATAAGAATCAAAACTTTTATTACATTTATGCGACACTCGATCTTTCACTTGGATTCAAATGACCGAATTGCTTGGCTAATTCTTGGTCCAAAAGGCTAAAGTCGAAAGCCGATGAGCCGAGGGTGTCCTTTCCATTTGTGCGTGTCTAGAATTTGAATTTAAAACTCTTCACCTATGCAAATTACCTAAATATCAGGTCTGCGATAACTTATTTGTGTGACCAAAATCTCACCCGATTCCTATTCCCTGCATTCTCCATTTCTGCTCGAAATATTGTCCCAACTGTTCCTTGAGCTTGTTCGGGTGTGATTTTTGACTTTGAGGATACACTGAGTAAATGAATCGATATTTATTTGGGTTTTATGATTACTGTAGCCATTCATTGCTGGCGTTTTGCTCGAATGCTTCTCGGCCCTTGTCAGGGCGTTGCTTTGCGGAATTTCTAAAGCAAATTTTCGTTTTAGCCACAATTGTACAAGAATCTAATAGTAAGGTTTGCAAGATAAATTTGTATTTGAGTTTTTTACCTTCTAAAGAATTTCATGAACGTTTTCTTTTCTTCGATTTTCTCTTTTGCAGCCAGTTCTTGCATACTTCTTGAGATCGTTCGACTAATCGAAGCTGGCTAAAAATTTGGCAAAATTAGATTAAAACTTCAATTAGTCATTCGAACAGCTATAATTTTAGAATATTCTTAAATTTCTCACTTGCTCCTTTGCTTCGCCCACCGAAACCCCGCTGTCCTTCGTGCGATTGGTGGAGGCCCGACTGTCGGCAACTTCAGAATATCTAAAATTTTAAGGACTACCGTAAAATTACAAGCCCCTATTCTACCAAGGTTGTTCCTAGATTCAAAATCTCAAGCTAAACCAGATCACCAAAAGTCAAATATCGGTTTTGGTCTCATCTGGCGTAAGTTTGGACTTTAGATTTGGTATTCTTAAACCAGAGGAAGCAATCTACATGCCCTGAAGTTAAAATACATTTACAGTATTTGCTAACAGTTAGTGCGATTTCAATTCTTGTATACCGAATCGTAAAGTATGAAAGTTCACACGATCCACTCCACCGGAGGATTTTACTAATGCCAATTGTTTTTGGTGTCAACTTGCACTTTTAAGGACTTTTTTATTTATTTTGCATAAAGTTCTTGGTAATTTGCACTAGTTTTCAAAGGGAGATTCAGGGCTTTTGAATGACTATAATAGTTTATTTTATCTTTGAATGTTCACCAAATTATGACGTAAAACAGTTAAAACGACTGTACACTCAAAATACCGTTTTCGCGACTGTGCTAATATCATTCTACTAAAATCTCACTCTTCTTCATCTTCGGCAATCGGCGCCTTCGATAGGGGAGCCTCTTCGCGAAGTGGGGTGTAGTTCCTGGATTATCTTTATTTTATTCAAATTCCATCATGTTTACCTGTTATACGTGTTCAACGTTCTTTTTTGAACAGGTCTGAAGATTGAGCTGAATTTAACGAATTTTCGGAAGTTGTCGACAGCAAGTTGTGGAGCGGCACAAGCACACTCGATGATCCCGGCACTTTCCACTTCAAAGCCAAGACATCGCTCTCCAGTGGCTACCCTGAAATATATCGGTTTTAAATAGTAAACAAATTTGATAAACTGATTTTCAAATATGTTTTTTAACAAGATGCAAGGCAGAATTATTATTGAATCCTTCAATGGTCCTTGTCCGTTTTGAAAACACCTTAGGCCAATCTAGGAGCAACTTTTGAAACCTTTTTGGCTCACCACAGGATCGACCCGTAATCCCAAGAATCCATAATCGTTCCTCCAGCCTCAAGATTCAAAGAGCTTTCCGAGAAATGGAGATCATAATTCCCATCTCTCCATCTTTTCGTTCGACTCATCGTTGTCGGTAAGAGAAGGATCGGGATTTTGTCAACTGAAAGGGCACTAACTTGAATGTTTAACAAAGAAAAGTTGATTCCAGAGAGTCAAATATAAAAGCTCTAGACAGAAAGAGTTCAAACTAACAATAAAAATAGTTGTAAGACCTACATAGATCTTCTAACGATAGTGGAGTCGATGGGGAATCGATGGAGGAAGAGGACGAGGGGTGGATTGTCACATACTAAACAAATTTGTAAATTTCAAAGTTCTGCATGTTAAAGCTATAAGTTCTAAGCATCAAGCTTACTTTATGCGGGAAGGTTGCTTTAGACAATGTGTCCCTCAATAGACTGAACTCTTTCGAAGTGATCGTCAACGAGGCGTTGTCTTTCATGTGCATTTTAATAACCCGAATGTCTTCTGGAAATGAAAACTTTAAAAGAAAATTCTGAGTCTCACTTTCTTAGACAAATGAGCCTTTAACAAATCTGAGCAAATAAGCAAAACGAACAGCAAATTTGGTGGATTCCAATAATGATTGCTCCAAAACTGATTCAATAGACTCTGGTTTCGAACGTTGTATATCTGTATGACTCACTTTCTGCAAACGCTGTCCGAATAGATACGCATTCTGCTAGGAGAAGCACTTTTGCTGGCTCAACGGTGCGGAGTTTCGCCTCGGATGCGAACAGCTCAAGTCTCGCACATCCATAGGCTGAACTCTCGAATACGGCTGCGATGTAGTCTTTCCATTTCTGAAATTCACATAAAATTTTCATAAGTTTTATTCTTCCCAACTCAGATTCGAAGCAAATTCAATACTTACAGTACTGGACAATGAAATATCATATTTGAAAAACGATTGCCACTTTCGCGCATCTGTAACTCCCTTGTCTTTGAGTTCAAAACTCTTAGTGTTATACATTTTCTGAAAGCTCTTTTCAAGGGCTACACAATGGTAATATTAATATTTAGAAATACGGTAAAGAGTTACAGAAGCGCGAAAGTGACGATCGCTTTTCAAATATGATATTTCATTGTCCAGTAGTGTAACTCAGAGCCTGAGCTTGAACCATAGTTAATCATTTCTCAAGAAATGAGAATGCAGACACAATTAGCTCTTGTTTTTGTATTTACCACTCATTATCATCATTTATCATTGTTTTCAAACGTATACCGCAAGATTGAGCTTCATAAAACGTAAAAATCTCTTTGAAAATCCGACTTTTTGGCTTTCTGAACGTACTTTATGCCAGAGAACGAAAACGCACCCTTTCTGGCATAGAGACGAGGTCTCAAGAAAGGGCGCGTTTCCATTCTTGAGCTTGAAGTGCCTCATAAAGTCAAACTTCCGGCATATTTGGGTGAACGATTTCAAAGTCTTACATGATTTCCTAAAACCGAACATCTGCTTGCCAACAATCAACATCTTAATCCCCGAAAATTACTCACTTTTCCCAAAAATCTATCGACAAGCAATTGCACCTCGGTGATCAAAACCGGTTCCATGCGTGGGCTCTGAATGAGAAAATCGGCGCCAAATCGGCAAAAACAAAACCACATTTGGGAAATGAACAAAAATATGAATCCTATAACAAAATGGAGTAAAAACCACGATCAACCGAATAAAAATCGGCCATCAAATGGTGAAAAATCTCCTTTTCCTCGCGGCACGTGATGAATCAGAATGGATTGATGGGGTAATAGAATAAAAATAAACGCAAAAACTATAAAAAATTCAGTTTTTCAAGCATTTTTCCGGTATTTTCTGGTGGAAAAATCCGGAGAAAGAGTCCAAAAATCTGCTGATAACGCGGCGCCAAACATGCACCGGGTTTTCTCCCTACTTTTCCTTCCCCTGCCAGTCATCCACTGAAAATCCAATAAATTTTGAACATAAATTTTGGCTGGACTTTGGGTTTTCGATGAAAATTTGAGGAATTTGTGAATTTTTGATCGGGAAATTTTATTAAATGAACTGAATACTTTTAAATTTGTCGGAAAGGGTTAAAGTATTTCAGCAAAGCTGAAAATACTGTAAAACTCATAGCCGTTTGTGTCAATGGAGTGACTGTGTTGAAATTCTCCCAAAAATTTCAATTAGCTGCTGGCTTGTTGCCTGAATACTTTTATCAAGTCAAAAAACTAAACTTATAATATTTATAACTAAAGAGTTGATCGTAAACTAAAGTGTAAGCAAGGTAAAAAGTTAGTAAAGTGAAAAGAATATGGAAATCTAGCTTTAAAAGAAGCAAAATTTGAGTGAATACTTTTTAAAGTATAAAATGAGTAATCAAGTTGTTCAATCAAATCTAATTGTAAGCCAAATTCAAGACTGAACTGAAAAAAGTATGGAAATTACCGCTTTAAAAAGATAGGCTTCGGTTTTGCGTTTAAAATAAATTTCGAGTATTAGCACTTATCGAAAAATAAACGTTTTTCAGTCGTTTTCCAAAAAACCAATACATAGACGCGACAAATTTTTGTATTCCGGGCACAAGAATTGTTTGGGGAAAAATTGATCACCAATTTGCACAGAAAACAATATGGATCTGTTTGTGAACAGGTATAGAGAAGTTCCCTCATTTTGTTTTGACAAAGAGTTCACTTTTTTGAGAAAGATAATAGGAAAATGTTTTCAAACAAGAACAAGGTGCCAATCAAGGAAACAGGCAAAAGGCCATTAAAACGCAGTCAAAATTTCCAATTTTTTTGTAAAACTTGAATTTTCATAAGATTTAAAACAAATTCTAGTAGTAAACTTGTTATTTTTAAAAAATTATGAACATTGATCATGCAAAGCTTTGAGAACAAGAAATTAACAAAACTAAAAAAGAAATTTCAGCAATTTCTCAAGTGAATTTCACTCTTTATGCGTTTTTCTTGTTAAAATTCATCATCTTTTCAATCTAATTTGTTAAAAACAAAAATATCTAAGATCGTGATCTTTTTTGCAAGAAAAGTGATCAATCGAATTCCTGGCACAAAAGAAAAAATGATCTTGGAAAAAATCCATATTGAAATCACTTATTTTTCATTTCTCGTCAGAAAGATGAGTCATTTCCATAAACTTTCGGCAATCAAAAAATGATCTCATTTTGCGATAAACGGTCAAGATCTTCGAGATGAAATGGAATTTGCAATCGTTTGTTTTACAACGGCTTAGGGGGATTGTATTATTTTGAATTGCCTTGATTTCTTGTAGACAATGAAATTTAAAGCCTTTCTGTAACGAAACCAAAAGAAAACATGAGAATTAAGAAAATGGAAAAATTTATTATGATGAAAAGCTAAAGATTACGGACTTCACGGCTCGTAAAGCCTAGATAAGATCATTCTGAGAGTCATTTTCCGAAAAGCTTTGTGGGCTAACTTTCTTTTGCCAATTTATTTGATTTTCAGATCTTAAACATGCCCAGGAAAATAACAAATAAGTCAACTAATTGAAATTTAAGTATTCATCGTCAAGTTCAAAATTCAAAATAGTTTCAAAAAGCCAGGACGATAGCCTAAAAGCTCCTAAAACAACAGAAATTCTGCAGAAGCTGGTGTTAACCAAATTGGTAAGTAAAGTTTGGAGGAAATTTGCGGTACTTATTGGTTACATTGGCCGTTTTTATGCAAATTTTATCCAAAGGTGTCAAAAAAAAGTGATAAACTTGATGTTTTTTATTCATAATGCTTTTCTATTTGTTTATTTTTTGCCATGGCGGAACCGCGCAATTCCAAGCGTTTGAGGTGCCCTAAAGGGCTTAGGTACCCGAGCGGCATATCTCTTTCTACTCTCGCTCCCCCAACTTCCCTTGATCACGATCCCCCGGTCAGAAAGTGTTTTGAATCGAGATAGTATGCTTTCAACTATATTATGAATAAAAAAATATTACACACGCTTCAAAAAGGTCCACTAGTCCTCTATTTGAAAAACGGCCAGTGTAATCGATAAGCACCAAAATTGCTATCGTAGATAAAGTCTGAATCTGACAAGACATCAAGACATTTGGAAGATTTTATCGATGGCTCAGAACAAAAACTGCGAAACTGAAGTCGCGTTGACAAGGCTTTGTTGATCAATATTTTGAACAAATGTGAATCAACATCTTAAAAAGTTAAATCACTCAAATGAGGTGATTACTCTAAAGGAAAAGGTGCAATGCCTCTATTTACAACCGAACCCATCATAAAATCTCTGACTGCTAGCAGGCAATTTATCAGATAATCAGTAGTGAAGGAGAAGATTCCCAATGGCTGACTAGAGAAAAAAAGCAGAAAAGACTCCCATTTCCGGAAATATTCGTCCGGATTTCGTAACGTTTTTCCATGATAAAAATGCTCCTGAAAGTTCACGTCATAGAAATTGTTTACCTTGAAATGCATTTTGTACTCAAAATGTAAGCAAAGACTTTCTGGAGCACTGAATCCTTTGCTTTTCTTTCATCAACAATTTAGTGCATCAAGAAAAGTGAAGAATTGAGTGCATCAGAAAGGGCTTGTTTAGATTATCTTGAACTCAATGTGCCAGAGAAAAGAAGCTCGCTCTTAGTTTACTTTCTGCTGCACTTGATTCTTCATTTCTTGTGAAATTGAATAGTTGCTGAAAGAAAAAACACAGGATTGAGTGCACCAGAAAAGGTGCCTTTGCCCTTTTGAGCACAGAGTGCAACAGGAAATCATGCTGTAATCAAATGTATTTTCAATCGTAAAACAAAAAGCATCGTGTTAAAATTAAATCTGAAAGATCTACCAGAATCAATGTCTCCAAGTCCTAAAAGAATTCAATACTAAAACGAAATCTCGAAAGTGACCACAAATTCAATGAACTCCTCTCGAAATCTCGAAATCCAACGAAAATCGGCTGTAACTTGTCAACAGATACAGTAAAAAGTAATCAGAAAAGGGGGAAGACAGACCGTCATTGTGACTCATTTGTTGAAGGCACGTGTGGGCGATGAAATTCTCTTTCCCCTCACCTGATTAGTGCCCTTTTCACGTATTTGTTCAATAAGTGGGATTGGCTCAATGAGCCGAAGTAATAGACACACCCACTTGACAGAAATTCAAACACACTTTCCGTTCTTTGTCTTTGGCTTTGGCATTTCGAGTGCTTATCCACTTTTTGACAGGAAAACAAGTTGCTGACTAGTTTCTCCTATTCTTAAAAACAATCGCAAATGCTCAGATCTTGTACATAACAAACGGGTTTTTGAAGAACTTAAACTAATGTGCATAAGAACATTGAACTATGTATTACTGTACCTGTTACAAAGTACTAGTCTTCAAAACCTGCAAAACGGGCAATTCCCCTCCTTCAAAACGGACAAGAAAACCAAGCAAAAGAGAGTTAAATACTTTCAAACCCGTCTTCCCCTCTTATCTAAGTCATGCCCCAAGTAACGTAACCTTCCCTTTTCCGCCATTTCATTTCCCCTTTGTGCATACTGATTCTTTTCCGAGAGTGTTTGTTGGCATTTCTTTCTGTGTTGCCCTTCAACGCATTTTGTTGCGTTTCTTCTGTATTTGCGTCGCCAAGCTCATTTCACTTACAATAAAGCCTTACTACTAAAATAGGAAGCTGATAACAAAAGGGAGTGAACAAATGGTGAAAAATGGTTCCTCATGCAAACACACGCCAGTCTATCAGCACCAAGGATAAACCACATGCATCCACTCGCAGGGCTAGCTTATTTAAATGACTCACGGAGTCATTGTTTGGATACCAGCAGAACTTATGGACCACGGGGGTTTTCAAAATTATCGAAACCTTGGACCTGAGCCTGGAATTTTCCAAAGGTACTCCAACTATGGGTAAAACCCAGTCAGCCAACAAAAGTTACGATTTGAAGTTGGAAATACTACAAAAGTTACCGATTACCAAAAAAACCAAGGAGCTGTGGATCCCCTTGAACAAGATGGATATCACTAATTCATCGGTTTTGAATACTGTCGGAGAACTTCAGAGAGGAGTCAAGCACAATTTGAGACTTTGGAACTGTACTTTGTAATCAACTTGTTAGTAAAAAGTTGTTTGAATTAAAACTTCCCATTCAAATTTTTAAGTCTCGAGCATCAAAGTCAGCACAACTTTCATCTTAAATTTGAAAATCTTTACTTCTGTAATCAATTTTTAAAGTATTTATTTTGATTATCTTTAATATTTGATTCGAGAAACAAAAACTGTCTGCAGTTTGACCTGACAAAACATTTACCTAAAAACAGAACTAACAGTAAGGCTTCCAAATCGAAGTGTTTAAATAACTAGTTTAGCTAAAACACTCATATCTAAACCTGAAAATCTGCCAAACCATCAAAATAACCCTACCGATTTTGCACACAGTACAAGGAACACACTTTTTCTTGTATTAATCACCGATGTTTTGGTGGATCTAACTAGCTATTCCCATCTAATCCACCAAAGAAAGCAACTTTTTATCGCCCAAATCGATCTCAAAACCGTCATGATCCCGGGTCCGGGAAAAAGCAACGAATTGTTTTGTTTTTGTTCACCGCGTGTTGATCTCTTTCGTTCCACCCATTTGAACAAGAAAAAGGTTCAGGAAATTGAGAAGTTAAATGATCCCGCCTGGATAAAAACCATATGATAACCCCACGAGCATTCATCCATCAACAACTTTTCAACTTAAATTTTACAATCTTTACTTCCGTTTGATTTTAAATATCAGTTTCTGAATTTTTGATCTGAATGTTTTTTTGTTTGGGTAACTGTGATTACTTTAGTTTTCAGATCTATTTCAGGTCTCGATCTTGATCAATTTTGTACCCCAATTTCGGGATTACTGTAACAAAGACTATACTATTCTTTTTCTGGCTATATTTTTTTAAAAAGATGGGTTCGAAAAAGTTACGTACTTTGCATAAAATTGTAGTGAATTCAAATTGCCGCTCGTTTTTGGTTTTTCAAATTTCTATTAAAGTAACTCTTTCCATTCCTTTCCTAAATTTAAAAACGATTTCCTTGTTTTCAAATATTATTGGTATTATTTTCTCATTTGAATAAGCAATTTCTTGGTTTCAGCTAAACGATGCTAGGAAATGAGGGCTGGACCTCTGCCGTAGGTTCCAGCCTCGCCATCTTGATTTGTCTTCTCTATGTGCCGTTTTTGCTCAATCAAGTAAGATTTACTCCAACAGCTTAAAAATATAAGTTTCAAGATAGAGACAATACGACAGAGTGTCCAAGGACAGCGCCATCAGTTTGAGCACTTCGAAAAGTTGGCGTTGAATGAATTTGAGGTTTGTAAAGAGTTAAAATTGTAAGGTTTTAGCTAAATCTTGCTAAATCTTACTGTTAAGAGATTCAGCCAGCAGAAGCTCTAATAAGCTAGGTTCAAAATTTCAGAAAATCCACACCGAGTCGTTCCTAAAGCCAAGACGAGTTCGACAAGTTCCCTCTGGACAATGCCAATGTGAAGCCATTGATAACAACAATTGCCCATCTGGGCCACCGGGACCGCCTGGATACGCTGGTGAGCCCGGATTGCCGGGAGCTAATGGAAAGCCTGGTGTGACTGGAGCGCCGGGTGAAATCGACTCCGAAGATCAGGTATGATACTCAATTTCATTGTATAATATCAATTTCTGGAGGATTTTTTCAAACGACACTTTTCAGGGATGGTGCCGTAGATGTCCCGCGGGCCTACCTGGCCTACCAGGAGCACCCGGCCCAACTGGACCACCCGGTGATGATGGAAAGCCTGGGGAACCCGGATTTGTGTTTGGAGTGTCCGAGCCTGGAGAACCCGGTCGACCCGGACGGCCTGGATCCCCAGGAGAAAATGGAGTCGATGGAGCCCCTGGAGAACCCGGAAAGAGTGGAACGTTTTCTTGGCCTGGATCAGCTGGGCCAGATGGGTCACCTGGGCCACCTGGCCCAAAGGGACCTCCCGGTGAAGTTGGAGTGCCCGGCCGGAAGGGATCGGCTGGAGATTACGGTAAACAGGGAAAACCCGGGCCCCAAGGTTTTCCGGGAGAAAAGGGCGCCCCAGGGCCACCGGGTCTCGACGGTGGAGGACTTCGTTGTGGCTGCAAATGGAGTTTCCTTCATGTTGCTGACACAGAGGCCCGTTCATTGGAGCATTGGGTCTACGAAGAAGGTGGATTCGATAACGATAAATGGGCAAAGTACCAACAGGAATGGAAAGAAGAAATGGGGCAAAAGAGGAAGGGAAATTCGGAGGGAAGTTCTAGCGATGAGGATGGGAAAGCTGACAAGCATAGGCATCACGGAGACGGATGGAAGAAAGCTGGGCCTAAGAAATCGTCAAGTTCGTCAAAGAAATCGTCAAGTTCGTCAAAGAAATCTTCAAGTAGTTCGTCGTCAAGCGATGGTGGTGAAGAGAAAAAGCACAGAGATGAGGAAGAATATTGGAAAAAGGCGAAAGCTGATAAAGAGAGGCCAAAAGGACATAAGCATTCAAGTGAGAGTTCATCAGGAAGTGCTGAAAAGAAAAAGCAAAAAGAGGAAGAGGAAAGTTGGAAGAAAACGTCACAGGCGATTGAGGCCACAACAGCTGCTTATATTCCGAGACCCTATCATCAGACTTATTTCGGTGATCAGAATCCGACTCAAAATACTCCAAATCAAAACTATGGCTATCAGGATCCTTATGGCTATCCAAAACGAAAGCATCACAAGCATAAACATCACAAGAAACATCATCGTCCAAAATATATTCCAAGACCATATCAGCAGACTTATTTCGGAGATCAGAATTCTGAAGCTGGAAATCAGCCCAACGATTATCAACGACCTGCGAACAGTTATCAACGAAATCAGTACGGACATCCTTACTAATTTGCATTTAGTTTGCATACACACTAATTTGGGGCCAATCTTAAACCTATTTGCTAATATAAATGAAAACTTTGGTACAAAGAACTGGTTTTTTGGGTTGTTGGTGATTGGTAAATAAAAATTTATTGGAGACACTACAGAAGCTTTTTTGAACGAATAACAAAGAACAATTTAGTAAGCTATGAAAACTCTAAAACTAAGAAAAGACTAGTAGAATAATAAGAATAAGACTAAGAATAATAATAATAATAAAAAAAAAAAATACTAAGAAACTGGAATTACAATATTTTAAGCTTAAAATCAAGGATAAAGGTTTTTTCAAAACCCCAAAATTCGAATCTACTCCGCAAAGTCGTCAACGAGTTTTTCCGCTTCAATGTGAGTGGTTAAGTAGTTGAATATGACCAGAATGATAGCTCAAATCAAAACTAAGTAGATGCGATTTTAACTCTACGTTGATACGCTTTTGTTATATTTTTCTCTGTTAAACCAATAAAAACCGAATACAAACAATGGAAACAATAGAAACAATGGAAACAATACAACTAACAAACGGGGAGAAACTTGAAACTAATTGGGAAAACAGAATGTGTAAAAGGATTGTTGGAGCTTCTAAAATTGCCTTTCATCTTTCACGAGTTGCCTGTTGAAATTGTAGGGGTGGGGTCGCTACAAAGTTGAGGTTAACCATTTTTCATTTCATTTCAGCCAACTAGATGACCAACCGTTTTTCATGTTGGTCGCCAATTTTTTTTCAATCGAATGGTGTAAAACATTTTTTACTCGGGTCCCTTCGCTTCACAATGGGACGAACAAGGCCAAGATCAGCAGCTTTTTTTCGTTAATTTTGAATAAGGCTTTTTAGATGACCAGATTTGTGATTTGTATTCGTATACAACTTTCAAAAAGAAAATTTTGAATTTTTGATACAGATCTTCAAACCAAACTGAGACTATGTGAAATGAGAGAAGCGATGGAACAGGGGGTTTTAAAGTTTTCTGCTGGTAATTGCATTTTTGATAAGAAGTTAGCTCTTTGCCTTTTGTTGGAGTGAGTGTTGGTTAACAATTTTTGAAGAGTTCATGGGGTTCATTGGGTTTTTGAAGTATGTGTGACGTGTGTTTTTCCAACAGTATTTTTTGAAAAGTTTGGAGCTTATTCGATGAGATTTGTTTCTATTATTTCGAGTTTTTCTTTTCAAAATTCCTTACCAATACCCAGAATAGGAAAGGAGAAAGAGTAAGAAATGGCAAATATAAGTGATATTTTGATTGGCCAGTCACATCAAAAAACACAATCCAATTGTAAAATTTGCAAAATAACTGAAAGATGAAATCATAAAAATATACGAAAAGAATTGAAATCGAACAAAAAAGAATCCAAAAGAAAAATCTCAAAATAAAAGGCAATTTTGGAAAACGATTCCTCATCATGATTATCATTAGATAAAAAATCGAAAAAGCAATAAATCCATTGTTCAAATAGTAAAAGTAAACAAAGTTAGCATTATCTAAAATTGAATAGCAAAAATTGATCCTTTTCTCCCCGTAATCGTATTCCCATCCCTCAGCCCATTGAGTACGCAAAATGTAGAAATCGAGGGAATACTCATCGAATATTGACCAATTAGCGAAAGTAATTTGAAAGGCAAAAACAAAAAGGGAACAAATGGGAAAAACGAAACGATCTAAAGCCGGATTGAAAAATTTGCAAAGAAATTTCACCAAAAATACGAGAAGAAAAACCTGAACTGGAATTGCAAAAAGAAAAGGGAAAAGGAAAGCATAGAGATGATTGATGGAATCGAAACGAGTGATGAGCGTTTCGATCCGGTAGGCCGTGAAGGGGCATCCGGTCCGAGAGAACGAATGTTTCGGGGGCATGAGGAACAACTGGAACAAGAAGAGATATCGGTTGTTAGAGATACCGGTTGAAGAGATACCAGTTTCTGAATATAAAGAACAACAACAACAATTGCAATAGGTCCAGAGGACCTTCTGTAATGAGACCTAGCTCATTTGACGCGGTTTTTCATGGAGATTCCGAATCTACTGCTTAAAATCGGCAAAACAACTTTCTGGCAAAAGTTATGAGCATTTAAAGTGTATTGCCTGTAAGTGCAAAAAGCGTATAGACGTCTTTGAAGGTTCTTACCCACTACGCCACCAGAATACTTGCTTTGCAGGCAAAAGAGACTTTATAGAGGAAGCCCGGCACTTAAAATGCTCATAATTTTCGCCAGAAAGCTGTTTTGTCGATTTTAAAAACAGATTCGGAATCTCCATGAAAAATTGCGTAAGCTAGGTCTCATTACAGAAGGCCATCTTGACCGGTTGCACTTCAGTTGCATCTTGACCTTTAGGCATTTTGACCAACCTGTTTCCGTTCACTTTTCATTTAAATAACCAAGTGAAAAAGGGAAAATGAAACCCCCAAACCTGAACAACCGCCCATGTCAACATGAAATTCCGTATCGAGCACCTCGAGTGATAGAATTTTCGCTCAAATCTGTCGATCAGCCAATCCAAATCTGAGGATTTTTTTGCTCGGGAAACCTTTATTTCACCTCTTTTGTTCTCGTTTTGAACGGTAGTCGTGCTGATTTCGATGACCAATCCTTCGTTGAACTCTCTCATGATGGAATCTGTGTTTGAAACTGTTCAAATTTATTTTTGAAATTAAAAACTGTAATTTTTCCTTTTTAACGATTTGAAGATTTGAGAAAATGTTTTGAAAACAGCAAAAGCTGGATTGTTGGTGGAGACTCCAAACAAATCGTTCAAATCCCCGAAAAGGCATCAAAAGAATGCATCATCGTCTGAAAATAATCGAGAAGATGCTAGAAAAATTATGGAAAGATTGAAAATTCGACAAACATTTAAGTTTAGAAAACGAATTTTGGAGCGTGAAACCTTCGTTCCCGTTGAGAAACAGCTCTTTTTTTGACACGAATGCAAATTTTGACCTTGATAGTTGGAGAAATGCGGGCATTTCGAATAAACAGCTCTTTTTGAATCAAATTCAACTTTTTGCATTCAAAATTGTCTTTCCGATTTCAGGATTTTGATGTATGTGGGTATGACTTGAAACGTTTCTAAAATGAAATTTTTCTTCAGTTAAAAACTTCAAATTATGCTAGCTATTTGCAATTATTTTGTATGATTTGTGCCCATTTTACTGGTAGAAGCCGAATGCGTCTACAAAGAATAAAATGCAGATAACCCTCTGGTCCGTCAAGGCACCACTTTTTCTCATCGCTGAAGATGATCTAAAGTTCCATTTTGTTTAGATAATGAGCGTTATAAGTCCCACTTTTGTCCAATCTCGATTCATTTCACGTTGAGCAAAGTCTAAGCGTGCCTTTTTGCGAATATTCTTTAATTTTGGAGCTGGCATCATCTTCATTTTTTGCAGATTAGGTTCTTTCAAAGTGCAGATCCTTTCAAACTTCGCAGAATCGTTTGTTTAGAAACTTTGAGCTCATATTAGCTCCTTAGCTGTCTTTGATGAATTTGAAGCAGCATTTGACAAATGTCGATCTCTTTCAGCTAACTTGGTGGGTCTACGCATTTTCTTATTGGGACGTTTGTTGTTCACCCTTCCAAATGCTTTTCGAACTCCTGGCTCAGAACGATTAAGTTTCTCCGCAATTTTTTTCAAGATCCAGCCGGTGTTACGGTAGGCCTTAATCTGTGAAATCTCGAGCGCGGAAATCTTTTTCTTCTTGCCCATTTCCTGTAAAATAAATCATTACGTAAAAGTTCAGTATAAAAAAGAACCAAAGATTGAAAAAAAATTGATTTTTAAAGATAAAATTCCACGGTCTAAACTTTTGGAACACCCGGTTTTCGACAAAGTCGATATTTTTTTATTTTTATCAAGGCCGGTGAGCTAAAAGTTTTTCAGTTTTTTACATTAATGTAGATCAAAATAACAAAAAATTTAGTTGTGTCAGCTCCGAGACAAACTGTATTTTGCACTTGTTTTGTGCTTTGTCTAATCTTTGCAATGTGTCCCCCGTGTCCTTTTTGCGGGGGGGTCCTTAGGTTGCCTGGGGGCAAGTGAGACTCCATTGGTCCCCCCCCCCTTACCTCATTTCTATCTATTCCTCTTATGGTTTACTGTAATAAAGTTGTATCTTCCGGGTCTATGCAACTGCGGCAAATACAGGTCGTCATTTCACGGGGCTCCTCTATCGTTGGGGGTTGGTTGGGTTGTCGGGGTGTTAGAGTGGCGGGATATCAAAGGTCCACTCTCTTTACATCCCAAATTCGTCCACATCCGTTTACACCTGGGTTGTGTATTTTTTACGGAAACGCCCATTTTGCGCTACCGTCTAAACTTTTGGGACGCACTGTATAAATAGAAAATTTGGTACAAAGAGCTGGTTTTTTTGTTCTTGGTGATTGGTAAATAAAAATTTATTGAACTTTTTTTGAACGAATAACAAAGAACAATTTAGAAAGCTCTGAAAACACTAATAATAAGAAAAGAATAATAGAATAATAATAAGTATAAGAATAAGAATAAGAATAAAAAGAATACTAAGAAACTGGAATTGCAATATTTTAAGCTTAAAATCAAGGAGAAAGGCTTTTCAAAATCCCAAATTTCGAATGTACTCCGCAAAGTCGTCAACGAGCTTTTCCGCCTCATTTTGAGTGGTTAGGTAGTTGAACATGGCCAGAATGATAGCTGAAATCAAAATTAATTATATACGATTTTAAAGCTACTGTACAGTTTTTGTTACATGATTCTCTCAAAAATTTTTCTTACTGTAATCGTTTTTCGCCAAAATCACCCCATTATCCCCATTCATTGCGACGATTTTTTGATCAAAGTCGTACTAAAATGACCAGTGTTTATTTTTCTAGCCTTAATCCTTACTTTTATCGTATCATAATGTTTATCGAAGGCTTTGATCCCATCTTTTTGCGTCTTCCAATAGTTATCCGTTGTGAAATAGGTGGCCCATTGACGACCCTCGGTGTTAGAGAGCTGAAAATGTATAATCTTGGCATAATACGGCAATGTAAATGTATAATTTTGCCAAATTTATTTCAAAGACAACTACTAATTTCTTTTAGTAAACAAGATATAAGCCTTTAGATACATAGCTTGGAAATTGAAAAACAAACCGTCAACCCTTTCGACTTGGCCACTGGTGCTCCATCTTTTAGAGAGACAATGGCACCGGTTTGAAATTTACCTAGAAAGAATAAGAATATCCATTGAAATTTCTTGTTTCTATTTGCGACGAATATAGATGTTTTGACTATAGCAATCAGTAGTTAGCTATTATCGGTTGTAAATCCCAAAACAGATACTTGATTGGTCGAAAGCTCATTGGAACAAAAGACTCCCGAACGCAAACCTGTCCTCAAAATCCCTTTGGCCAAATGATTTTGCCACAAGTCCACCCAGAAGTTTGATGCAGCTGAAAATGGGAATCAACGTCAGAAACGTGTTAACTTACAAGCCACAGAAATCAATATTGTAAGTATAACTAATCGAACCATTTTGTAAAGTGATTCGATAGATCAACTAGATAATGAATTGCGACAATATTGTAAACGGGATTTTTTGTCAAAGCCGGTCTTTTGCCATTTTTTGCTCTCATCAATAAATTAGAGAAATCCGACGTTCTTTTTATGTTTGTGTCTGCCATTTGACAAAAAATGACCCTGAACGGTGGAAATTTGTATTTTTTAGCAAAATTGGGGAAAATAATCTGAAGTTTTTGGTAAGACTTTTTAAAAGAATCACTTTTATTGGGTTTTTATATCTGCGGATTTTGATTTTGAATATGTACAAAGATTTCTTTTATTTTTAAACAAGTTCAATCTTCGGTTAATGAGCTCCATCAACCAATTCGAGATCTCTCTGCGAAAAAAACATTGGAAGGATGAACATTCTGGAAAAAATGATACTTTCCGGTTTGAGACTTCAAAACAGATTTGTTTCGGTGTACTTTTTGCTCAAAACTCAAAACACACCATTTCTGGTGTACCTAATTCTCCGCTTTTCTTGCAACAATGATTCAATGGAGAGTATTAATTGAGTGCGTTTCGATTTTTGTTTTTGAACACAAACTAAATGCCTACTGTTTATAGATTCGAACCTGAATGGAAATTTTGTACAATCTATCTCACCAACCTGATCGGAATGAACATAAAAATCACCAATGGAAACGTCATCCGGACATAATTTACCGGAGCCTACAGATTTTATTCCTTCAAGAAAAACTAGATAAAAACTTACCATTCCAACAATCAACAAGACGCCTAATTGTAGAAGTTGACAAAAAGTGAATTTGTGAATGGTTCGCTGATCGACTTTTGTGATGTAATCTCGTCGCGGGTAGTGGGCCTAAATTGACGGGTTTTAACTGACTATCCACGACATGCAAATTTGGTTCTTTTCGGAAATCCTGGTCTTTTGACAAAATATGGGTCTTTTCATTGAGAAAAGCTATCATATGCAAAACCGAAAGCCAATTCGATTTCTTGGGACCTTTCTTGGGACAAAGAGTGAAAATAAACTTCACCAATAGCTAAGACGATTTTACCGCCTTGGGCGTCACTATGCCCAAATCCTTGGGGTCAATTCCCGCCCCAAATTCGGCTGTATTTTTCCAGAAATTGGTAGATAGATAAGTAGATGAGATGGACCAAAAATTTCAACCCTTTGTCCCAAGAAAAGTCCGAAGAGAAGCGAATTGGATTTGGATTTTGCATATGATAGCTTTTCTCCATGAAAAGAAACGGATTTCGAGAAGAACCGCAAATCTTAATTGGCTCTATCTCTTCAAACGATAGTTGTAATCCCTTCTTGACGTTACCTGTTCTGTGAAGAACAAACATATCCTCTCAAAGAACTCGTGTCCAGTCAAACTACTAATCGCCATGAACAAAAATAGCCCTGAATTGGGAACTAATTCTAAAATATTCAAAAATTACCGTAAAACAATGAAATCGGCATCAGATGAGCAATCTTTGGCAAGAAGAAATAAAATGGGATCATTAGGAGGTGTGCTGAGAGCACGGGGATTCTCGTTTCGCGAACTTTTTGGATCCTGAAGCGAAATGAAAGTCGAAAAGATTAGATAACTAATTTTGCATATAGATTTGATTAAATGAGTTCTAGCAATCTAACTTTCAATTAAAGATAATGTTTTTTTTAAACTTTACACTTCTCTTTGAGTAGCGTCTTTTCCGACATCGGCCAGCGCTTTGAAATGAAGGAATGATTGGGGTAAACCGGCTAAAGTTAGAGTACATTAAAAGTTAATGTGTTTTAGAGGAGAGGCTTGAATTGGGATTTATAGCAAAAATGTAGCCAAATTTAAGACAAAAATTGATTCGGCACCACAAAGAACACCTCGAGACCTTTTAACACTGGGGTTTTTTCTTTTACTTTGTAAATGGTACAAAAAGAAAATATTCAGCTGTAAATTCGTAATTTATACTTTCTGTTGTTTTGACGAAACCCTCACAAAGATATCAAATTCATAATTTTGGCTAATCCAAGATTTTTCGGTACTAATAAAGTTTGTAGTTTTCCTATATCTACTCCCTTTACCATGCATCCACGGAATCCCGAACACCGATAGAGCCACATTCAAAACGGCAACCACCAAGAAATCCCAATTATGTGATGAGCCTTTCTTTAGACTAAAATTGATTTTGAAGCTTTATGTTTGGGATTTAAATTGATACCTGTTCTGTTTATTGTCAACGGTGTTTGTCACCAGAAGTTGATCGACAAAGAAGAGAATTGAGAGGGGAAAGCTTAACCCGATGGCGACTAAACTGTCAAAATTTTGAAGCTGTTTAGAAGTTGGTCTTGTAATTTAAACATTCTTCACACCAAATCCTCACCCAAATGTCCTTTCAAAGGTAATTTCCAGAATTCGATCCAATGTGCATCAGAGGTGGTTGAGGAATGGAATGTCGTTTCTAAATGTTTAAAAATTAGGTCTCTAGACTCGTTAAATCAAGAAAATTCTATGAAAGTCATTAGATAAATTTGTGAATTTCTAGCGGCTGTGGATTCCTTGTTGATATATTTTTGATATTAACAATAAGCTTGATCTCATAGTGAGGGTCGTATTGACAAGTCTAGATCTAAGGATTGATTACAGTAAGGCAATCCTGTGGTTCTTAAGGACTAGGGCAGATGTAAGGCAAGTTCTTGAATTTAGGGCAAGATGTAAAAGCATGTTGTAGTTAGTAATTGTATGGCCAAAAACTCACGATGCACGTCAAAGAATAGAATCTGCGTGACGAGAGCCGCGAAAAGCACTGAAATCGGCAACGCATAGTCAGAGATCGTCTCTCGAAACGAGTCCGTCAAAATGGTTTTGTTGCGGAAATTCGAGAACGCCGTTGCCAATCTCCAACACAAGAGGACACTGCCGATGAAGATTAGAACAGATGCTGTGTCACATCCTAGATAATAGGACTGTAGCTTTTAAACTTATGAAGTTTACCTTGTTGCCCATTCTCTAAACAATTCACATTGTTCTTGTAGACGTCGTACATTGCCCGAATTCCTTTGTAAACAAAAGTCGTTGAGATGAAAAGTGAAAAGAGTTCTTCTGTTGACCTAAACTTTTAACTTCTAAGGTTTGCTTTATTTTTCTACCTTTTCATGTGTCTCATAATTGCGGAGGCTTCGAAAATCGCATAGAAGAATAAGAAAATTTGACACCAAATCCCGACGCACGCAAACAATTGCCAGAAGTCCCAGTGATTTAAATGGGCGATGTTGAAAAGAACTAAATTCCAAAAGGACTAGATTTCCAGAACTATTTCACAATAAAAAGACCCGTATTTTGTCAAAAAACCCGGATTACCGGGAAGAACCGAAAATTTCAGTGCACCAGAAAGGATGTGCTTCTGAGCAACTTGAGGGATTTGTTGGCGAAGGCTTGGCTTAACTGGACATTGTCAGTTGTTCTCATCTAATCCGAATCAGTCTCACCTACAATTTTTAGTGCATCAAAACGGATGTGTTTACGATGTTCTCTGACCACTGTTACTCACTCACCATGAATATAAATACTCAACGGAGCCGATGTGGTCATAATCAAAAGCTGTTGTCCACCAAATATCCCAAAGAATAATCCACCAATCCACTGACCGAGTATCACCTTTGACACATCTAAACATCAAAGATTACAGAAAATTCTTTCAACTTACTGACTACAGAGCCAGTATTCTCCTCGTTTAACATTCCATAAGCGATCGATGTCGGTAGAATTGTAAACAATAAGAAAATCGTTGTACTCAAACACTTTTCCACACTTCTACGATCGGAGAAAGCTGAAAATTGTTCAGATCTGGTAGTATTTAATTGTTACCATCAGTGAAGTCTGATTTGTAATAGTGGAGTCGTAGCCGAAGATCGGAAATGATTCCCTTGCCTGGGTACCATGGACCGTTCGAATGCTAGACAAAAAAAACTGTCTGTGATAATGGTTTTTTTTTTATAATGTTTGAAAATGCTTGCAAAAGGGTTATTCCAAAGACAATCGTCTGATTCAAGCCAAATCCCGACTTTAGCACGATTGTCAGCCACAAAGAGACCAAATCCTGACTTATTTAGTTTTATTTACTACTTAAAGTAAAGTAAAAACTCAATTCGAAGCTTAAAGAAAGGAGAAATTAGGACCGATTCTCACTAAAACTAAATTATTCAAATTGGGTTATCAATGACATATTAGATATTAACCTTGTTTCAGCACCTACCCGGCTCTGACTTGTCCTAGATTGTTTTAGATGAAATTTCGGCTTTGTTCAATTAATGAATGACTTTAGAATAGGCTAGAATTTCTAAAATAATAAAGCCAAAGTTAAGGCAAAAATTGATTCAAAAAGAACACCTCGCTAGTCATTTACATAGCGATTTTTCTTTCACATTGTAGATGATACAAAAAGATGATATTCAGGTATAAATTTGTACTCGGGGGTTTAAGGGTTTAGGAAATTGATTGGAGCTATTTATTTTATTCAGTCTATCAATTAAAACTCGCGTTTAATTGGTCTAAACTTTTAGGTGAATCCTAATTTGGACACTTCCTTAAACTTTATCAACTTTGTTCTCGGCCTTTCTCAACTCACCCGTTCTTCAAATATCTCTGATCCAGATGAATATATCGTTTCCTCATTCTCCAATATCATAAACCCTTCTTCTTCATTTTTCGCCTCATTGAAGCGTCGTCGAAGAGTTTCCGAAACGAATAAACTCGCAAATGTTTTTGCTGTTTCTTCAGCGGTTTTCGTGTATTTCTGAAAATGTCAAATTTTGAACGGAGAAAAACTAAATTACCTGTTTAAAAGGTGTATAAACAACAACGAAATACTCAAAAATTTGCTGATCCAAAGTGGGGACTTTATAAATGAAAACCCTTCTTCTTTGCAAGCCAATGTGTTCAGCACTGAAAAACTAGATGCAAAGTTTTAAAATGTTGCCTACTATCCAATTGTTAACTCGGGATCGTGATTGAAATTTTTGACAGCATTTTTGAAATGAGGATACTCATCTGAAAATGGTTGATGAATTTGGAAAATTGACTGAACTGACTTGTAGTAATCAAATTCGACAGCAACTCATCGTGACTCGGGAAACCGTCTTGTTCTTTTGAAAGCTCGCGGCAAATTCTAAAATTGAGCTATGCAATTTTTTTAGTCAATACTGGTCAATACTACAGTTCCAGCTACAGTAACTCGGCTACTGCGCCTCATTTAGGATACAGGGTGCCCCAAAATTACCCGAACCAACCTTCGTTTGCCGCGCTTTGCTGTTATGCGCTTTTGGGTTGACCATCTTTGCTACTTTTTGGCCACAAAACCATTTTGAAAACAAAATTTGATGTTTTCAACCGGATGGGACGCCTGCCCACAAAGCCCGAATTGTCCAAGACTGATGTGAACGAAACTTCCCGGATTTCATCAGCTTTAAGCAGTGACCACCATCAAACTTCGATTTAAATCTGATCGATTACTCAGTCTGAAGTGTTCTCGAAGCTAAGACCTGCTCAAAAGCACATTCAAGCATTGATTCACTGGAAAAATCACATCAGAACGCTTAGGCTGAACTCGATCCTGCGTATCTTTTGGTCAAAACGTCTAGCCGCTTGTGCAGCGGCCCATGGAGATATTTTCGAGAAGAAATAAACCAAATTGTTGAAAGCAAGCTAGGAAATAAACTTGTTAATGTTAATTTTTGTTTTTTCGATGAAAAGGTTTTTAAATCATGCGTTTTATTGGTTCGGGTAATTTTGGGGAACCCTGTACTTGAGTGCAAAGTGGGTATCTTGCATTCCACTTAATATTATAGTGTTCACACTTAATGTTCAGCAATTCGAAAGTAAAAATAAAAGTAGATCATAAAATTTTGAATTAAGAAACTCACTGTGCAGCTACATTTTGTAAACTGGTCGGTGAATCGAGGAAACGGATTGAGGTCAGTGATTTAGCGTTTTTCAAATCTCGAATACTTCGCGCGTCATGATGGATCTCTTTTGTGGGGAAATTTTCGGTACGATGAACGATCACTCCGTTCATCACTTAATTGAGTGAGAATGTTAGGAAGGATAAAAACAATTAAAATAAGGAGCTGGTCTAACCAGGGAAGAGTAGTTACAGATTCGGATTCCCCGTTTGCCTTTTTATCGGATGGGCTGGGCTCGTTTCGAAATCCCACGATTACCTAGTACTCTTCCCTAGTAATTAAGTGAAGGGATTGGCAAGAAAAAGTAGATTTCCGGGTAGGAGATTGAACCCTCGACCTTTGAGCTTTACGGGATGGCTCTAACCACTGATCTATCCGGTACCTTAACTTGGGAAGAGAAAGAGGGAAAAACAAGGGGGAAGAAGCGGAGAAGAAAGAAAGTAAGTAACAAATGTCAAAATATTGAAGGCAAAATTGAACTGTAGAAATCTGAAATACTTACAAACTCAAGGACAAACAAAACTTTGTTAAACTCGCTTTGAAACCCAAGTATTTTCTAAGCATCTCACTCAAATAATCAATCCAATGGCAAACAAAAAAGTGCAAGAAAACTATTATCAAATCCGTGTTTTTCCCAGCAAAGATCACATGTTTGCCTGCCAAATGTTTGTGCACGCAAAAAAAGTAGAAAACCAGGAAAAACTTGCACGGGTCAATGCTAAATTTTGCATAAGCTGCTTAAACTAAAGAATATTTTCGAAAAAGCAATGGTCAATTCTTTTCAAACATTGCTTTTGCAACGGTAATCTGTTCCAAACTTTGAATAATCCGTCCAAAAAGTAAAACTCAAAAAATTGAGCAGAAATGAGACATTTGGCGAATTGTTTTCGAGAGAAAATTCTCAGAGCAAAGAAAAATTTATGACGAAAAGCGATGATCTCAGTGATATCATTGGCAATCTTTTGAGATTGATTGAGAGATAGACATATCATTTAGTGACATTTTTCGATATTTTAAAATTTTACGTTTATTCTCAAATGTCTCTCCAGAATTCTTTTACGTGTCCCTACTACAGTACACACTTTCAAGAGCTTACTATTAGAAATAGGTGGTTTGACAAATTTTTATCCGGTTTTTGACGTCATTGGCTTTTTAGTCGTTAACGATGACTCAAAGCACGTTGGGGTCTTCAAAAAGTTCAAGATTTTGTTATCTGATTGACTGACTTAATGACTTAATGGTATCGATATGATTGTGCAAATAATCATTTTGATACCATTAGATACATTACCATCGTTTTCAAATTATAAAACGTGAAACCACTACGAAAAAGTACAAATCCCACCTAATTCTTGTCTTGCCTAAATATCTTTTCTTCCCCAAATATGGTTATATATTGGATTCATTCCGCGTTTTTAGTCAGTGTTCAAGTTTGTTGCTTTTCGATTTTGTTTGTGAACAAACCATCATTCAATCCGAATCCTTTCAGATTGCGCTCTCGTCATTTGAATTAATGCAAGTTGCCCCCCACCCCCCCCAGCCAACGACTTTTTGTTATTTTTTTTTTTTGTTTTTTCTTTCTTTTTTTTCCCCCTCTCCCCTTTCTTTTTTTTTTTGTGCTGGGGACGAGGGAGACCCCGGAGTCCCCCTTCCCCTTCACTCTTTGTTTCTATTCGTCTTTTCAAGTAAAGGAAACGTACCCCCCCGTAAAAAAGCCCGAACCCCCCCTTAAACAACCCAAATCTAGCCCCCACACGCTTAGACCGGGACGGACGAATAAAGTAGCCCGTTGGGTTAAAGTCAAATCAGATAACAGATAAATCGTGGTTGGTTAAAAGAAGTTTGTACAAAAAAGTGCAAAAGACCGAGAATCTTGGTCTAAATACACATAAACTCGTGTTTGAACAAAAATTTTTGGTGAAATGAGCACACAATTTAGACCTGTAGATGTGAGGTTAAAATCAAGATTGATTGAAAAGTTCGGGTTGATAACAGTAAGAACTTCTAAACACGTTGAAAGTAATCACTGACAATCAAACTGTTGTTTATGCTTCTCACAGTCTTGTTTGTACCAAAATACAAGTTTTTCTTGTCTTATCGGTGCACTTTTCATAATTAGAATAATATTTATTGCTATTAAAACCTCTATAGTGTTGAATCTTGTGTTAGCTCATAGATAAAGCACTCCAGCCATCAAAAGTCCGGTGGCCAAGAGCAGTGAGATTTGTCCTAAATGATCAAAAAGACAATATTTAATGACGTCATAGTTGAATCTAGCAAAGCAAGCAGCTAAGCTATGCATAAAGTTTATCTTCGCAAAATCCATTGTTCACCCACCAGCCGACTTTGGAGTTGTCGTGTCTTGTTGTTGAGCGAAAGCGTCCTAGAAATTGGGTTTGATCTATTTACCTCGAAAATTCAAAAAGATTAATTTTTCTACAAAAACAAACATTAATCCATCTCTCAAGATTATCGTGAATCCTCTTTCGTCCATCTTTCAATGATTGCAAATCGCTGTCCCGCCACGGATACATGTCAGCACAATGAGCCGTTCCTGGAATGCTTGAAAGGTCAATATTGTTCGATTTTCAAGATTTCAAATAGACTTAACAAGTAGCAATCCAAGTTTTTTATCATTTGAACCTTGGCACTTTCCTTGCGCTACTTCTCATCAATCTCACCCTCAATAATGAAAGCATCAACATCATTGTCTTTGTTCGGCGTCAACTTTCCGAGACTCACCCACGGATCGATTGAACCATTTGGGAAAACGACTTTTGTGCCCTGGAAGTTGAAAAAATGTGTGCTCAAGATTTATCAATTGTTCATCATCAACTCCGGAATTCTCAAAAACGGGTTCAAAACTTTAAACCAGGCAAGGCAAGGTTAGAAGTCAGGCTAGGATCTCGCATCCGGTCTGGCCCTTTTCTAGACTAGCCTGGCCTGAAAAAGTTACTTCTGGAGCAGCCCTGCATCCGGCACTTGAAAAAAACCCATACTTTGTAATTTTTGTCTCCACCGAATTGCTCTTGATTCTTGGCGACGGCCTCGAAAATCGAGTCAGCCGTGTAATCGCTCCCGAAAATCTCCAAACACTGATCAACGTAAAAGCTGAATTTCATAAAACACTAGTGAAACAATGATTTTCCAACTCCAATGGAATCGTGCTCCCGAAAATCCCTTTGTTTCCACCATCGGTCGTCTGGAAGTAGCCCAAGAAAGTGCACGTTTGCCAGATCCATGTTCGATAGGAGGCTAAAGAGAAAAGTTATAATGCTAAAAACTCTAAGCGTTTTGATGAAACCGTTACCTACGCCCAAATTATCGTAATTGGTTTGCTTCAACAGACTGATGAAGCCAGGCCAATCGTTGTCGGTACAATTATTTTCATTCATTTCATTGTCCCTAAAAAATTTTTATGTGGTTGAATTGGTTGAGAGCAGGGTTGGCAAAAAAGCTAGTCGAGCTAATTATTTTAGCTGCTTGCTTGCCGTGAATTCTAGGCTGAGCCAAGCTGAGCCAAGCCCAAGATTTCGGCTAAATTAAGCCAAATTCAACGGTAAGATTGAAATTCCAGGCTGATAGTAAAGCTAATTGAAAGCCATTGGCTTTGGCGTTTGCTTAGCTTTGGGTTTGGCTCTGGCTTTGGCTTTGGCTTTGGCTCTGACTCTGGCTTTGGCTTGGCTTTGGCTTTTGGTTGTTTGCCAACCCTGGTTGAGAGTCAAATAAGAGGACTTTTTGCTGATACTAACAACACCTTTGAGAATTCAGTCGCACAGAACAACGGCACTGGACTGTCTCAAAAGTTTTGATAGATACCCAATTCTGCCAGATTTTGCAAGACCCAGCTTGGTCTTATCTTAAATGACTTACCAATTAGTCATGTTGAGCAGATTTGCGGTTGGATCATTGTTCGCGTAGGTCATATAGTCACAAGCCATCGGAAGTCCTTCACCAAGGTCGTTTCTGTGGTTCTAAACTTGGAAATAAGTTGCAAATGATCATTGAATTTACCCTATTATCCCCAGAGTATTGGTTGATTCCCTGGAATATTCCGTAAATGTTCGAGAACATGTATTGGAGTTGGCGGGCGGTGGTCACCGAATCGTCACCGATGAATGGTTTGCACAAGCTGGAATTGGGTGTATCTTTGGAGATATTCCATGATATTCACTCGATGGGCCAGTTATATTATTTATTCTATTGGTCACTACTGGAACCAATTCTACCAATTGCCAAACTCCAGCTTCTATACAAAACCCACTTCATTTCCTTGACCATCCGATCCCGAGAGTCGTCACTTTTGTAAGCTCTCTGCATGATCTGAAAAGAAGACTGTTTTTGTCCAAACACTTCATACAATCCTTGATTTGGAAAGAAATATTATATTTTCAAGTAATCATTATCTTAAAACCTCCACCAACATTTTTAAAAGCTGCCCCAATGTTGTCACCGCACTGTGCCGAGATCCCACGATAGTTCTTCTCAGTGTTCACGGCATAGCCTGAAAACCTTAGGGATTTGGAAGCTTTATCTAACTCTATATTTTGTTTATTGATTTGTAGAGCTCAGGATTTTGGTCAGACCAAGACCCAGCCCAGGATTCGGCTTAGAATTCTATACTTAAACTTACAGACCATAGTAATCGACGCGTGTATTGACGGCACTTGATGTAGAAACGGCTCCGATCGTCATTTCTGGATAAGTCGCACGGAACCAGGCCGACAATGAGCCTAAGTTTGATTTGAAAAGAAACAAAATCGTTGCAACTAGCCAGGATACGATCCTCCAAAAGTGATCCATTTTGGCGAAACACCGGGAAAATACAGCTGATTCATCTGATTGATGAACTCTTTGAGATCCGCCAAAACCTGGTCCACCGTCAAGTATTTCAAGTTTTCCGTGGTTTGTTCTCTAAAAAATTTTGTTGTCTTGATTTGGGTGTGCTAGAAAGCATATATTCGCCTTTTTGAGTACAAAATCAAGTATGAAAATTAAACTTACGGATATGGTCTGCTTTTCCCATAAAAGCGATGTTCGACTTGGAAAGCGGCTGCTCGAAACTCGGCTGCCCATTTCATCATCGAAACGTCCTCATTCTTGATCCATTTATCCCCATCTCCTCCAATTGCCCCCTCACCACCAATCATCAGAAAGGCCAACGGGCGATCCTTGTTGTAGAACTTTGAGTTGTACTGATACTCCTGCAAGTGATTATAGTAATTGGTAGTAAGAAGTCTGGAGTACTGTAAAACTCCCTGTTATTGGAGTAGTACTCTGTAATAAAGATGCTAGTACAATTTTTTGTATTAAGCTAATCTTCTGGCTTTTTCTTTTCCCATTCAACAAATTCACTCACCTGTGTCCAGTTATCTTTCAAGCTCTCGTTGAAATGATCGACTTTTTGAATAATATTTGAATAAATGATCGTTTCATCGGCTGTATATTGATAAATACCGTGTGGATCAGCTGGCGGTCTGGAAGTTTTGGAAAATAGGACTGATCAGAAACAAGAGCAAGATCGAAAAGTTGATTTAAACCAAAATATGTTTTCCTTTTTGAGCTACAAGTATAAAGAGTTATAAAATTTTAAATTCTGTATATAGTTTGGGTTCAATTAAATAAATCCTTTCAGAGGCCAATCTTGGTTTCACCTCAGAAATCCTTCTTTCGGTCTTCCCATGTGAAAGTTCGGTACTCGTGCAAAACTGAGCTCAAGGCAAAGCAGGAAAAATAAGCATTTCACCAATCTTGCCATTTTATTACCTTAAATAAAAACATTTATAGAATTAAAACCAAAAATGAATGTGAGAAGTGATTGGCTTTATCCATAGTTTTAAGCGAAAATATAATTCTGAAAGTCGAGAAGTGGTGGCAACGTGTAAAAGGCTTCTTCGGCAAAGCAATTTATTTTTTCTCGCATTCTTTCTTGATAAGAAAAGCTTAGAGATGCGTAAGACTGATTATCTTTTGAAAAAAGATTTCCCAATTGGAAAACAGAACCAAGATAGGCAAGCCTTGCCGTATTTTTTGTTTAAAATGTTAGTTTACTTCTGTTTTTATTGTGCTTAAAAGTCATTATGTATCAAAAGCAATACAAACTCTCTAAGATCAATTTATAGAATTCCAAACCACGACAAAAATAAATAAATAAATACAATATTAAACATTTTCAAACAATCGGTCGAAAACCCAATATTTCATAATCTTCATGATACATTGCATAAACAAGATTCCTCGTATGAGGAGTGAGAATGACTTCATTTCGTAGCAGTTTCGCCTGCTGAATATCGTTTCCTCCATGTCGAGTACTTGATTTGGCCAAATGACGCAGTGACTGAAAATTGAACGGGTGGATGAACTTTTAAAGTGAATGGGTAGCTCTGTTAGCTGGTCTGTTAAAGATAAAAGAAGCCTCTACTTACTAGAGATGGGAAAACTTCAACCCGAACCTAATTCCATCTTCATTTTCTCGGCCGTTTCTTGGCCGATTGCTCTGAAATTTTGTCTACAGATAGAAATCGAAATTTTCAGCTTGTAGACAAAATTTGAGAGAAATCAGACAAGAAACGGTCGAGAAAACGAAGGTGGAATTAGGTTCGGGTTGGAATTTTCTCATGTTTACTACTTACTGCAGTCAAAAACCGCATTGAATTAATTTCAATGAGCTTTTGTCCAGATAAGTAATCGAAATTCCCCTAGTAAGCATAATACATATTTAGGTGATTGAAAACATTTCATCTTAATCTCACCCGTCTAATCACATTCAATGGAATATTTGCTTTTTTGAAGAGACGAACGAATTGCAGAAACATGTTTTTTCTGTCATCGGAGTAGCGAATTAAGTGAAAGTCAGCAGAATTTCGTCGAAGATCGCAAAAACTGAAAAATCTCGTGTTTCTTGTGGTTTTAGGAGCTGTTTCATATCAAAACCGAATTTTGGTTGGGTATTTATCGATCAATTTAGCTGTATACAGTCGTATTTAGGAATTCCGGGCTTTTTTCCTACCCCGTCTGTGGCAAAGCATGATAATAGATTAGCCGAAAGAATCGCCCTTTCGACAGCGTTGCCGCTTTCCCTCGCAAAATTGAGTAGAGCCACGCAGCGAATTTGTGAATCGACTCCTTACCACTGCACTTTTTAATCCTTCTGAAATTTTACTTCTTGAAAATCAGTCATTTTTCAAAAATTCACCTGCAGAAGTGTCGATACAAAGAAACGAATCGATCTACTGGATCTCGGATTAGTGTGAACTTGATTTGCGTTTCGGGACCGCTCCAAAACGCTTTTTGAGATTCGGGGAACCAGTTACTGACAACACAAGCACTAAAATGAAATGCATAATATAAGTTGAGTCGATTCTGTACAGGTTAAAGTTCTAAAAGAACCGTAGCTTTTGTCCTTTGAGTAATTAATGTGTCTTCATAAAAGACTCAACTTTTAAAAGCTATCGAGCTACCGTAGTCTTTTCACTTCAATAAATTTTCACAATATAACAGGTTGGCCGGAAAGTCTTGTCCGCTTTTTTAAAGATTACTTTTTGAAATGAATAAAGAACCAATCGACCTTTGGTTTGTTTTATCAGAAATTCCCCATTATTTATTTACAAATTGTCCTTTAAGAAATCCTGAAAAGCTCGCGTTAATCAATTTTTTTTAAAGCTGTGAAGTCGAGCAGTCAAAAACGATGAAATTCAAAGTTCTGATTGACTTTTGAAATGAATAAAGAACCAAACCGATTTTGGTGCAAAAGATAGAGAATAAAAAGTTGTGCAGATAGACAAATTGATTCAGCCGATTTCATTCTATGTTCATTGTAAGGATTCTATGAAAAACCAGAATTCCCGTGACAAAGCGGACTTAAATTTGTCTAAAAATGAGCTAAATGAATAGTTAATCTTTTTTATTTAAAGCAAACCACACATTGATCGGCTAATTATTCATTTATAGACCAAAATTTCAAAAAGGTCGACAAGACTTTCCGGGCAAACCAATATTATAGGAAGGTCTAGTTTGCCAGAAATGAATGGCTCATCACAGAGTACAATTTTGATCCAGAAAGAGTTTTTTTTACATGTTTAGGACAAGTTCAAACCGACTTCTCTCCAGTGTGATTGTTGGAGAACTCGCTGGTGAAGGGGATTCCTCGGTATTCCCGGAAGACATCACACAGAATTGTGTGCGTAATCGTTGAGCCAGTTTTCGGGATCTGACAATATTGAAGTCCAAAGTGGGTGTCCTCCTGAAAACTTTATTCATAAAGAGAGGAGTCGACAAACCAAGTCAAAGATCGATCCTTTAGAAGTTGGCAATAATTTTACTAAACCAATTTTTCACTGAGATTTTGGATTTGGAACTCACTCTTCGATTGCACAAGGTGTATGACTAGGAATAAGATTGACGCTTTCATCAGTGATGAAATGAAACAATACAAGTATCTTCTAATTTCAGAAGATTCAGTCAACAGATTTTTGTAGAGTACCAATGCAATTTTTCAGCTTTAAGAAATTCGAATCAGTGAAGGAGTATTATATGATCCAATTACAATAGTAAGTTCGACACTTTTGACCTTTTTCCGCATTTCTTTTCGCTCTCTAGTTCTCTAGTATCATGGGCGTTCCAAGAACAAACTAGTGACAAAATTCTTTTGCAAAAAAAGATCAAACAAATTGCTTTATGTGTCTACAAAAGCGCGATTCGGAAAAGGTGGAAATCGTGATGATTGTCATCGAATCGAAATCGATGCCAATGTGGAGGATCAAATGGGTTATCGGTTGCAGATTTACAAATGATTATGGTTCATAGGGTAATGGTTTCCTTGCTAATAAACCACTCATAGTCCATATTGCCTGCAGTATCCCATCCTCTTCCGGCTTGGATAGGGTTGTGGCCAAGGGTATTCATGAAAAAATCGTTTGGAAATTAGAATCTCAAAACAATGCTCTATGAACCCTGCATCATTTCCAACTTGTTACTTTTGACCTGGCCTAACCCAGAAGAAGAAAGGGTTTGGAACAGCCTTGTCTTTACCCTGTTTTTGGTCATATTTCAAACTAAAATTTGAGTTGATTCCTTTCAAAAAAATGTTTTAAAAACTCATCGCTTTGGAATTTGCTTTTCAAAGTTATCAATTTTCGTCAAATTCTAGCCATACCTGATCTCTCTTGGTTAGAAGTTTCGGGCCTGATTTAATACTTGAAAGATTTCAAAAGACTACTTATTATTTTATAAAAGCAGACAAATATTTTTTTTCTTTTTTCTTTTTTTTCTGATTTTCTTCCAAGTTTGCGTGAAAAGTCATAAAATAAACCACTTGCGAAATGCGGTGAAAGTGGATTGGATCGAAAAGGCGTCACGCGCTCAATGACAACCAAAAGAAAAGATGAAAGCCAAGATCAGCGCCAAGTGCAAAAGATCAATTAGAAAAATCGAATTTGATCTTAAACTGAAAGAGAAAGCTAATCAGCTGAATTTTTGTATACAGTCGGAAACTTTTTATAGAAAATGCCTCTCGTTCGTAGGGGTTTTTTTTGTTTTTGTTAGAATAATATATGCACACTTTATTTACAAAAACAAATTTGAAGTTCAGTGTAAAACAAAAAAGTAAATGGCAAAACCACGAAAAAATACCCTAAAAACTGGGTGCAAAAGTCTTGCAACATTTTCATTTTTATTGTTTTCAAATGAACTAATTCACACTAATTTTTGTCTTTTTCAGATCGCAGGTACTTACTTGACGAGTCTCGAGAAAGAAAAAGTCGTGAAAACAACAGAAAAAGGAATTTCTCGAGCCGTTGTCTTCGATCTCTTCAGACGCGATCCATCGACCGTTTCTCGCATTGTTTCAAAAGCAAAAACAACTGGACGTATACACCGAAAAGAGAAGAAAGGACGGCGAAGAAGAACAACAGCAAACGAGGATCCATTACCCTTCAAAGGGCTTTCAAGAAGGATCCGAACATGACATCAACTGAGGGAGCTCGGCTGATCAAGGATGTTGCAAACAAGGAAATCTCTCGATGAACCGTTTCTCGACGATTGACGCGAGCAGGACTGTATAGCCGGAGGGCTGTACGAAAGCCTTTGATGACCGCTGGTCACAAAAAGCAACGGCTTCTATTCTTCAGGATGTACCAAATTTGGACAAAGCAGGATTGGGTCAACGTGATTTTTCTTGATGAAACAAAAGTGGATATCTTTTCTTCAAAAGACAACCACTTGATCAGACGACCCATTGGAAAGCGAATACTCCTCAAGTATTTGCGTCCTATAATGCGGGCTGGCGGAGGTTCAATCATGTGTTTTGGTAAGCCTCATTTCTAATACATGCATTAATTTGTACTTTTCTAGAGGGGATGGCAAAAAATGTGGCAGGTCGGCTCGTCCTTGCCCAGTCAAACATGGATGCTCGCAGTCAACCAGGCATTTTCTATAAAAAATTTTCATACATTTTTTGAAAAAGTGATGTTGCAAGACTTTTGCTCGCTACTGTAGTTCAAAGTAATTCTACTTTTGCAAACAAGAGTCCTTTTGCCGAATCGACCATAAACTTTTTATTGACATTAACTAATAACAACTAATAGGCAAGCCTCGTTAACAGATTTTTTTCAATAAGCTTTGACTTTTTCTTAATGTTATTTATTACTTTTTGTTGAAAAATACGTTCTAATAACTTGATATAACGTGTTGTTTGAAAAACGTTGATTTAATTGTTTCGATATAACGATTTCAAGTGCCCGAACAAATCGTTACATCGAGGGTCGACGGTACTTTTGTAAGCTTTTAAATTGAATGAGTTTTAAAGTTTCAAATTTTATTAATCATCAATAATCGACTTAAATCCTAATATCTTATAATCTTGGTGATACATAGCATAGAGGAGATTTCTCGTTTGTTGAGTGTTGAGCAGCTCCTTTCGGAACAGATCTTTCTCTTCAACGGTATTGCTCTGATGTCTGGTGCTGGATCGAACCAAATGTCGAAGCGCCTGAAAGAATTATTTCAACGATTCATCCAAGAGCACCCAAAATGTGCTCGTTTTCGAAATCGACCGTAACCTTGGCTCTGATTATCTATAATTTATCTACTTTTAATCATCTACCAATCTACCTAAGCTTGATCTAATTTGAATAAATACTAGTAGTGACTCGTTTCGTTTTTTCGTTTGAATAATAACTAGTGGCAAGAACACGGTAGTTTTCAAAAGTTGACACTTTTTAGAAAGCGCTTTCACTCACTCTCGTCGCAACGTTCCGTGGAATTCGAGCTTTTCGGAAAAGCCGTATAAATTCTCTTCTCATTTGTCGTTTATTATGTGAATACTTGATTATGTAAAAGCTTTCGGGTTCTAGATCGAGATCACAAAATCTAAATCATTTACATTTGAGAGTTGTATTAAAAATTACCTTGTTTGCGGAAGCGCATGAAAGTAGAGTCCACTATAGTCTTGGGGAGTAAGATCGTCATTTTCTTTCACTTTGAGGGCTGGGTTTTGGTTTTTGTTCTTTAAGATGTTGTAAACCCAGGCAGCGAATGCGGAAATACTTCGATCACCGCATCTTTTCAGGATTCTGCAATGACCGTTAAATTGAACTGATTGTGATTTTTCTGTTAATCTAACCCGCAAAAATGTCCATATAACGAAACGAATCGGTCAACGGGATCTCGCACTAACGTGAATTTCGTCACACGGCGTGGCTTTTTCCAAATTGTTTCCCCATCATCGGGAAACCATGCATTTGCCACACAAGCACTAAATTTGGCTTTTGTCGGGTATTCTGAATGACGGAAGAAGCCGCAGGCTTGTTTATTTTGACTTGGTCCTCCCAATGTGGACAAAATTGAGCTACGATCGAAACTTCGTCGTTGATAGATTCTTGCTCAATTCTTGCCCAATTCTCACCATTGGGAAGTCAATTTAAAAGTTTAAACGTAACAAGTCATAAACTGGTACGAACTTTTCACCAGTTTGATTATCGGTGAATTCTTGGGTGAAATTCATTCCTCGATACTCTCGAAAGATGTCACAAAGGATTGTTCGGGTTATCGTGCTGCCAGTCTTTGGTATTTTGCAGTACTGTAGCCCGAAATGAGTGTCCACCTAAAAGTTGCGGAGAGTAGAGTAAGCTTACGCATAGAACCTCGAGAATGAGTCTTTTAGGTAATCCACTTTATAAAACGTGCCAACTTTCGAAAGTTACCTAACAGACCAACTTTTTGTATTTTTGTGAAAAAGTTTAACCAACCAAAGACTGAACCGATCCTTGGAGTGTTGGAAGATTCCCTAAAGCTCAAGATTCAGCAAATTAAGAGCATTGTTAGCTGTTTCTACTCTAACAAAAGTCAAACCAGCTAATTTTTAAGCTAGGTGCTAGGTGAGCTTATTGTTTGCTTTGTAAGTAATAAGTGAACAATAAACTCACTGAACCGTGTAGATTCCAAAAGCTGAACAAGTAGAATAAGAGCAAAGATTCGCATGATAAATAAATTGATGAAGATCAAGATTTCCCATGGCAGACGGTGGCTTTTGTAAGATCATCATTCAAACTGGGATCAGTGAGATCAAAAAAAAGCCAAAAGATGGACTGAAATTTCGAAAGATGTTCCAATAGAACTTAAACTTGAATAAAAATCAGAAGTTGAGCTATGACTTAAGGAAAACTGCAAAAAATGCTAAAAAGCCATTTTGATGATGTTTTTGATGATTTCTTTGTGCTGGAACAGAAGATCACAAAAGGGCGAGTCAAGTGAGCGTTTCAATTTCTTCAGGGAAATGGCGACTGAGACAGACATCGGTTGGATTGGGTGCATTTTGGGTGTGATTACTGATAAAGCTGTTATTTAGCTATTTAGTTTTCAAAATTTCTGCAACAATGGGACAAAATGCTTTTTGTCACCACAAAATCCAAGTTTTGCCCGAGTCTTTCTTTTTGTTCTTTGTCTTTGTTTGTCTTGTTGATTTTCTTGTTTTCATTTGATATTCAATTGAAAGAACGCTATCTATAATGTATTAGTTGTATACCTTTCTCCAGTTTAAGTACTTCTTAGATCCTCAACCCTCCAAAATTTTCAGATTTATTTCTCAACATCAACTTTAAATCCGTTTTTTGAAAACTTCGGTTGTTACTAAAAGTAACAACCGAACTTTTCGATCTCTTTTTGAAAACTCTGTAAACCGATTTCCGACCTACACGATTTATTATAGAAGCGGCACAAAAATCGGTATGTGAGAGAGAATGATGACAACTGGATCGAAAAGATGACTCTGACACCAATAAAAAGCAGAAAAAAATCCAAATGAAGATCATTTGCGTGCAAAAGGTCAATTTGTAACTGAGAATCGCATTTGTGCTGATTTGAGCAGTAAGCAAGCTTGTGAAACAATCCAATTTGCAAAGTTAGATTTTCCGGTCGAAATGTGACTTAGACTTTTTAGAGTAAAACTCTGCTCTACTAATCAATGCATTTTCTAAAAAGTGCGCTTTGAACTTATCATACTCCCTTTGCCTTTCATATTTGCCATTCTTTTGATTGTAACTAAAAGGCGGTAAATAGATCGTCACAAAGCGTTACACTTTTAAAAATTAACTTTAAAAAAAAGTTGGCACCATTCATTCGAAAAATCAATGTACAAAAAAGTGAATCAAAGTTGAAGTCTTATTCGTTTTTGAAGGCGTAATCCATCTAAACAAATCGAATTGATATGAGGAATTACTGTAAAAATTCACCATATCACAGAGCTTTTGACATCTTAAGCTGTCTCTGACCCATCTTCCATCGATGATCCTCATTCCTTTGGTTGTTGCTGTTCGATAGGCAAGTGAATGTTCAGCATATTCTCCTAAAGAATTTACCAAGATAAATACAATCAATGCTTTAAGAAGTTATAATATTTGCACCGATAATCATCCACCAAGCCATACTAATCAGAAACTCACTTTTCCCCATAACGACGAGACATTGTGCATTCGTTAAGCTTCGAGTAATTTCAACTTCTTTGTGAAAAGCGAAGCAAAATTCGGAACACAAGTCCTAAAAGATAATTTATAACAATATATAGATATATATAAATATAAAGTTCAGATAAAGAAAATAACGATGAACTCTTAAAAGTTTGTCATTTCTCCTTAATTGTTAAGCTTTTCGATACTACCATTTAGCATTTTTGAAAGGAAATCGTTTAATTTATTTCAAAGGCTGAATAATAAAATGGTAGACATACCTCTTCATCAAAATCGGATAATCCACAAAAAAATACAACGGGCTTCGAAACATTCTAAAAACCCACACATTTAATGTTGCCAAATCAATCGTGACCTCAATATGTTGCAAATCCGCTGCTTCAACCATTTCCTCGTCATCGTTGCTATTCTCCTTTACCCAAGACTTCAATTCATCAATGTTCTAAAAATGATTTATTGGCGAAATATTTTCAATAAAACCTTCTTTAAAGCCTCTTCTAACCCCGTCACGTTTGTGAATATGGAACGAAGTGTGATGGGCGCATCTCCATCTAAATAGCTCAATTTTCTAAACAAAAAGAATAGAAACCTGCTAACAAGCCATTTAAATCGATTGTGGTGTTTGAAGTTTCCAAAGTTTGGGTTTCACGCGAAACTTGCTTTAAATTCGTTTGAGTTGAGTCCTAAAATTATCACCAATAGCTTTAATTCTTTTGAACTCAAAGATCAAAGAGCTGCTAGCATCAAAACCCGTAACTTACTTGTACAACGCGTGTATCTTCCGTAGGAAAACAATCCCTTTGTTGTCTTGACTTCAATGGCGTACTTGGCTTGACTGGAGTAGTAGAATAGGGGCTTATCGTCTTTTCTTTTCGGCCAGAAGTCTTAACAAAGTTTTACATTAACAGAAACCAAAGTTCCTACTTTCCGTTTCCTCTTTCGCGCTGGCGGTAAAACTTCCGGGCTAGGCGGTAAAACGTCATCGTCATCGTCAACAATTTCGAGAGGTGTTAGAGGTTGCATTAATTGCTCCAGTGAATGGATCGGTATTTCTTTTAGTCGATCAGGTGTACGAGTTGGCATTTGTGTGAAGACCACCTAAAATCTTTATTCAGTATGTTTAAAAAAATCCAACCTGGCTCTCCATAAAAGGGTCTTCGAAAGTATGCGCGTATGTGGCCACTTCTTTCATAAACGTCTTCGCAAATTGTAGATATTTGTTAGTCCATGATTTCAAGTAGTCGACTTCAGCGTTTCTTCTGAAAAAGTTTTTGAATCAAAACTTTAATTCAGCATTCAGAATACTCCTTCTAGGTGCCAGTCACCAATAGCTCTAAAATTTTTTTCCAAGATAAGTAGTACCATGTAGTAAGAGTTCTCGAACACTTTTTAGACTAAACAATTCAATTTTAATAGTCGCTCCATAGCAATACTATACCTAGAAAATGTAAATGCCTTAAAATATACCTCAAACAAAACAAACCTCGTATCTATCACAAACTTGCAAACAGGGCAATGTTTCGGCCCTTTCCCTTCTTTCATCCATCCATCAAAGCAAGGTCTAAACAAAACGAATAAATTTGTATAATAAAACTAAAACATACTTGCAAATTAGATGGTTACAAGTTGTTAGACATGGCTGCTGAGGGATTGAAAAACTAAAAATAGAATGATTTTGAAAACAAAAAACTCAAACTCACCAAATGTTGCACCGTAGCTCTTTTTGTACTTTGTGTCCTTGTTTGACGAGATCTTCTAACAAAGTCGAAATTGTTAAAGCGTCGGGCATCTGAAAATAGAAAAGAAATTAAATTTTTTAAAACACCATGAAAGGGAAAAGCTTTGAAGAAGGAAAAATTCAACTTCTTACATTTAAAATGCGAATTTTCAAACTGTTTAGTGGTTTATTAGATGAAAATTATATTAAAAAATGCATAATTTGCCTTCATATATTAACTTCAAAGCTCAAGAGGAAAGTTTAAAAAATGAAGAAACCAAGCAATTTCAAACTCTTGCGATGATTTGAAGATATTCAGTTGTAGCACTAAACCTTTAATGCATTCTTAAATAAAACCCACTTGTTTTTGGGCTTTTAATCAAAGCAGGTGGACTTTTTTTCCTATTTGATCTGTCGTAACCGGTTCTTTTGTATTTGACGGCTTCCCGCCTTTGAAGGAGCAAAACGTACCACACCAAATAACCTTTTTTAGACTTCTTTGACACTACGATCTAGGTAACAAGAAGTTTCTGAAATGAGCTTTGAAAAAATTTTAACTTGCTGAAAGTACTCTAATCGATTTCCCCTTCCAAATTTCAAAGACCATCTCATTCTTCTGATCAAAAGCTTCAAAGATCACGCTAGACTTCGACATCAAATTTCACTCTTGTATCATTTTGTGGCTTGTCACAATGCAAAAAAGTCCAGAGATGATTGGATCGAGTCGTTTCCCATTGAAGAAACTGAGAAAAGATGGCGTAAAAACTGAAAGTTTTTGGTGATTTGATTGACCTTCACGCTGGTCTTTGATAAGAGCAAAAGTGTGGGGAAAATGCGGTCATGATTGCGCACAGAATTGGAAAAGTTTTAGAACTTACCGTATCTTTTTTAACAGAAGATTGCCTATTGGTTAAACTACAGATTATTTTTGAAAATGAGGTTGTTGATAGTGAGATCCAAAAAGCTAGTAAATATTTTGGTTTGTTAGTTGTATGTAGCCAATTTTGCCTTTATAAAGCACCATACTTTTTCATGGAAAAGTCAAAAAAAGGATAGGGGGCACCAAAATTTCAATGATTTTGTGCGGTACTTGCACTTTTGACTCTTTGTGAAGATTCTTAATTAGCAAATGGTTGATCTTGTATTTTATTTTTCATACCAAAAATATCAAAGAAAGGAGAAAGGATTCACTGAAAGCCAAAGAAAGAGAAAATTTGTGAAAAAGCGCTGTATTTAAAAAGTCCATTTATTCTTAATCAGAATCCTTTCTTGGTCGAGTGCCCTCTAATCCCAAAATTGAACAAAAACGGTTGCAAGAATGTTTCGAAAAGAATCCACGTATTCCATCCGGTCCATGGTTCATTTTTCCATATCGTGTCACATCTTTGCAATGAATGGCTGGATCGGTCAGAATGACAATCGTTTTTCCCGTTGAAATCTCTTTGCTGATGATTCCCTCCAAGTCAACAACCATCAGAAAGCCTTTTGTTACCTGAAGTTGTTCATCAAATTATGGTTTTATGCCTTTTAGAAATTCGTTTTTAGACGAATCTATAAATTTATTATATGAAAATTAGCTAATAGTCATTTAATAAATTAAAAAAATCCAATATATTCTGTTATAAAAAACCTGTTTTACTGCGAAAACAGTGAAATTTGATAGTACTATTGTTCTATAAGTTTTTTTCTACATCTAATCATAAATTGTCTTGAATATCTACTATATATAAATGGACTAAGACGTCTGTCTGTCTGTGCGCGCTACTCCTCAGCCCCCAGAGGGCCGTTTGCAATGATTTTTGGGCCGTTGAATAGAGAATTACATGTAGTTGTGCAACGTGCTTTTGGATTTTTTAAAAAGCACAATTCGCGTCGCACGGGGAGGTCGAACCCGGATCGTATGGGCGATAGACCGGCTCCACGGTTTCACGGCGGCAAAAGCCGCTCATCCCCAAAACATCCGAAAAACCCGCCGTTAGGCGGGTTTCTCGGTTGGTCAACGATAAATCTTAATAATCAATGATCCAAAGTCGACCTTATAAGTCCAATGTGAGAAAGCCATAATCTGATGGACAAGATCAACGGAAACACCCAATTCTATGGCTTTCTTCTCGGTGAGTTCTGTAAAGTGAAGAAAGTTCATTGTTTACTAGACCAAGGGTCAATTGTTTTTTTTTGTCATTCCAAGAAACCAACCGTAGAAAGCATTATTGGTGAATCGAACGAATTTATCGGTTTCTGCAAATCGTCTCTCGCATGACATGAAACGTTCTCCTGAAATGGAAGTAAAAATTAATCTATTTTTTTATTTTCTCACCTTTATCAGATCCAATGAAAATCGTCTTAATCTTGAGAAATTTCAAAACAACAGCTGTACCCAACTTTTCTTGTAATTCTTGACTGAATTTTAGCGCCAAATACGAGGCGATCGTTTGCATTTGATTCGATAATTCGTATCGTTTTGCGGAGTTCATTCCTTTTCCCAAATGAAGATATTCTTTCAATACAATTTTCTCATTTTTCTGCTTTAATTCCAGGCTTTTTGTCTTCTTCTTTTCATCAACGAAAGTCGAGAGATCCAATCCATAAAATGCGACTCTTTCAGCTCCTTTCGAAAATGGATTCCCTGCCACTTTCACCGTTGCAGTTTTTGATTGTCTTCTATTCAGTGGAACATCATCTATAACATCTTTGATGCTATCTGGAAAGTCATAGGACATAAATTTTCCCTTCTTCTCTGGCAAAAACTCCCAATTTGGTTCCACTTTATCAAATTTGTATTCCCGTTCTTTTCGTGGAATTCCTGAACTTGCTTTACTTGAAGAGATCGATGCTGAGACAGATACAGAGACAGCTGTGATCACTGATTCTCTGATATCGTCAACTCTTTTCACGTCAAACTCCATTATCTTTTCTCCATAGACTTCCGAAAACTTGCTTATCATTAGATCTGTATAGTTGATGATCTTTCCGAAATGATATTGAATCCCCATTGCTTTGAGTTTCATAAAAAGGTCTCGATGGTTTCTTCCATTTGGATCTCCATATGGATAGCGATCATTCATTTTGTCAATTAAATCGTTATGGAAATCATTTCCATGACATGGTGAATCACAAATATGAAAGATCACCTTTGTTCCGGCATTCTCAGACCAGTTTAAATTTAATGCATGCTCCAGTCCACCAAAAACATCTTCCGGCGGATCATAACCAGCTATTGCTTCAATTCCCAAGCAAAAGTTTTGAAATTTCAAAGTGGAACTCGTAAACGGCAAAACTTCAAATTGATTGAGATCGCCGAAATCTCTGTAAGCGATAAAAGCGAGCTGCAGATTTTGCACTTCTGGAGTTTCTTTCTTGCTTCCGAAAGACACATGCAGCCCAGAATCGGTGAGTTTTTCGACGATTTTTTGAATTGATTCTTTGACTCCTTGAATATGGGGTCCCATCGACCCAGTTGAATCCACCAAAAAGCAGAGCTCAACATTTCGAGCGCGTCGAATTGATCGAAAAACTTCGGCCACTCGTTTCTTTCGTAACTTGGTGGCGGTCTAAAAGGACATAATCCAATAATTTTTTGTAACGCTTCTCCCAATTCTTCTGATTTTCAATTTTCAAGCTGATATTTCAAACCAACACTAAATCGATCGACAATCGCCTCCTCATCGTCATCCACGTCACCATAATCAAGTCCCTCGTCTTCATAAATTGCTTTGAGACGTTTCGTCAAATGTTTCATCGCTGATGAGCTCTAAAAAAAAATTATAAGATTAGAATCTTCTAAAACTTTTCTTCATTTTACTCACTTTTGACTCTGAAGAGCTCTCCTTTTTCTTCTTTTTCTCTTCACTTCTTTCCCTTGTCCATTCCGAATCCCTCTTCTTCGATTCCTCATCCACCCATGATACCACTGAATCAGCCATTGGAACTAAAATTGACATAGTCTTTCTAGAAACAACAAAGGATATAAAGTGATAATTTTTAGGTAAATTTTGAAAAAAAGCATAATTTCACAGGTTTACATATAAATTTTTTCAAAATAAATTTCTCGATTTGCAAGTCAATACTGTCACTTTATCGTAAAAAGGGAAAAAAATTCTTTTCGTGGAATTCAACGGAAAGCTTATTTAGCGATAGCCTCTTTATCGGCCTGTTTCTTTTTTGAAAAATTCTCCAAACGTTGAAAAGTCTCAAAAAAGCCAAAACTTCAAGTTCTGAGTATTTACAAGGCAATATTTTCTGCAAAGTGGTGAAAAGTCTACAAAAAATGGATTTTCACACTTAGTGAGTTTCAAAAACTCTGCTTACGAGAGGAAACTAGTTTTTTCTTGATTATCGAACGCCCAAAAGAGAAAAGACAGCTGAAAAGCGAGAGTTTCAGAGAAAACGAAAGCGTTTTTGAGTTTTTTTTTCAGAAAAGAAGAAGACAAAAAGCCTGGAATTCAAGCAGAAAAATGAGAAAATTGCATTGAAAGAATATCTTCATTTGGGAAAAGGAATGAACTCCGCAAAACGATACGAATTATCGAATTAATTTTTACTTCCATTTCAGGAGAACTTTTCATGTCATCCGAGAGACGGTTTGCAGAAACCGATAAATTCGTTCGATTCACCAATAATGCTTTCTACGGTTGGCTTCTTGGAATGACAAAAAAGACAATTGACCCTTGGTCTAGTAAACAATGAACTTTCTTCACTTTTCAGAGCTCACCGAGAAGAAAGCAATCGAATTGGGTGTTTCCGTTGATCTTGCCCATCAGATCATGGCTTTCTCACATTGGACTTACAAGGCCGACTTTGGATAACTTGAATATTAAGATTTATCTTTGACCAACCAAGAAACTCGCCTAACGGCGGGCTTTCTGGATGTTTTGGGGATGGGCGGCTTTTGCCGCCGTGGAACCGTGGAGCCGGTCTATCGCCCATACGATCCGGGTTCGACCTCCCCGTGCGACGCGAATTGTGCTTTTTAAAAAATCCAAAAGCACGTTGCACAACCACATGTAATTCTCTATTCAACGGGGCAAAAATCACGGCAAAAGATCCTCTGGAGGCTGAGGAGTAGCACGCACAGACAGACAGACGTCTTAGTCCCTTTATACAGGGTGCGCCAAAAGTTCCCGTACTTGGATTTTCTGCATTTTTGGTAATGTTAGATAAAAGATACAATTTTAACAGTAAGAAATTTGAATTCCTCGCGAAAAACTGATTTAGAAAACGTTTCTGGTTAATTTATAAGTGCAACACTATTTAAGACAAGTGATTGAGAAGAGGGTCCGCTCAAGGGCGCTTTGGTCGCACATTTTTTTGAGGCTTCAGGCCTGTAACTTTTATGGATCAAAAGATTTTCAAGGGCCAAGATGTTTTTCGAAAACTAGACATAAAATATGACATTTTTTATATTGGGTGTTAAAGTTTTGGTCAACGACCGAGTCGGAAGTCAGGTTAGAACTTGGTTTTCCCATAGAAATTTCCATCAAAGGAAATAACTGTGCCCTGTAACTGTGCGACCCAAGCATCCCTTTCTGATGGTTGTTGACTTGGAGGGAATCATCAGCAAAGAGATTTCAACGGGAAAAACGATTGTCATTCTGACCGATCCGGCCATTCATTGCAAAGATTTGACACGATATGGAAAAATGAACCATGGACCCGATGGAATAAGTGGATTCTTTTCGAAACATTCTTGCAATCGTTTTTGTTCAAATTTGGGATTAGAGGGCACTCGACCAAGAAAGGATTCTGATTAAGAACAAATGGACTTTTTAAATATAGCATTTTTTCACAAATTTTCTCTTTTTTTTGCTTTCAGTGAATCCTTTCTCCTTTCTTTGATATTTTTGGTATGAAAAATAAAAATACAAGATCAACCATTTGCTAATTAAGAATCTTCACAAAGAGTCAAAAGTCCAAGTACCGTACAAAATCATTGAAATTTTGTATTTTTGATGAGTATAATTCGCCAAGCTTTTTGTTAAAAACCAAGAAAACGTCACTCAGAGAAAACAACTGGATAGATTGATTTAAAAATTTCAGTGTAGACGTAATTAAACATTCTAAATCTAAACATTTTTATTTGAACACCAAAGTAAGTTTTTTGGATGGAAATCTTTAAATGACCAACTCTCCATCAGCCCATTTTTGGCTGCTTAAGTTCGATCATTTCACTTAGCCATAGGTAGTTGATCAAATTTTGTAGAATTGAACACACGAGAAAACGAAAAGTTTATTGAAACTCTTATCAATAAAATGAATCAAACTATTAAAAAAAATCCATTTCATCACAGACTGTCTTATTTCCAATCATTTCCGGGACCTTGATCAGATGATGGTTCGATGTCTATTCCTTTTGTATTGCTTTCGTATTTGGTCTGTGATGAGAAGTCGTAATCGTTTGAGTTGTACCAGTCTGTAAAAGTTGGAAATGAAATTTAATTCGAAATCTTGAATTTCTTGAATTTATTATGTGTACAGGGTACCCAAAAAAAATCCACTTTGGGTCAAATTTTAAAAATATTTTCGGTGGCTCAAAGCGGTAGGGATGGTGCAAAAAGTGATTTTTTTGAGCTCGGGAAATTTCGATTTTTTTTCATGATTTTCACCATATACAAAAAATTTCCCATACCACCATGGTCACCACCACCATACGGGCCACCACCATCAGATTTTTGCCATAAAATTAAAATCTTCTACTGGCATCATGGTATCATATTAGAGTTAATAGATAAAATAAAATTTTTAGCCAAACGCTTTATTCATCTATATTAGATGGTAATCTGTCGTACATAAGAGATTTTCAACTCGCCTTTTTTAAAGAAGTGTCCCGTTTTTCCAAGGAGACGCTGATCAATAAAGTGTATGGTTTAAATTTGTAGTTATCCTGATAGTGTTTATTATACACCACGATGTCAGTAAAGAGTTTTAATTTTATGGCACAAACCTGATGGTGGTGGCCCGTATGGTGGTGGTGACCATGGTGGTATGATTTTTCTCAAGAAATTTCAAGAAAAACAATTCTGAAACGCGCTTCAAAATGTCTCAAAACTTTAGGATATTCAGCCAAAAACACTTTTCTTGCAAAGAAAGAATGATTTTTTAAGATACAAAATAAAAAGCTAAATGGGAATTAAATATTAAGAAATATAAATCTGATTGTCGAATTATTAAATGTAAATTAAAAGGGTGGAAGCTAGCTAACGGTAGCTTTTTCATAAATAGCACTTTTTAGAAACAAATTTCTTGAGAAGAACACCGTCTAGTCTGAACTCTACTCACTCAATTCGTTGCTGTCATTTCCAGTACTCCCACCCGTATCCGGGATCTCTTTTGATTCGACACCACCCATTCACAGAGAAAATTCTAAAAAACGTATCTACTTTCTTTTTTACATAAATATAATAAATAAATAAAGCAATTATCGGTACAGAACATAACCTACAATAAATGGATATTCCCTACTATACAAATAGCCAGTTGCTACCCTCCGGCGTTGGCATTTTTTACAAAACGGGCACTTTCGGTATAGAATATATTAGTCTACATGAAACTACGTAAAAAACTACGTAAAAAAAGAGTTGCAAATTTCTTGCTCAATCCGTTGTCTAAATCGCATAACTAACATACACGGGCAGGAAAACAGAAAAACCTTCTCGCTTAGAATAAAGAAAACTGATTTGACCTAAAAATTAGAAAAATTAGAAAATTTCGATAAACGTAAAAATGAAAAAGAGATAAAGTGTTTACCAGAAATTTCCATTCACTGCCACAATTCTTTTCAGCGGCATTTATATATGAAAAAAACCCCACCAAAATTATGTGGCACAAGATAATTCAAAGAGGAAAACCAATTTATTTTTTTGTGTGATAACAGCCCTTTGTGGCACAAACTCTTTCAAATTGTGGCACAATCTTTTTCAAATTGTGGCATGATCTTTTTCAAATTGTGGCACAATCTTTTTCGACTCAACAATAAAGCCTAAAAATTTTTCACAAATAAACACATGCTTTTTTGACGACAATGCTGCGGCTTTTTGTAAACTTCATATTTTTATGTTTTTAGCGATTTCACATATAAATTTTATTTCAAATTTCGAGCCTTATACTCGCTAAAAGCTTAAAAATGAGAAAATAAAATAGTATCAGCAAAAAATCAGTTTGGAACCAGAAAGTCTGTCAGAAAGAATGGAAGCGTTTTCTTGGAAAATCCGTTTTTTTCTCTGGGACATCCTGTATATTTTAGACTAACACTGAGATCAACAACGAAAAGACATAAACAAAAAGAAAAAAAATTCTAAATCTCTCTAAAGTTCATTTGCCAGCAATCGAGTACTGTATTGATGGCTACAAACGAGCTCGTTGACAGAGAATTTTTCGCTTCTTCCGCCCGAATCGTCGTCAGTTTGAAATGCCGATCGAAAGCCTGAATTTCCTCATTTTGCTGATAATTTGACGGATGATCGAGTAAAATCACATCAATTTTTGAGCTTTCATCAAAGCAATGTAGGAAGAGGAAAAAATTCGGAATGAAACGACTAAGCGGATCGTTTTTGAGAGACCCTTTCACTGGAAATTCGAGATCACGAAAAGAACTTTCGTAAGTCGTTTTCTCGAAATTTTCCGCCTCTTCCCAAACCATTTCGAAACCCGTTTCCGTCCTATCCACCAAAACACCAATAAATCGTTTGCAAAGAGTCAAAAAATTGCTCAAAAACGAAACCTGGCATCGGTTTGCGCATTTGTGATAGTGGAATTCTTTAAGCTTATAGATTTTTTGCAATTTTTCATCAACGGTGATCGTGTTAACCACAGCACATTTCGGCTCACAGATGCATATGTGAATCGGTGGACGTTTCATTTGAAAAACGTATCGTATATCAAAGCTATGAGTGTCGTTGGTGAGCAGAAAGGGTTTCGACGGCATGTTCACTAACGTCAATTCTTTATATTTTACTGTGAACAGTGTTTCGAGCTTTTTGATCAATCGATCGACAGCGTCGATCACCTCACTGATGTCAAGTGGCTCATCGCCCAGAAGCTGCATCCGAACAGCTTCGTCGATTTTTTGGTTTATCATAAAACAAAGATCCTTCCGGATGAATTTCCGTCCTCTAGTCGTTGAAACTCGTAGGTCTCTCAGAAACAGCCATTCCTCTAAGGTTTCCCAAGAAAAATAGCATTTTAGGTGAATTCGGCGAACGTAAAACCTTTTGATGATTTTGAGCTCATCGAGCAGAAAGTTGAGTTCGGTGAAAATGTGAAGAGTTTTTCTGGATCTGAGCCTTTCCAGATTTTTATAAGCCTTCTGGTAAAGTGTGAGCTGATGGAAATGATCCCAAAAGAGTATTTCCTCAAAATAGTCATCGATTTTTTGTGGTCGTGATGCACGGATCAATTTATCCTTAATGTGAGTGCTAAAGTTTTGGTGATAATCATTAAATTTCCTGTAGTGAGTTTCTATGATTTTTGGGACGTTCCTGACAAAATCCTCCCTTTCTTCTGTTGAGATTTCTTGGAACTTTTCCTTGAATTGTTTTCGTGGATAGATGAAATACTCTCTACTCAAATCCTCTGAGAGTTTAACCGATTCCAAAAACTTATCACCGATCGAGATCTCTTTTTGAGAGTGATCATTTTGGATTAAATTTTTCGTTTTATCGGAAAAGGTGACTGATAAAGAACCAATCTCAAAACTCTCAACGGGTTTTGTATAGATAGGAATCTTGTTGCTTTTTGATCCATCGAAGCCGATCGGTCGGATCGCAATATCCAGCTGCTCATCGGTATATGGACGGAAATCATGACTCATCAACGAAGGATCTTCCTGAATTCAAAATTCTTTGTTAAATTGTTTTTATAAATATATATCGGCTATAAATTCGTTTAGAACTATTCAAAAACATAACCAAAAATATGTTGAGGTTTTTGTTCTCTCTTAGAAAACATCTCCTGTTGTTTTAGTTCAAGTTTTTCAAGATGAAATAGCTTTTTCTATTTGGTCATCGATAAATTTAGAAATTAAAGCATCAAAACATCCCTATAAACAAAAAGTTTTATTTTTCAAAATAGCGAACATGATTTTTAACTTACCAAAAACATCTTCAAATCTCTTATGGCTTCCGTCGCAGTGGGTCGATTTTCATATTCGAATTCGGTACACCTGAAAAACTGTAGAATCACTTGAAGGAAACTCAGCTGCTCACTTAACAACAAATTGTTGAAAATTCTTAACACATTCGGGAGGTGTCGGTCCTGTTCCTGTTCGTGTTTTCATGACCACATCCAACCAGAAAGCCGACTGATCAAACGTGTCGACTCCTTGAATCGTTTTGGTGTATTCCGAGAGGACGGCTCTGAAACTAATATTTTTCTTCTAATAACCAATAGATAGGTGAAAAGCATGGAGTTCGATTCAAGCTTCGATTCAGAACTAATATGATTCTTGAAGCATTTAATGTCTAGTTTCCAAATCTGTGACCCACAGAAGCTATAGTTGTAGATTTTGTGTGCCCCGACGTCCGGGATAATGCACCCCAGCAACCTACACAACTATGGTATTTAGTACTCTACACTACAGGGTGGCGCACAATTATGGAAACTTGATTTTTCGACTGTAACTCGACGTCCAATTATTGAATTTGCCTAGTTTTATATGAAATTTCAAATTTCATTTTCAATTTTTCGTTCAGAAACACAGTGGTACATTCTTTAGAGTTCAGAGGTGCCAACCTCTCAGCAGAATCATCGTTTTCGATAGTTTTCAATTCTCAAGAATTGGCCCCAAATCAACTAATTCTTTTAGTTTTTTCCAATCCTCAGTTAAATTTAGACAAATATCACAAAATAAATGCATTAACTTTGCAAGACAGCAGATCAGGAATGATTTGGGGAGTTCCCATGCAGATCGCTGCTCTGCTCAGCTTTCAGGGAATTCAACTATTGGCTCTCAAAATTTTGAAATTATTGAAAATCTTCTGATGTGAAATGCTCCAGATAAGTTTATTTCTTAATAAAGCAAAAATGAGTAAATACAAAGCGGGAAATTCTTCAAAATAGGTGCAAATCCTGCTAAAAAACGATTCTGTCGAGAGGTTGGCACCTCTGAACTTCGAAATACTGTAAAAAGCGTAACACTGTGTTTCTGAATTAAAAATTGAAATTGGCGGCACAAATTAACTCAAAATTTCACATAAATATGAAATTAGGGGAATTGAATAATAGACGTAGAGTTACAGACGAAAAACCGAGTTTCCATAATCCTGCCGCACCCTGTACAAAAGAAAGTGAAAAAATTTTCTGCTTTAGCGTGAATGGTAGTAGTTAATAGTTGTTCGTAGGTATTCCGCTTGCAAGTCTGGTTTGGTTTCAATGTTCAATCATTTAATCATTTACTGTCCAAATGAAATCGACAATAGAGGCGTCAATATCAATTTTGGCCTATCTAAAAGTACAGACTGTCCGAAAAAAAAGAATTAAGTTTGCGTCGAATTTCCTCAAAATCTATAGTGGCTCTTGGTGGCCACTCTGGCGCCAAGAGCCACTATAGAGCCACTATAGATTTTTAGGAAATTCGAGGCAAACTTAATTTTTTTTTGGATACCCTATATATACAACTCACTGTAACAACTCACCTTCTCTCTAGCATCTCCCAAACGACAAGTCCGGCACCATAAACATCATTTCGGTGAGAAATCTATAGCAAATGATTTTCTTGCAATTTAAGGGTTATCCCACTTGATATTCGGCTTGAGGAAGATCTGAAGAAGAAAGATTTGTGGATTGGTTGGTGCTTGGTGGGCTCATGTACCGGGGAGTGCCTGTCTCATCCATGCATCCAATCGTTCTCTCCACAAAACGATGACATCCAAAATCACCCAGTTTCAGCACAAAGTTTTTTGTGAGAAAGATACTAAACGATAATTTTGTCACTTTTATTTTTAAACGGTAATACATTTCCATAAAGCTCTCTAGGCATATTCAAACGTTCAACGAAGATAGGTTTGTCCTGAAAAAGCTAATAAAAAAAAATTACTTGTGAGGTTTCAAATCTCGATGAACAATGTGCTTTCCTTTGAGGTAATTAAGCGCTTCAAAGAGTTGAGATGTCCAGGTGACGACCGTTGTTACTGTGTAGATCACTTTTGGGTTGTTGATCACTGAATTTTTCTTGTTAGTAAACATTTTTTAAGTCGTTAAGGGCATATAAAACTTAAACAAACATAAAATTTTGAAATTGAAAAACATTTTCAATCAGTTACTTTTGATCTCAAATACAAAAGGATTTACAGCCTTGACACTCCTTGAATGGCACGATAAAGGAAAAGTATTTATTATCAAAAACCACCTTCGTAAAGTGATCCACTTTCACAGAATTCCATCACAATTCCCAGCTCGCTACTCTTTTTTTTTGTTCCGAAATAAGTGACAATATTCGGGTGACTGAGTCCTTCCAAAATCTCCTTTTCTTTCACGGCCAGCTCATGTTTTGTGTATTTCACTATGTATTTTCTAAAAACTTTGAATTTACATGCAGAAAAAGGCCCTTTGCCACCTCTTTTTCCCGTCTAATCGATAGATACTCGATAGGGGGCATGTCACGAAAAGCCACTCCACAAAATCGGGACTCTCTTCAGGAAAATCCATTACCCAATCTAGAAGTAATTTGAAAACTAGTAGAAATAAAAAAATTAAGTAAAAGAACCAGAACTGCTTGGCATTTGGTATAAGCTACATTTCGATAATTAAGATTGGCCCAGTTGACCCAAAGATCAATTATGAAAAATAGCCAAAACAAAATTAAAATGTTGATGCGAAAAATAGCTAAAAACTCGAATGCACACATTGTGGTTTTGGTTATGCAATAAAAAGGCAAACGCAACTTTCTCTACTTCTCTTCCTGTTTCTTTTGCCTATTCCCTACATTTTGGCTGGACGAAAAATGCCTTTTTGAATGGATCGATAAAAATTTTTAGAGAGATTTTAACGATCTTTGAAAATAGACAATAATGACAAGTCGAAAAAACACGAGGGGGCACCCGGGTTTGAACCGGGAACCCCTCAGCAGTCGAATGCTCTACCACTGAGCTATACCCCCGCCGTGTGACCTAGTTTTCAGCCGCGTTTTTCACTTTCAGCGCCTGTATTTCGAAACAGTCCAAAAGCCAAAAGCGTAAATTTTTATTATGAAACAAAATAAAGTTTACCGGGTTTTATCTTTGAAACGAAAAGAAATCCACACCTAGCACAACTTTGTTTACAAAAAATGAATCACAAAAGTAAAGAGTACTCGTAAAAAGTTTGTAAAGCTAACCGTTGCAAATCGGAGAGAAAAAAACTCAAAAAAACGTGAATCTGCGGAGTTTAAAGATTTAGAAAAGTTAAAGAATAACTGAATTTTTACTGAAAAGTCTATTTTTGAATTCTGGGGTACTGTACTTCAAACTTTTAACTCCTTGAATTTTGTTGATTGTCAAAGAAACGAGGAAAACGATTCTACTAACAAAACTCTCAAGACATATTCATGATCGTATTTCTTCGTGGCTGATAAATTGCGGAAACGCCAGCATTCGGCTCCATTTTGGTGGGAATTGGCGGAGGGAGGACGGCCACGTCTCTCATTGTTGGGCCGGCGAGGCGACGATAGAGACGACAAATCAACTGCAAGAGATTTTAATGACTTTTGTGACCTAAAAGCACTTCAGATTCCTTAAATATAAGCTAAAGTGTTCAGTCTTATTGGTTATCTTAAAACTGAATTTGAGAATTGAAAAACAAACTTTTGGTCACCCTGTATATCATTAACGACAACTACTCCAAACATTGATCGATCTTAAATGCAAAACTTAAAAAAAGTCAACTGATCAATGTAAGATCAAGTTTTTTTCCTTCTTTTACTGTAATCTTTTTTCACTGACCCCACGATCATTCCTTAATTTGTACTTGATGATCGGACTCGCGATCAACGCCACGATTCCCACCGGATATAAATAGGTGGCCATTGCAACAACTGGAAAATATTTTTCTTGGATCTGATTGTTAATTTGAGTTTTCGTTTATAATCAAAAACGTACAGGCCATCTCGCCATAATTTTCCCCCGAGGGAAAATCGAGTTGAAGGAAGAAAAATTGGATCAAATTCGTGAGCACCAATAGACCGACGATCACTGACATATGAGAAAATTTGGAATCGAGGAAAAAAGATTTTTACCACTAAATCCGGCTTCAGCTTTTAGCGTCGGAATGGTGTTCGGCATGTATTGGATGGCTAAATTTAATTGATTTTCGGAGAACTGGTTTATCGTAGAATAGGCAGGAAGAAATGCTTACGACCAAAAGAAATACGGTCAAGATGTTACAATCTAAGAACAGTTTTGCTTCAAAAGTGCCTTCTGTTTCTGATAGCTTAACAAACTGGTAGTTTTTTTGGCCGATTTGGCTTTGATCTTTCTCATAACGCCAACAAAAATGAGGAAAATCTAGTGCCCAAGAAAGGGCGCGTTTTTCAGAGGACAAAGTACAACCAATTTTTGTTAAGTTACTTCATTGAAACATAGGATTATCAGCAAATTTTAGGTAGATATACCCTATTTAGGTAGGTACATTCACTTTTCAAGTTATCAGTCAGCTAATTATCTTTTTCTTTGTTGAACACTTTTCAAAATTATAAGCTTTTTCCAAACGCACGTTGACTGTTTAGCTCTTCACTCGTTCTCACGGTGTGAATCACGACATTGCGATCATTCGTGGGAATTATCGACAAACCATTCGAAAGTCTTTTCTGACGAAGCATCGCTTTTCTAAAGTTTTTGAATACATTTCGTGTTTTTCATGATCATATGATTCGTGGGAAAGGTGTGACTTTCAATGCGTATATTTTTGTATCCAATCTGCAGAGAAATATTTTCTTGTGTCTTTGAATGGAAACGCATCCTTTTTGGTGTACCCAGTTCTTTTTTTGCGACATTGAGTCGTTGCTGTAATAAGGGTAAAGAAATTAATGCATCAGCAAGGGTGTGTTTGCAGATTTGAGAGTACAAAGTACAATAAAAGCCAAAAGCTGGGTAACTAAACTATTTCATACGATAACGCTTGGCTGCTATGAGAAATACAGAAGTAGGTGCACCAAAAGCGATGTGTTTTTCTGAGCTCAAAGTACACGAATTAAACCTTCAATCACCTTTTGATCAACCCAGCCGTGATTCCAATCAAAGCGAGCCCCGAAGTGACCACATAAATCACAAAGAGCACGAATCGGTAGCCGGCCTAAAAATAGGGTAATTGCATAAAAACATCTGTTGCTGAAAAACAAAAACACCTGTTGCTTGGCATACTTTTTCAAACTCACGTAAAGTATCCGATTATTCCAGACCATCGTTTTCCCATAGGTGATCTCTGGGCCATCGGTGGCAAAAACGGCAACGAAAGCCACCGGGAAAAGGAGTTGAATGCACAAAGCGGTCAGACAAACACGATTACTCCACACCTGAATCGATTTATTGAAAATGACCAGACGTTCAACTTATACAGGGTGACAAGAAATAGCCCGTCCTTAAGTTTCAACACATAACTGTCTTTATAACACACATAACAAAAATTTGAAATAGATTCGAGTTTTGGCAACTGAAAACCAAGCATTTTTCTGAAAAAATAATTGCAGCTCCAGAGAGGTTGAATGTCAAGCTTCCAATGGATGCCAAAAAATATCGGATAAACCTAGCTCTACGATAATTTGTTTTTATGCTACTGAGAGTCCAATAGCATTATATTCAAAAGTGGTTTTTTTTTGTTTACTCACTGATAATAAGAGTTATGTGTTGAATTTTAAGGAGGGTAATTTCTTGTCACCCTGTAGTTGGATAGCATTATTCTCTCGGTTTAGCTGCTGTATGGGTAACACAATGGTTTGACAGAGTTTTAGGGAAAAAATACAGGAATAAAATTGATCCCAAAAATTTGGGCAAAGTGACGCCCAAAAAGGAGAACCCGCTCACCCTTCCCCTTTACGGACTCCAAAAGGGAAGCCTCTTATACCGGATGTGTTTGCTAGGTCGCGAGTGATCACGCGGTCGCGCAAAGAACACCTCGCGCCAAGAACGCGCAAAGAACACCTCATTTACACAGTGATTTTTCTTTTGCCTCGTAGATAATACAAAAAAGTTGTTGCTCTGGAAATTTGTACCCGGGGGTTTTCGGGGCCAGCGAATCGATTAGAGCTATCCATTTTATTGCGTCTACAAATTAGAACTTGGGTTTAATTAGTCTGAATTTTTAGAGAAACTCGGAAAATTATTAGCTCACATTAGGAAGCCTATTTCCTTTCTTATTTTCTGATCAAACCTGATGTTGAACATGTGTCTTGAAAGTGAGTGCCACTGTTCTCGAGATGGCTAGTATAACAATCCCAAAGTGTTGAAAGAGATGCACAAAAACACCGGTTCCCCACAAAAATGTTGTCTCGCTGCCTTGTTTGGCGGCATCGGATCTGAAATTGTATTATGGAGATTATATATTTTCTATTTATCAGCTCAAAGTTCTTAGATGAATCAGACAATGCTAAGTTACGTTAAGGTTATGTTGTACTTCTTTTGCGCAAGGAAATTGATTTTATCCGTTTTTTTTACTGGTAATTCTTATCCCAACGAATCTAGTTTTGTTTTGTTTTGTTCTAGAATTCCAGAACTGTTTTGTAACTCACTGATCCATTTTATAAAAGGGATTCGACACAAGGAGTACACTGTAGAGAACGACCAAAATGTTCGAGATTGTCACCGAGACGCTGTGTTGGATGAAGAAACAACGGCTTGTTCTAAAATTGGTTGGATAAGTATAAATTATAGGATATAAGATGGAAATTATAAACAGCTTTTTTTAATGTCCTTACAGTCTTCCAATAACGGTAACCAAGAATAGCACATTAAGGCCGACTCCGCAAACTTGAAGTAATAAAATGACGAAGTCTAATAGACCCATGCTTTACTGAAAAGTTGAAAATGGTCTTGAGAAATGGTTAACTTTCAAATTGCATATAAGTTTTTTGAAATAAAAACCAAGAACACGAAAAAAAACCCGCAAAAGCAAAGCAAAATTTGTCGAATTCCCAACTCAACCTGTCCCTTTTCTTTTTTCCTTTTTACCTATCCAAAGCAAACCTAATCAAAAAAAGAATCGAGATTTCTCCCGGGCAACCGAGCACCTCAAAATCATTAGGGAAAAGAGAAATCAAGAAATTTGAAAAAAAGACACTTTTGTGGCAATTTACCGCTCAATTTGCAATGAGTTCAAATCTTGTAAGAAATTTTGGAAAATACAAATGTTTTTCGAAAATTGTAGCTTAGCAAGTGTCTCATTTTTATGCGGATTAACGTTATTTTCTGAGAACAATAGAGTCCATTTGGGTAAATAGGGAAAAACTGAAAAGGAGGTAATCTGTGGAATAAAATTCTTTCAATTCATGAATGCCAGGGAAACGTGGACTTTGGGATTTACAGTTTTCATTTTCAGGAAAACTAGGTAATTAAAGAGTTGACTTTATTAGACGATTGAAGCCAACAGTCTAAACTGACCAAAGGCGCCTAAAAACTTTGCAATCTGTAACCAAAAATTGATTCACTATGAAATTGGATTCGTTTGGAAAATACAAATGTTTTTACCGGCCAAAGTACAACACGCAATTTTGCCATCAAACGCCATTGTACTTCCTTGTTTTGCCCTCAACTGTAAACCCACCGTTTCTGGAGCATTCCAATCATTTTTCACGCTGATTCATAGCCTAGCCGAGGATACAAGGTGACACCTTTTTGGAAAAGTTGCTCGCAAATGCCTGACTTATTACCAAAGTGCCAAGTGCTATATAGAAAAATGAAGCCCTTCATCCTGGCATCATTTATCTACAACCCGATTGGTATATTATAACTCATTTTACAAGCTCTCAAATGAGCTCAAGTCCACCTCTCTCTGGCGATCTGGCATTTTTGTCACTTTTTGACACAGAATATTTTCATCTAGAAAGGGATTCCTTCAAACAAACTTGTGGTACTTTACTTTAAAAGCTATTAAATGATACTAGATGTTACCATTCAACAAAAATATAACGCTAGAGAAGCTTATACAGCAAGATCTTATTGTCGAGTGGATATTTGCAAGAGCTCAATTTTCCCTTTTTTGCGGAGTTTCAAAATGAACCCAGAAATCTTGGCTCAATTTTGGCTATGAAAGTTCCACAAAAGAGGTTGCTGTTATTCCTATTGCTATTAAATGATACTAGATGTTATTTTCTCACGAAATAAATATCGAGAAAATTTTTTAACAATTTATCTTATTAAGAAAAGTGTCAAAAATGGCAGATGGCCGGAGCGAGAAAAAAAAGGGAAAATTGAGCTTTTTCGAATATTCATTTGACAAGATCTTGTTTCTCTAGCGTACTTTTGTACTGTAAAGCACTTTGGGTTTGTTCTTTGAAGTGTACTTTGTGCTCAAAAAATTAACTCAACCTTTCTAATGCATTCCAGACTCCACGTTTTCTCACGACATCCGATTGATGCTCCAAGAAAATGGTGGATGCACCAGAAAGGGTGTGTCTAAATTCCCAATTTTTGATCACAAAGTGCAATCTCGAAACACTTCTTACTCACCCCAAACAACCCCCTGTTCCTATCTTTGAAGAACAACAGACGTGTTCTTGAATCTGATCTTTCTAATCATTGTCGTAAATTTGCAATAAAACCCCGGAAATGATTTGGATTTGAGAAGAGAAGAGCTTATCTTTTCCACAAACGATTGACTCATAAACTTTCACTCGTCAGAGGAAAAACTCTGGAAAAAAAAGTTTACGATATTGATAAAGCAATGCTGATAATTGTGTTATATAAAACGGAATGGAGATTGTAGATTTCAAATATTCAAAATGGCCTCAAAAATTGTCGCCTTTGCTCTGATTTCTCTTGTTTACGGTATTTGTCCACCGGGAGCGCTGTATAATGCGCAGACTGGGAAATGCTATTTCTACAATAATGGAGGTAAAAATGTTAGAAGATTGTTGTAAATTTACTAAATTTAGTAGTAATTGCAAGTTTTGGATATATTGGAAGACCTTTTGCAGCTGCGTTTAGCTTAAAATTAGCCACAGATTTCAGAAAATTCAGTTTTGACTTGACTAGACATTTCACTTGCTTAACATTTCATGCAAATGTAAATCTACATTCAAGTTTGATCATAAAGTATTCAATCTTTCAGACAATGATCGGTGTTAAAGCTTACATATTCAAATATCCGTATTTATAACTACAACCAAGAAGGGCATACCAATATTAGATTTATTATCGAAACCTTTATACAGAACATTTTCAGCCACTGACATCAGCTATGCCGAGCGAATGTGCTCGTCGATTGGGGGAAGACTGGTGAGAGTGAAGGATGCCTTTGAGAACGCCGTTTTGAGCAACGAGGCCACCACTCGTGGGTTTATGAGTAAAGGCATCAGGTCTTACCTTGATGGCAATGGGGCACGTGTAGGGGTAGCTCATTGGAAAAATTCGCCCGGTAAGCGATAGGTCGCGGGTTCGAATTCCGGCGCCGATCATATTTTCTATTTCCAGCCCCAACCCATAAAAGGACCGGAAATTATGATTTAAATTGACAATAAGTAACAGTAGTTAAATAGGTAGCTACATATCTATGGATCTAATGTGTAAAACACACAAGATGACCTAAACATGAGCTTAACTCAAAGCTTTACTACGAACTTTCAAATGTGGAGTACATTTGAAAAAACGGAATGTTTAGTGCTTTGTTTGTTTACATTCTTGCTTAACATTTCATGCAAATATAGAGTTATATTCAAGTTTGGTTATAAAATATTCAATCTTTCAGACATTGATGGTCAAAACGCGTACATCGGCTTGAGACGGTACATCCCATTTGGTGGCCCAACCGATTGGGTTTGGTCCGACAATCAACCGATCACTTATCAAAAATGGGCACCAGGTAAAAAGATTAAGTTTTTACTTACAAATTGAACAAATTTAGGAGAGCCACAATCGCAAAATGGTTGTGCTTACGTCTACACAGTGAGCCAGTATTGGTTCTCGGTGGATTGTGCGACGGTGTTGCCATCGATTTGCGAGATGCAAGTGAATGGAACGATTGATGCCACTTCGACAAGTGCTCCATTGGTTGTGTCGACAAGAGCTGCGGATACAACAACTGTCACAACTACGACAACCACCACTACAACGACAACGACAACAACGACAAGAACTACCACAACAACTGGTGCCGTTAGTGAGTTTTATTGTTTTACGATTTGCAAGTTGATTAGCAAAGACGCATTCATCAAATTAAAATCTTAATTGATAACTTCGCAAATCGCTTATACAGATGCGAATGAACCATTAGCAATTAGACCAGCAAGTTTTGCATGCTTGGGAATTCGTCTTCTTTCTTTCTTTCTTTCTTCTTCCCCCTTGTCGTTCCTTCTTTCTCTAGGCAAGTTAAGGTGCCGGATAGCTCAGTGGTTAAGCAAAAGCAAAAGATAGAGGGTTCAATCCCCTATCCGCAATCCACTTTTTCTTGCCAATTTCTTCACTTCTTTACTTCGGTATTCAATTTTTCACAAAATTCCTCGACATTATCGTTTACTAACTTTAGTAATTACACCTCCAGTTATAAGCTAAAAACTAATTCCTTACATTAATCTTTCAGACCCATTCTCCCCACTCCCTACCTCGTGGATCTACTTCGACCAGACGGATTCATTCTATTATGTGAGTCATGATATAACATGTTATCATAAATGTAAGAGTACAGTTCTAACTAGAAAATATTTTAAAGTTAAGTTTGTTGTGGAAGTTTGAAAAACAAAATCAATTTCAGTTCGGAGAGAATAAAACCTACGATGAAGGCGAGGATTTCTGCGAGTCTCGAAACGCTCATCTCACCTCGGTTTTGAGCAAAGCTGAGGGAGACTTTTTGGCAAGTAAGTCAATTTTCAAGCCTTGTTATTGTTTGTTATGTTGTTTTTCGTTATTACATTTTCTTTCCTTTTCCAAAAAACCTTTCCAGGTCAAGCTCTCCGCGGCTGTGTTGGACCAATCGGTGGCCCGGTTGAGGGTTACATTTTGACGGGTAATCAAAGCACTTAATTCTTTAATTCAGGAAGTTTAGGTGGCACATATTACAAAGAGAATAATGGAGTTGATTGGGTCGACGGAAAGAAAAGCAATTTCAGAGGGAGCATTTGTGCGAATAATGGTGGTGGTCGAGTAGCGGTGAGTTGTTGATGAGGTTATTGTTGGTAGTTTAGAAACCTGAAAATCGAGAAGTTTTATAAAATAAGCATTTAAAAATGATCCAATTTCTTATCTTTTAGTTGATGTTCTAGTTTTGTTACTAGCAAGATTCGAATGAGCCAAAAATTTCATGTAGTCCATCTCCTAAACGAGAAATATATTCACTATTGAAAGGGGAAATGATAAACTAAAATTTCTTTTGATAATTCAGATTCACTAAACTCAAATTTCATTTCTCAAACTTTTAAACATGAATTCCAGATCGTTGCCCTAACCCCTTCATGTTCTGGTTGTCGTCCAGGCACATGGGCTTATCCGAAAAACAGTTATGATCAAGCGACTTTCCCACTTTTTGCTTGCAAGAAAACGGCCGAATCAATGAAGCTGGAACTCTTGAAAGAAAGATTTATGTTTGCCAAGAATTAATAATGCTTTGCTTAATAATCTCCTAATGAATTGTTATTATCGAAAACGGGTCTTATTAGTAAAGGTTTCAAATTATTAATGGAATTCAATGTGAAATGCAAACTCAAAACTTGAAAGGCTTCAAAAATAGGCTTGGCAAGGAAAAATAGGTAAAATAGGCTAAAAATAGGCAAAAATATTGGGTTGGGGAGAATGAGTCGGCGCCGAAAATGAAAAAAATGTCCAAAACTTCTATTCGACTTCGTCAAATAATATGCGTTTGATATCAGTAGAATGGTTAACTAATTCTCTACAAAATGACATTTAAAAGAAAATTCAAACAGCGCCTCCGCTCAAGAAAAAGCCATTTTTTCACAAAAACTACAAACGGTCATCTAGAAAAAACCATTGGTGGGATCTTCCTGCAAATTTGGCAACTTATGCAATTGAGTATACTCTATCTTTTTTATATAAACACCAAAGAAGGTTTATGTGAAAGAAACTGTTCAAATGATGAGTCGGACTCTTTGCCATTTTAACCAGCTGTGTTTGGAAGTTCATAAACTCCACGAAAGAAAAGCTTTGTGGAATCTCTCAAAAGTGATTTTGTAGAGAAATAGTGGATCCTTTTGATGAAACCAAACGTATGTTTAAAGAAGGCTTTATGTGTGCAAAAAGTCCCTTTAAAGTTCGGCGCCGACTCATTCTCCCCAACCCAATAGATTCAAAACCATCTCAAAACCGAGCGCAATCATTTTGAAAATGGTAAATTTGACTTGTTTTCCTAACAGCAATGATTTGAGTACTATTTTTGCATTTTTTCATATAATAGGTATTAAAATTGTTATCGTTTTGTAATGAAAAATTTATCAAGTAGACATTTTGAACGTTTTTTAAATTTGTTTTTCACAGTTTATTTATAATAAATCCATCTCTCGTTCGAGCTTCAATTCTGAGAAAAGCTTCTTCAATAATTTTCAATTTTAAACTAAATCCAAAAGTTTATAAATTCTTAAAACATACAAATTTTTTCTATTTTAAAACCAACCTATTTTAAAACCTTCAAACATTTCAAACACTGATCAATGGTCCACTTCCTTTTTCAAAAATTTGCAGTCAAACGAGAGAACGAAAAAACAAGCCTGACTTGATCTCTTTTGACTCTTGAAAAGGAAACGGTGAAATTTAGTGAGAAGTGATAAGTCGATGGATGGGGATTAGAGCAAGACTTGACTTGAGTGGTGAATGAGAGTGGAACAGATTGGAATGAGTCCACCCGTTTGATGTGACTGCCCCTGAAATGCTCAAATCATTGATCCTGGCCAAAACTCGGCCAGCTTTCAAGCTTTCACTAAATGAATATATTCTTCAAGATCGTTCTTTGCATATTATTTCTGAATGTGTTTGAGAGCAAAAAAAGGTCAGTCCCTTATCTTTTGGATTCTGGCATTTACCATACTGCTCAAGTAGAACCCCGTAAGCAATAAGACAAGAGAACAAAAGCAATAAAACCCTTTTTTGGTTTCAGATCGTTAAAGAGAATTTTTGAATAAGTTCTCAAGCTTTGAGATTTCATAACTTTATCTAGAGATAATATTTGTGTCTACTTTTTATATAGTTTTAATGAGGATAGTTTAGGCTTTGAAATGATACCAAAAACAGGTCAAATCGGCCTGTTTTTGGTATCATTTCAAAGCCTAAAGTATCCTAAGACCACAAAATCCTAAGAAAATCAAGATAAATTTTCAAAATCAAAGGAAAATCACTATATAAAGTGTTCAGATCAATTAAACCCCGAGTCCCAATTGGTATACTCAATGAAATGAATAGCTCCAGTCGATTCCCCGACTCCCCGAGATCAGGGTCACTATACTAAAATTTTTGGAATCAATTTTTGCCTTAAATTTGGTTGTATTTTTCTACAAATTCCACATTCTGTTGAATAATTGAAACAGTAGCCAAACCGAGAAAACGGTGAGATTTAACTCCTGATTTTTAAAGAATTGAATGATCCAATCAACCTCTATGTGGTATTATTCGAAAACCTGAAGTGTCTTCATTAAAACTATATAAGAAGTTAACACTAACATTATCTCTAAATAAAGTTATGAACTCTCAAAGTGCCAGTACTCATCAAAAAGTCCCCTTTCTCGAAATAGAGCCAACGTTTCTGCCAATTCAAAGAGGCTAAGTTACTCTTTGAAAACTAATCTGTATTTTATTTTAAAGAAAAGAATACCAAAACCCTTTAGAATTCACAACCCGCTCAATCGCTCTTATCATGTCGAAAAAATGTCGATTCCTCGCTCAAACTTTGGACTCCGAATACCATTGCTTAATGAGAATGATGTAAACTCAATTAGTTACTGTTTTATTAAAATCCATGCAGGCTTTTTTCTATGGTCCGATAACAATCGGAAATCCACCGCAAACTTTTCTTGTCGATTTCGATACGGGTTCCGATCTTTCATGGGTGACCTGCAAGTGTCGAAAAGGAGAGGACCAATGCAGGAGACATAACCAGGTATTAGAAGCACGTTGCAAGTGTGATTCAGTTCTGGTATTGTATCGCCCATCCATTATTATACAAACAAGGCCAACATCGATCTGGTACTTGATTCATAGCCTGAAACCAGTCTTACTAAACTAGGGAAAGCAACGAGCTCAAGGTGAGCTTTTGTTTGGACATCTAATGCACTTTATAGAATCCGGTATGAGGAATCCGAATCTGGAATCAAGATCTGCCAAATGACTTTCCAGGCGTGTAAAACTTTAATCGAAAATTTAGCATCAAAGCAGATACTTTAAAAGGCTCATTTCTAGCAGGGAGGTGGTACATTGGTGGCCTAGTGGGTAACGCATTAGACTACCGCCCGCAGGATCAGAGTTCGGTCCCTAATGCAGTTTTTTGTTTTTGCACTAGGTGTCACAAGCCGACCTTGAATTCGTGCCTATCCCTAGTAAATATTGGGGTATTTTAGAGTGACCATGGTATCTCTGAAGATCAAGTTCTAAACTTCAAGACTCATATTTAGTTCCACTGTCGAACCTCGCGAACTTGTGTGGACACCAGAGAGCAATTTGATATCATTTATGGATCAGGCGCGGTGAAGGGCGCCTGGATGAAAGACAAACTTTGTGTAGAGCTAAATAAAAAAACTATTTTGTGAACTTGATGCATAACTGGCATTCTAGATGGGTCCAACGTTTTTCGGGTATTGCACCGATTCGAGTCAACGCTTCATTTGCGGGAGAAGTATCAGAGGCGCTTTGGCGGTGAATTTTTGAGATCAGCAATGCAATGCCAACTTTAAAAATTGTCAAATCAGTTTATTTTTTGATTATCATTCAGAAGTTATTATTTAAAATATTCCTTTTTAAACTTTAAACTTTTCTTTTTAATTCCAGGACACCGATGGATCGATCGGACTCGCTTACAACTACGGAAACCTGGGAGAGTCTCCACTCCGTTTCATTTTCAATCAGGTTTAACTTTTTAAGCAATTTATCAAATCACTCTATTTTAGGCTTATTGCAAGGACAAAATTTTCTCGATTTACATGGGCAAATCGATGTTGTATCGGAATGGAGAGCTCACGATTTGTGGAGTGAATCCGGCCAGGTTTACGGTATGGAGGTGGTTAGAGAAGATTCGAGAATGTCATCTTTTAGGGTCCAATCTATTGGCTTCCAATTCTCCAACATGATCCATACTGGACCATTCAAGTGCATCGAGTCTCGATCGATGGGCTTACGGTAGATTTTATTGAGATCTGCTGCACAAAATATGCAGTTCTGATCAACTTATTGAGATTATTTTGCTTTCAAATAAAGTCGTAGCGTAAAAAAATGGTTATCGGACATTTGATACGCGCCTCGCCCCTTTGCCATTGGCAATCTAACTTTGAGCTCAAATTTCTTGGTTTTGGACTGTCCGATTTAAATATTCTTGGTACCATTGGATGCGTCAATTCTTTCTCTATCGATTGGTACAAAAACTATTTAAATGGCACAGCCCAACACCAATATATTTGAGCTCAAATTTGGATTGCCAATGGCAAAGGGGGCGGGACGCATCAAATGTCCCACAGTCTTAAAAAAATTGAGTTAATTAATGATCATGAAGAATATTTTAAGGACAGAATTATAAAGCTTGTTAGGTATGGAAGGCTCCAAAGCATCGAAAACACTGGGCGATGATCGATTCGGGAGCTTCTCTGATGGATATTGGAACTGAGGCATTCAACGGCGTGAGTACTTGCAAAGCAGAGCTAAAGCTTTTGTTTTCTCAAGTTCAATGTAATAGCACAAGTTCATTCAGCACTCAAAAATAAATGCCATTTCAATTGTCAATCCATTTCAGATTCGAGAGCTCATTCCCGATTTCGAATGTAATCCGATCAACATGCCAAACATTGTCTTCACCCTTGGACCAAATCTGGAATTCATGTTCACGCCGAAAGACTACAAAGCCTTTTATGTGAGTTGAGAACTAGAATGTGCTCCTCTACAGTATCGTTACTTTTTAAAAATTTAAACTGTTTATGTCAAGCTGTTTATGTTAGTAAAGCTAAGACACTTATTATAAGCTCATCTTTCCTAGAAGCATAGTTCTATTTGTGTTGAGTCAATTCAGTTTCCAATTGCTGGATTGTCTAAAGTTTTAATCTCTATTCGCCTCTTAAATTTCCAGGGTTCCAATCATTGCTCATGGCTAATGTTCGGCAATCGAACGGGCAATCGTTGGAGTTTCGGCACGTCGTTCATCGAGAGATTCTACACGATTTTCGACTACAAACGCGCTAGATTAGGGTTCGCAGAGGCGATTTGATAGATCTCATTTGAAAATTATCGTTTAATGTCAATAAAGCTCAAAAATTTATTCAGCTATTTGATTGAAAACTTTGATCCAGTTTTTCAAAGCCAAAGCTTTCAGTTTTTCAGATCATTGTTCCCATGTTTGATTAAAAAAAATCTATTTTCTTGTTTTCTGCTAGTAAAAAGTGTAATAAAAGCCTATCCCAGTTTATCAGTTTATAAGGGAAAAGCTCTAAAGCTCAGTGCTTGTTCTGATTTGAACAGTGCCACCAAAGAGTAATCCAGCCAATAATAAGATGTTTTTTCATATTTTGATCACGCTATTCTCTACGGTGTTAACACAAACTTACGAGGTAACCAAAATTTTGCTTTCAAGATGCGATCTGTTCTTTGAAAATACAAGTGCTGGATTGTGAAGTGAACAAAAGTTTGGGATTGTCACATTTAATGCATTTAGTATTGGTTCTTGAAAAGCTGCTCAAGATTTGAGCCAAATACCAGTATCTAAATATCTCAGCAAGATTATATTGCGCATATTGTCATTCTAATTGTTAAGCCTAGCCAACATGAAAGTTGATCGATTCCCGGCCGCTTCCCGATTGGTATGACAACTCGAAATTCGGGATCTTCATGCATTGGGGTGTTTATTGTGTACCCGGATATCGGTGAGGTTTCAATTTTTTGATTCAGCGACTAAATCCCGTATCTTAACTTACAATTAGTGTTGTGTTATTGGAAAATTCTTGTAGATGTTTGGCTTACTTAAAAGGGCAGGTCAACTGGGTGTGCCAGCCAAATGGCATGAGCCATCGACGTAGAATTTCGCGCTGAATCCGAATCTGCTATGGAGCACTCTGTCAAAAGTTTTAAACGTATCAAGTTTTGTATGGATTTCAAAAATCACACCCTGAGTTTATAAGCAAATTTCCCAGAGACTTTATGAAGCTATGGTAGCCGAGTGGTAGTGGGCTAGAGTAGAAAGCAAAGACTCTCTGTACATGCAAGATACGCAAAAGAACACGACTGATTACGTGGATGTACGTGAAATTTGTTAGCTGAGTTTATCTCTTATCAATCTCTTACAGCAAACCTCTTATCCTCAACTTTTCGATATTGTTAGTACGTATCAACCGGAAGTCGTCTGGTCGGATGGAGATTGGGATATGACAGTTGAGTATTGGAAAAGCAAAGAGTTCATCGCTTGGTTGTACAATGAAAAGTTTGATGGAAGAAAGTTTGCACATAAAGTAGACAAGGTTAACGACAAGAATAGAGGTAACAATATAATAAATTTGCTTAAAAATGGCGAAACTATTTGTTTATCTCTTACCTATTGATCTTCTGAAGTGAAAGCAGGTATTCTGAGTACTGGATCATTACTGAGAATACCTGCTTTCACTTCAGTCTTCTATTTCCTTTCTAGCTTATGAAATACTTTCGAAACAGAATCCTTTTTGCGAAATTTCGATAACAGGGTCCTCTTCTGCCTCAATTCCTCATGACTGATCCTTTGCCTGCCTTGGGACCTGCTTGCCTGCTCCCTTATCTCGCTATTCCCTTTCTACTCGCGTAAGCATTCTTTTTGTTGCCTTTTCGAAAAACTCCTCTGCTTGCCTTGGGATCTGCTTGCCTCCTCTCCGCGATCTCCTTTCTAGCTTATGAAATACTTTCGAAACAGAACTCCTTTTTGCGAAATTTCGATAACAGGGTCCTCTTCTGCCTCAATTCCTCATGACTGATCCTCTGCCTGCCTTGGGACCTGCTTGCCTGCTCCCTTATCTCGCTATTCCCTTTCTACTCGCGTAAGCATTCTTTTTGTTGCCTTTTCGAAAAACTTTTGTTCATTGTTGTTTCCATTTCAAGTGTGTATTTTATTGTACTTTATTCTTTCTGAATTTACCTTCCTATGTTATAATACACATAAGAAATAGAAATTTTTTTGACTCTATTCTTATCGTGAGCCTTTTCAAATTATATTAGGTTGCACGGAGAATAATGCGAATTTTGGGCAAATTGTCACGGGCAATTTGCCACAAGATGCTTGGAAAAACTTGACAAAAAAACTTTCTGAAATCTCTCAAAGGCTATTTTGTGGAGAATGAGTAGATCTTTCGAATGGTACTAAACGTACTAAACAACAATAGCGAATTGTTCATGAAAATTTGCCCAAAGTTCGCATTATTTTCCGTTCAACCTAATAGTAAGCGTTTTAAAACAATACTTTTCGAAGGCCACATAAAAGCCTTGAAAATGTCTCAGATTCTAAACTTTTTAGTATTTTGAATTTTGCTAAAAGGATTCTCTATCTCAAAACAAAGGGTTTACAAGTGAAGCACTTTGAGAGATATGTCAAATTTCATAAGTTCTTCAAAACGTGGTGTTTTTAAAACGATCACCTCCTCAGAACTGAGTCCATTTTTGCACTTTCCTTCTTTTACAGAATGCCCTTTAAAAAACTTTTTCAACGGAAATTTCCGCTCAAAGTGGTAGTTCTGATGCCAAAAGTGTTTTTTCAAGCTAATTTTTTATACTTTTAAAGATGTTTTTTGAACTCTTTACGTGAAATTTTAGTATTGAAGGAAAATTTGCATGTATGAGGGTCAGAAAATTGAAAAAAGCTAAGAAAAGAATAAAAAATTGTTAGCCCAAAAACACTTTTAAAATTTCAGAACCACCGCTTTGAGTGACTTTAATTTTTTCGGAAATCTTAGTTGAAAAAGATAGTCGACCGGTTAGGAGTCTTGTCTCTTAAGCGGAAGGTCGAGGGTTCAATCACGCTGGCAAGATAAAAATGTTTCTTTTTCCCACCAAGTGGGTTTTTTCTTTCACAACACTTGGGTAATAGGGGTAACGGCCGCAGTGCCATAAAATTGTGTGTTTTGACCTTTATGTCTTATTATATATCCTTTGTTTGTATCACATTATTGGTTTTCAATAAATGTACTTTAAAAAAAAAGGTTTTTTAAATAACGACTTTAAATTGTAGATAGCACGATGGGTGAGGGAGGTGCGAACTTTGCTCGGCTTCAAGAAGAGATCATTAGTCGAAGCAATTCAAAGAATTGGGAAACGGCAAGGCGCGAATGGGAACTCAGTTATATTTACATGTCGGGTGGAAATGGGCCTGAGTCGTGCCTATGCGGTCAGAACCCGATTGTCGAATTGTGCGTTCTTCGCAACAACGAAAACCGGCGTGAGGCTGTCGTTGGCAACGTTTGCGTCAACAAATTCATGGGGATACATCAAGGAAAGAAAATCTTTCAGGTAGACTTGTTAAACGAGAAATTATTAGAAAAGGAAAAAACGAGAAACGCTGATAACGAGAGTTAACAAGAAATGAAATTTTCCATTGGCTGAATACCTTTAAATTTGACTCAAAAATTCCCGTTAATTCCCGTTTCTCTTTAGCTTAACGAGGCCTCGATCTCGGGTTCTATATAAAAATCAGAGTTGTGAAAAAGTTCCCATTTTTCAAAGCTCAAAGAAGTTCTTCAAAAGTTTTTATATGTATTTCTTGAAAGTTTTGCGTCATTTTGTAAAGCTTTTTTAAGCTTTCGATGTTAAAACTGTAAAAAATAAAGCTTTTTGAAGAGCCTTATGAAATTTTGAAAAATGTGAACTTTTTAAAATCCAATATTTTGACTCAAAAATTCCCGTTAATTCCCGTCAAGGTTTTAACGAGATTCTCGATTAATATGTCTGCTTTCAGGCATTTCATCGGGTTGCGAAAGATAGTTCGAAAGGGCTAAATGAGGAATCGATCATCTATGCACACCAACATGGCTGGATCAATGATTGGGAGAAAGGATTTTACCTCGACACATGGAGAAAGCAATATGCGACTCTCAGTGACAAGCAGCGGGCAAAACGAACTGAAATCAACAGTCTTGTCATGCAAATGATTCGCTCGGCACAACGACCGGGAAATCAATGATAATGTATCAAGTTAATGAACTCGAAAATTTTGTTGCACTTTTACCATGCTTTTTCCTATACGCTGATTCTCCACTCTTCACCGGTTTATTAAACTATAAAAATACCAACTTTTTGAGGCCTCAAAAATTGCTTTAAAATGTATTCTTTTTGATTCTTTTTTGATTTTCAAAAAACCATGAAACCAGTGGAGAACTCAATTTTCTTAACGAATAAACTTTTTTTTCGCTTATTAGAATTCAAAAAATTGGAAGAAATTGCATGGAAATAAAAAAAATTAAAAGCCGAAAGTTACAAGTTTATGCTTTTGAATACTATTTTAGAGATCATGTTTACATATTTTAGCATTCGGTTACTGATCGACTTCTTAATTTTTTGTCCGGAAACAAACAAAGTGAATCATTAACTCAAGAGTTTTTGCCAAGCCCATTTTCATGGAGTTTTCTTTGTGAACTTGCCAAAATATTCACTCTTTCCCAGATAAAGTTGGGTGGAAAGGGTTGGAAAGATTCGCCCCGAAATCGAAGAACTTACTCCAGAGAAGGGCGATACTTCAAAAATGGTAATGTTTTAAAATTTTAAGAAGCTATGATATGATTGGTGGTGCTAATAGCCCCGTGATACGTGTACTTCTTTGTATTAATTGGTTATTTTAAGCAGCTGTTGTCGACTTGGATTCCGAGTCTTGCAAGAAGCCTTTTCAACTACATCCATCGATGAAAAGCATCAAAACGGGGTTAACAGAATTGATTGGCGTTTCACAGGTATTGTTATCTAGACTTGAACATAACAATAAGGGTACATGTTAGCAGACTTTACAAACAAATGATTGATTGCCAAGCACATCACAAAATAAAGCAGTTACTTTATCCTAATTGTACAACACGTGTGCGATGACTGCTTTCTGGTATTGTTCTGATTATCAAATCATAGGAAACTGGACACACCATGGCGGTTGGTCTTGTCAATTATTTGCTTTGTCGTTATTACCTCAAAAATTTAGCAGATTAAATTCTATCATGTGTACGGACGCAACGAATTTGAAGTTGTTAACAAGAGTGGACAAGCTGTGCGCGTTCACGTTCGTATTAACATTCTTTCAACAATTTTTGCGCTTTTCTTGGTTTGTATATAAAGTTATTAAATTCTTATTGACATTGCATTTCCTATTCAAAATGGGATTTGGAATTCCTTAACTTGGAATGCTAGGAATTTAAATCAAAGCAAAAAGTAGTGTTTAGAATGACTCCCTTTACTTGAAAATTTGTTTAATTTCTCTTGACGTGTCATCGAGATTTAAATACAAAAGATTTTTTGATAGTTGGCTTGTCCCTGATTATCTTGACCCAAAAACGTGGCTAGGGTTCGAGGAAACAAAACATCGAGTTCAGGGAAGTACTTGCAATTTTTGTAGATGCCCATAGGGTGGCTTGCAAAACTTGCCTTTTTGTTTGTTTAATTTTTGAGGGGAATTAAAACAGACCCGGACTCTGCTACCAAGCATTTTAGAGGGAATTTCCAAGTCCGTAGCATAGCAAAATACCCAGAACTGGCCCAGTTTCATAGCCTGTTTGCCTGTCACACTACCCCCACTTCGACTAGCATTCTATACATTTTTAGGCGGTCTTGCTTTGGTTATCTTTTGAGAAAACCCATCACTCACCTTCCATTCATCCCAAAAAGTGATGATCTCGAAGAGTGGCGGGTAGACGAGAGCGCAAAGAGTTCCCGAAGTGACACCCACCAATGGGATCATGCTATCGAGATGAGGGATGCCGATCGACATCGCATAGGTGACAAACACCTAGAAGAGGCTGAACTTAACAAGGTCAACAAGAATGACAAGTGAAAAATTTCTTGAAACACACTTGAAGCCTAATAAAGCTAACTGGTTCAAATTGAAAGCTTTTCTAAAACCACCTCACCGAAATTCGAAACGGATCGAAGTGAAATTTTGGCATTAACAAATCAACTTTTTTTTCTACTTTCAGATCCAACAAGTTTCAAATACCAACGAATAAATAAAAGTAAAGAAACGAGTCGATGTAGAACTGGAAAAAAGATGAACCGCAAAAGAAACTTTTTACAAACTCGGCTCAGTCATTTACATCATCAATCACTATTATAGGGCTTTGACACATTGAAAAAAAACAAAGCCATTTTCTTTCCCCTCGACAAGACGGAAATTTTGCTCAACAATCGACACACGGTAATCGACACTTCGGAGGGATTCCAACTATTGAGTAGACGAGAGAGAAGTCTCCCTCCATACGAGAAGTTCACAGAGATTCCCCTGTAGTCATCCCTGTCGTGGTCTGGAATTAATGTTCACGCCGAAAGGCTACAAAGCTTTTTATGTGAGTTGCTAACTAGAATGCGCTCCTCCACAATATCGTTACTTTTAAAAAATTTAAACTGTTTATGTCAATAAGCTTTAGTAAAGCTGAGACAGTTATTGTAAGCCCATCTTTCCTAGAAGCATAGTTCAATTTATGTTAATTCCGGTCAGTTTCCTATCGCTGGGTTGTCGATTCTAAGGTTTTAATTTTTATCCGATTCTTCAACTTCCAGGGTTCCCACCATTGCTCTTGGCTAATGTTCGGCAATCGAACGGGCAATCGTTGGAGTTTTAGCACGTCGTTCATCGAGAGATTCTACACGATTTTCGACTACAAACACGCTAGATTAAGGTTCGCGGAGGCGATTTGATAGATCTGGAAATTATCGTTTAATGTCAATAAAGCTCAAAAAGTTATTCAGCTATTTGATTGAAAACTTTGATCCAGTTTTTTAAAGCCAAGGCTTTCAATTCTTCAGATAATTGTTCCTACTTTTGGTCAAAAAAATCTATTTCCTTGTTTTCTGTTAGTAAAAAGTGTAATAAAAGCCTTTTCCCAGATTTTCGGCTTATCAGTTTATAAGGGAAAAGCCCTAAAATCAGTGCTTGTTCTGATTTGAACAGTGCCACCAAAGAGTAATCCAGCCAATAATAAGATGTTTTTCCATATTTTGATCACGCTATTCGCTACGGTGTTAACACAAACTTACGAGGTAAACAAAATTTTGCTTTCAAAATGCGATCTGTTCTTTGAAAATACAAGTGCTGGATTGTGAAGTGAACAAAAGTTTGGTATTGTCACATTCAATGTAATTAGTATTGGTTCTTGAAAGCTGCTCAAGATTTGAGCCAAATACCAGTATCTAAATATCTCAGCAAGATTATATTGCGCATATTGTCATTCTAATTGTTAAACCTAGCCAACATGGGAGTCGATCGATTCCCGGCCGCTTCCCGATTGGTATGACAACTCGAAATTCGGGATCTTCATGCATTGGGGTGTTTATTGTGTACCCGGATATCGGTGAGATTCCAACTTTTTGACTCAGCGACTAAATATCGTATCTTAACTAACAATTAGCGTTGTGTTATTGAAAAATTCTTGTAGATGTTTGTCTTCCTTAAAAGGGAAGATCAACTAGGTGTGCCAGCCAAATGGGATGAGCCATCGACGTAGAATTTGTAGAAGCTGTAGTAGCCGAGTGGTAGTGGGCTAGAGTAGAAAACAAAGACTCTCTAGTTCGAGTCCTCCATTCTACTTTTTTGGATTTGCAATGTTAATTGTTCTCCGTTTCAAATAAAGGTTCATTTTAAAAATGTTTACTTTTAACTATTAACATTATCAAATAAAATCTCTGGGAAAGCTGTTTATAAACTCGGGGTGTGATTTTTGAAATCCATACAAAACTTGACACGTTTATAACTTTTGACAGAGTGCTCCATAGCAGAAACGGAAAGCAGATTCGAAATCAGCTTGAAATTCTGTGTCGAATGTCATTTGGCTGGCACGCCCAGTTGACCTGCCCTTGTAAATATTACTTACTTAATACTTAAACTTACTTAATAAAGTAAAGAAATGAATGGCAAAGAATATGGAATCGAAGGGGAATTGAACCCTGGGTCTTCTGATTACCGGGCAGATGCTCTACCATAGAGCCATTGACGTCTTTTTTTGCCCAAGAAGAAATAGGAAACATAAGGGAAGAGAAAGAACAAGAAAGGAAAGACAAGGAAAAAAGAGGAAGGAAAAAAGAGAGGGGAATACGCGGACTTGGCGCTTACAAAATTTTACATATAAGATCAACCAAAAGTATAGTATTGTCACATTTAATGTGAATTTAATGTAGCTCCCGGTTTGGAATATATCCAAAATGCACAATTTAGATCTGAATGGTTCTGGTGGCATTGGCAAGGCGAGAATGACCCAAACTGCACGGAGTATATGGCGAAAAACTACGCTCCTGGGTATACTTATGCCCAATTTGCAAACGATGTAAGACATTTTTTTCAAGTTAAACTTTTAAAACTCGCAATCTTCTAGTTTCGAGCCGAATTCTTTGATGCAGATGCATTTCGAGAGATCGTTGAAGCCTCGGGTGCAAAGTAAGTATTTTTTGATAAGGTATTCAGTCTTGCAAGCTGAATACTTTTAGTTGCCATAATAGGACTTTACAGGACTTGCTTATCAGTTAAATTTATTGTTAGTGCAGATTAGAGAATGGGGCTAGGGTAGAAAGTACAAAAAATAGCATTATTATTGTGGTAACCCATTTCACAAACTTGATGGATATCTTTAAAGATATTTTAAAGAGTTTCTTGTTTCCCTAAGTATATATAAATGGAAAATATTCAATAAATAAAGAACTTTACCAATAAGTAAGTTTGGGGTTTAGCTTTTTTAAAGAAATCACGAAATTAAAGCAGTAAAAAGTTTAGATATTTCGTTTTCACCTCAAAACATCATGAGGGCTACACAATGTGGCCATCGAAAGTCTCGTGGAATTGGAATTCGGTGGATATTGGACCAAAAATCGACGTCATTGGTGAAGAGATTTATAGAATTTACTATATATAAGAGAGCAGTGTCTGTCTGTCTGTCTGTGCGAGCTAATAAAGCTCAGAATTCTTTATAAAACCTTAGAATATATTGTAGTTGTGCCATTTAAAATAGAAAATAAAAAGAGCTAAGATTGAGGGGTACTACGGGAATCGAAACTGCATCCAGTGGGCTGAAAACAAGCACGCTCCTGACTGCGCCACAGCGACTAGAAAACCCACCCAGAAAAACCTGCTGTTAGACGGATTTTTCTGCTGGTTTAAAGAAATATGAGAATCTAGATGCGCTGAAGAAAGCATTCGCCAAAACGGATATCCATTTCGGACTTTACTTCTCGCTCTATGAATGGTTCAATCCACAGTACATGCAAGATACGCAAAAGAACACGACTGATTACGTGGATGTACGTGAAATTTCTTAGCTGAGCTTATCTCTTATCAATCCAGCAAATCTCTTATCCTCAACTTTTGGATATTGTTAACACGTATCAACCGGAAGTCGTCTGGTCGGATGGAGATTGGGATATGACAGCTGAGTATTGGAAAAGCAAAGAGTTCATCGCTTGGTTGTACAATGAAAGGTTTGATGGAAGAAAGATTTCACATAAAGTAGACAAGGTTAACGACAAGAATAGGGATAACAATATAATAAATTTGCTTAAAAATGGCAAACTGTTTGTTTACCCCTTGCCTACTGAAAGTCATGCAGCTGAGTCATGAAGACTGTGCCTGTAAGCAAGGCTGACCAGGTCTAGGTCCAGGCACTTTTCATGCCAGGCCAGCATTGTAGCTAGGCCAATCAGAGTCAAACCAGAAGTCAGGCTAACTCATTACGGTAAAAATGGGAAACTTTACTTGCTCCTAGTGAGCAAAACCAGCGATTTCACTATCATTTACCGTTGAGCTTAATGAGTTTGAGTATCTTTTAAGTTTTTTGTTATCAGATATTGTTAAACAAGTATAATACCTGGTATACGTCTATTTTTCAGCCCCGTGAAAGACACGGTTGTCGTCAACGATCGTTGGGGTCGAGGTGTTATGGGAGTGCATGGAGGATATCTCACATATGAAGATAACTATATAGCTGGTTTGCTTATTTTCTTTTGAAGAAACCTCTAGTTGTAGGAACTTTATTGGCAAGAAAATGGGAGAACTGTGACTCGCTGGATCAGTACTCGTGGGGAGGACGACGGACAATGAGAGTAAGTTAGGCATTAATTCCCTTACAGTCAGGGATATTTCATAGCAACTAGCCCAGATCTGAAACTAAATCCTTGCGGAGCCTGGCCTCAGGTCTGAATTGAAATGATTCTGACTGAGCTCCTAGGCTTACTGTCGACCTGGTCTAACTCTGTCCTAGTCTGGAAAGAGTTAGACTAGGATCCCATTCGTTTCTAGAGCGGAGATGTTCTTTCTGTACACGATGCTATTGCCGAACTCGCTCAAACAATCGCTTGCAATGGGAACTTTTTGCTGAATGTTGGTCCTGATATGCATGGGAAAATCCCGCCACTTCTTGAGGAAAGGTAAGGGTAAGATGTAACGACAAAGCAATACTCTTGACTGTGGTCTACCGTAATCATTCTAATAGAAGCCCCCATAATGACGGGGTATTGCGCCGCGTAGTCTACTTTAGTCGCTGCGTTTTCCGAGCTGCTTTATGCTACAATGTGTATTTGAGCGTCAAACGATAGCACTTCTAATCTAGTATTTTTTGGTATCAAAAACAATTGAGAAAAATCTGGGAGCTGAGAAAAAATGACTTTGTAAAACCTTGGAAGTAACCATTCAAGTCTCAGTCGTAAGTTCCAGACTTCGCCAAATCGGCGACTTCGTCAAAGCGAACGCGGAAGCTGTTTACGGAACCCATCCATGGGCTTATCAAAGCGATTTGAACAATGTTTGGTTGGTGAAATAAATCTTATTGTTATCAATAAAAAGCTTTAGGTATACGAGCAACTTGAGAAACGATAATTTGCCCAAACAGAGAGTCTGGAACCCACAAGATCAACAAAACACGATAATCTATGCGTGGTTGATTGATGTGAATCTCACCGAATACACGTTGCAAAATGTGAAAGTCGTGGATCAAGTGAGGCAAAAATTTTTGTGCTTAAAAAAACGAGTTTAGACCAAAGTGACAATTCTGTCAACGGGAACCGAATTGAGCAAATCAAAAGGTTGAGTACTTTTCAGGGGTTGTTCTTTTCATATAATATGTCTTTAACTAGAAGCTAACCTTAACATTTTTAAACCAAAATTACTTACCTTAAATTCTAGTCATTCTAGTCAGCCAGATCAATTCTGACTTTCGGCGGGCAAGTAGACAAGTTCCTAATCATTTTTTTGAACACGCCTTTTCTTCAAGATCAAGCTTATTTACAAAGTGATGTACAGTGACAAAATTTAGCTGCTCTAGTGGTTTACTAGGATGCAAAATTTGTAGCGGAAATACTGCCAAATTTAAGGCAAAAATTGATCCCAAAAATTTGGGCATATTGATGCGGAAAGTGGGAAAGCGACGGGAAGTTTTCGACTATCTTTTAGAGGAAATTCGTAACTTTCAAATGATATAAGCGTAAGAAGATAATAAGCAGATCTCTGAAATCTATCAATCTATAATAGCCAAGCTTTTTATCCAATTCTTGCAACAATTCACTACTCCAGGCTCAAATGGGGAGCTCATCGTCAATCTCGATAAAGTCCCATGGGAAAAACTCGTGCGAATCGATGTGCTCGTTTTGAAAATCGAATATGCTCAATCGGATTCGGTGAGTTTAAGAAAGTGATTCCACAATAGTCAATTTTAGCATGATCCACTGGCTTCACCCACACCAACAAGCGCTCTTGGTGAGGAGTCAAAGAAGCCTCGGGACTTCAAATCACTGCGACAGAAAGATGTCGAGATATTGAGCCATAGTTTGAAATAAAGTTCCAAAGTTTCTCAAACAGTTCAGCTTAAATATCATTGAAAATTTATTACTGTGCATTTAGTGAACTTCTCTGGGTTTGGGTTTTGTTCAGAAACAAACAATGTCTTGTCAAACAATGTCAAAACAACAAAACAACAACAAAGGAAACTGTAACCACGAAAATACCACGAATTTTTGCAAGAAGCGCGATCATTTGGTGAGTGAAAAGTTGGAGATTATGAAAGTTAGATAAAATGATTATTGTAGTGAGAGAGTAGATTTTTTCCTTACAAACGGAAAAAAAGCCAGATGATTTTTCTCTTGGCTTTGAAATTTTAAAATATGACAAATTACCTTAACACTATAACATCAGCACTTTAAAGCTACAGAATACATGATATTTGAGCTACAGTATGTACTGTAAGAACTGCAGTACAAGTGACTACTTTAACCCTTAACCCTAGTAAAGCTACATTATAGCAGAATATTGTAATATTATAACCATTTAGGACGATTGTTTTTTCCCAACCTGCTCAAATATACTGAATTTTTATGTTATTCGATTCAAATTTGGTTTAAATTCATTGGCAGAGAGTGTTAAGCTAAATATTCTTCAAGGAAATTCACAAAACCATTTTCGGAAGTGGATACCCGGGTTTCGACACGTTGTTCGGAAAATCCAGCATTTTTTAGAGCTCTTAATGATCGAGGGTCATTTTCTTTAAGCTCTGGATCTGTCTGCAGAAAAATCGAGAAAAGGCTGTTTATTTTAGTCAGACGCTGGCAAGCTGACCATAGCCTTTAGCTTGCTTTTTGTGTAAAACGAGAGCTTTATATTTCTTTGTGAGAGACCAAGTAAAAGTTTAGTTATTAATTATCTTTATTAAAATATTATTGAGCAATCAGATTAGGTTATTCATCATCAAAACTTGGAAATAATAAATCGAAATCGGAATGATAAATAGCATTGATGTATTGCATTGTGTTATCATTTTGGAGAGCTGATTCTTTTAACAATTTGGAATCATTTCGATTCGATGCATGTCTTGTACTCGATTTGCTCAGATGATTTAAAGCCTAAAAGTAAAATTTTGTGATTTGAAGATTTCGGTACCTCGATAGCGAATCTTGGAGGGATCCCGGATTTTCGGAAAATTTCGAAGAAATCCCTTTTCATTTGTGATCGTTGATTTGTGTAGATTACAAATGAGTAGGAATCGGCTCGATTTCGGATATCGCAGAACCTGGAAATGGTATAAATGTTTTATGATCTTTAAAATTCAATAAGAAATGCTATTAGATCCCAGACTGAACCAAATCTCTGTCTAAGTATCATGAAATGAAATATTCAGTCGACAGCACTGCTATTTTTCAACTTTTTCCAATAAACAACGCAGGTAAAGCGTGTTCCAGACACCGTATTCTCGAACTCACTTTAGTAATTATAATTAGTGATAAACTGCAATAAAAAAGTAATTACACTACAGTTTTTCTAATTGTCTCTTTGAACTAGCTGACTGGTTACTTGATATTAATGTAGTTCCTTCAACTACTGGACTGGATTACGGTAGTATCTATTACGGAATACTACGGTAATCGGGGCACGCTTTAGAGTTGATTTAGAGCTGTCCGAGTTGATTACGGAAACATCTCTTACGAGCTACGGTTACGGTAAACGGGATATGCATGTGAACTGATATTTTACTCATATGTAAATCTTTTTCTCCTCAATAACTCACCACGACTGCGGTTGAGCATGATATTTCAAAATATTTGACTGTCTAAACGTCATCCATTCAGGCCTCGTTCCGTTTGAAAACATCAAGTATAGAGCTTCCGCGAATTTCTCTGTATCTGCACCTTTGCACTGTTTTAGAGACCTAAAATCGTTATTGATGAAAAACAAGAAAAGAATACTTGCAGAAGTGTCCATATAGTGAAATGAATCGATTGACTGGATCACGAATTACGGCGAAATCCAGCGCTTCTCTCGGTGATCTCCACTCTTCGACTTGTGGCAAAGCGGCTGGATACCAATTTGCTTGTTCACAAGGGCTGTAAAAAGTTTTGTTGTATGCAGGGTTTGTTTAGGAAAAGATAGCTAGTCAGACCAGGTTGACCTGGCAAAATTCGTGAGGTCAGGCACCTAACAGAGAAATTGGGATCCAACTGCTTCACGCCAATCGACTTGGTCTGACTCTGGCTTTTGACTTACTAGTTTTTTCAAGGTACCACTTAATTTATTATACAGATTCCTTACTTGTGATAGTTTGTGTTATTCTTGAACTCTTGCGTGAATGGAATTCTTTTGTATCGTCGATAGAGATCACAGAGAATCGCTCTCGTCAAAGTCGACATATTTTTCGGTATCTTGCAATAGCTCATTCCCATTTTGCTGAAGTTCTGGAAAAAGAATTATCCCTGAAAAATCATAACTTACAATATCTTTTGCTTGAAGAGCTTGTTGTAATTGAATGGGTTTCAAAAAAACAACTAAAATTATAATTAGGCTTGAAAATTTGACTTTTAAAACTAACCAGGCTTTTGTTCTTGTATAGCCTTTAATTTCCAGATAAAAGAAATTAAAAATATCAAGTAAACCAAGAAATTCATAGAGGTTGAAAAGAAAATATGCACGCTTAGACACAAAAAAAAAATCCGGAAAAGAGAAAACGATCGGTGGTTCAGATTAGAGGTGAAAAGAAAAAAGATCCAGATCGGGAGTCGGGATTTCGAAAAAAATTGAAAATCGAGACAAATTTGGCTTGTCAAACCGTTGTAACTCTACAATGGTCAAGAAAAGTTTCTCAGTCAAATTTCATCAATAATTTGAATTGGTTTCAAACCCGTAGCTAGGATTTCGGTGTTTTTGGGAAGAGGGCTTCGTCGAGAAGCGCCCAATCAATTTACACCCAAGGGAAAAATTTAGTAAAATCTTCAAGCTACATCATGGCTACAATGAAATTTTTCTAAAATGAAATTCACTCGGAAAAATTTGCATTTTTGTGCGAGAACTTAAGAGGGCTTGGGGTTTTAGACCCTTAGCTGCTAGCCAGAAAACTTCTAACCACCACCAATCGATTCTCCGTGTCAATTTACATAGGACTAAAAATCCGATTTAAAGCTTCTGGAGCGAGCTAGAGGGGCTCAAAGTTGGGCAGAGGCGCAAAAAAAGTCGTGACAACCAAACTTTGAACCCGTCTAGCTCGCTCCACAAGCTTTAAAGCAAATTTTTAGCTCACATGTCCTATGTAAACCGACACGGAGAATCGATTGATGTTGGTTAGAAGTTTTCTGGATAACGGCTATGATGTAGTCTGAAGGTTTTGCTAAAGTTTCTTCCTTAGGTGTAAATTGATACTGATTGGGCACTTATCGACTACTTATATATTAATTGGGCACTTATCGAACTAGAAATGCTAATGGAATATCTTTCAAATTCATTAAGTTGAATATCTTTATCAAGTAGATAAAAAATACAAACCGATCTATTATCGTTTGCGAAAGTTCTCGAGGTGACATTGCAACCAGTACAGTCGATAGCTCTATCGATTCTCCCAAAAACATCGAAATCCTAGCCTGATCGGTTTATCAACAAAGGTTTCTTAAATAATTTAGTTTACATTTTTTACTCAGAAAAGATGTGCTTCAAAGGCATGATTTGTCAATCTCTGTTATTTTATTATTCAGATAAATTCCAACAAATCTTTATTCTCTTTCCTAGGCCACTTTGACTTTCTTTTGCTCGAGCGTGTTTCCGATTTGCTGAAAGTCTAGAATTAAAAACACCTTTCAAATGAATCAACCTGAAAGGCCCAGTTCTTCGATGAAAATTGATTTTGACAGCTCAACGTCGAAATCACATTCGTCGTCGTGGCGCCAGCGGGAACATCACTAGGACGAATTCAGTTTTTTGTAATCTCAATTTCGTTTTTGTGCTTTTCTATTAGCATTGAAAGTTTTTAACAATTACCCGTATGTGTTGGTAGGTCCATAATAGCAAATGTAGAGTTCTTTGGGGAGGCCGGAGATGGTCGAAGTCCTTGATGGAACCACCCCACTTTCACATTTTGGAGCCACTGCTTCTGAAATCAATCTATTAGGTTGGCCAATACCTTTTGAACACTTCATTTAAAAAGCTATTTAGAAATAGTCAATTCACCCATTGACCTACGGTTTGCTCCATTAGAAAGACCCGATATATTTCTATAAAAGATCGTTGAAATCTTCAGCAATGTTTTGTTTCTGGTTTTTTGTTCGGAGGTTCGAACTCGGCCAGTCAAAAAGGACGACGACTCGATTGCGTGACTGAGACACTTTTGCCCAAAGAAACCGATTTTGATGTCAATAAAAAAAGAAAGAGCGCAAAAATTTAGCTTTATAGCCAAATTTTCAAAAAAATTCTTCAGTCAATTTCCTTTCTGTCACCTTTTATCGAATTTTATGCAAAACGAGTTTTTGCGCTCGGATTTTCTTGGAAATGGGTCTAGATTGGTGTAAAAAGATAGAAAATTGTATATTAAATATCTTCGATTTGAAGCAAACTGTAAATCAATTGGTAAAGTTTTAATTTATAAAGAGATTTATAAAAAGGTGTTCAAAGAGTTATCGGTAACCAAAAGAAGTTAGAAATTTGGACTTAAAAAGTTAAGACCTTAGGAAGAAAGCCTGGTTCTTTTATATCTTTCTCTCAAACAAATCGGAAAATTTATGATTGCTGTCGAGAGATTAGAGAAAAGTTGGTCAAAAATTTGCCGGCTAGTGTACCAATCAAAAACCAGAATAGATGCAAAAATACTCAATGCTTATACTTTACCATTGCACTCTCCAAAGTAATTGAAGGTTGGTTGATCAGTTGTTTTGTTCGCATCGCCTCGGATGTTCATCGCACAGTACCCCTGTCCACCATTTAAGTACTGGAAAGATATATATTTTTATTATTATTTTACTACATTAATGCGTCATAATTACCCGGACAAAGTTGTTGCACTCGAAAATCGATCATTTTCTACCATTTTCTCTTCACTTTTCCATGTCAGTTTATTCTTTTAAATGTTTTAATTAGTTTTTGCAATTAAAATTTTCAAAATTACAGCTTAACTCGCGATGGTGATAGCAAATCAAAGCCGTGGAGCTATTCTCGATCTCCACTGTAAAGGTTTCCGACAATGCTGGTCGTCCAAATTCGGCTCGACAAACCGTAAATGATGCTATCAGGCGTGGAACAATTGAAGATCGTCAAATTGAAGGTCATTTCGGTCAATCAGGCCAAAAAGTCTCGACGCCGCAATTGAAGAAAATCGTGAAAAAAACGAATTGAGCGGAACCCACGGAAAAGCATTAGGAAATTGGCTAAAGAGCTCAATATCTCTGAGCCTTCAATGAGAAGCTTGATCAGAAAAAAACTAAAATTCATCCCGTACAGAAGAAACACCTACTTTCCGATATCAATAAGAAAAAGAGAGTTTACCGGTGCAAGGTGCTCTTAGCAAGGGCCGCTTGTGGAAAACATTTGAACACTCTTTTCACAGATGAAAAACTATTCACGCTTGAGCAGGCCCACAACCCATAAAACCATCGTGCACTTGCACAAACATCTCAAGCTGCAAATAGCATCGGTAGAATTGTTGCTCGTTCATCTCATCCAAAGTCTGTCATGGCTTTTGCTGGAGTGACATGATACTTTCAAAAAATAGCCCTGTATTTCAGCTATTTTGTGAGCGCGCAGCACGAACGAGAAAATGTCGAGAAAAACCCGTTCAAAGCTAGACTACGCAACACTCCGCATCGTCCTTATGGGGGTGGGGTACTATTAGAGTATTTCCGGTAAGAAAAATCTTGCTCACCACATCACACGTCGACGCCAAGAGATCTTTCATTGATTTGAAGGTTTTGAAACCGGAACCGTCTTCTTTCAAGATGTTAGAGCAAACCTAGAAATTTTAATGAAATATCTTTCAGCTTCATTAAGTTGATTATCTTTATCAAGTACATAAAAAATACAAACCGATCTATTATCGTTTGCGAAAGTTCTCGAGGTGACATTGCAACCAGTACAGTCGTAGAACCACGCCTTTTTCACGTTGCAGACGGCTTCTAGAGGCACTTTGACGGTTTAATATTGGGTTGTCCAGTTATGAATGCGCGTTTTTTACTATTTTTCTCACTATTAAATTTCTCAAGATACCGAAATCAAGAAAAAGATATATATGAGTATTATTCGAAAGCTGAAGATCTCCTCTACATTTTGATATAAAAAGTTTTTGAATTTGTTCAGCTTTTGGGCAAATTGACTGCACAGAAGAAGAGGTGGCCAAAAAATGGAAAAGGTGCCTTTGGATCAAGTTTTGGCTCCGCTCAAATTGAGTTAAACGTTTGATGTTTGGCCAATAGATATATCAATACAACTTTTTAAAAAATATAACAATTTCAGAGCATCTTTACTTTTCTTTTCTTTTCTGGGCGGCTATTTTACACCATAAAACTTGAGGAATAACTAAGCTAAAATGGGTTTTTTCGAAAACGACCTCCGCCCTTTGTGCAGTCAATTTCCCAAAAAGTTGAATGAATTCAAAACCTTTTTTGTTCCAAAATGTAGAGGAGATCTTCAGCTTTCGAATGATATATAACACTCATATCAATGATATATAACACTCATACGGTTCGATATCTTGAGAAATTTACAAAATAGTAAAAATGCGCATTCATAACTGGACAACCCAATATTTCAATTTTATACAAAAAACCACAAAAACTGCCTTATTGTTAGATCAAATTCCATTAATATAAAATCTGTTTTGATTTTCAAATGGATCAAACCTGCACAAAGACATGTTTTCCCGTCAAATTTGCCAGAAACACATGAGAAATCGCCGCTTGTTGTTGAGATCTGAACAGACTTTGCACTATTTAACAAGATGATACCAAAGTCATACTATTTTACTTGAAAACGTCTTAAAGTTGACTCAGAATCGCTTTGCAGTACCATAATCGAGTTAATAGATGTAACAGTAACCTAAGTAGTTTCTACCGTAGCCGAAAAGATAGTAGCCACTAATCGCTGGGTTTTCAAATGTCTTTTTGACCTTGCATTCGTAGCTTCCTGGTGTGTTGAAGCATTTTACGCAGTTTGGTCCTTTGCAATTTTGATCGTCGCAACACGGGTTACTCTTTGCACATTCATCGATATCTGGAGAGTTTTACAATCGAGAATTGAATTCACATTAAAATGATTACCATAAATGCTTTATTAGAGCGACCCCCTCTTTCATAAATTGATTTTATTTCTCATTTTCTGGAAAGCATTATTTTTAAATTTCTAGTCGGATCTACTGCTTAATTTTAGTAAATTGATTGCCACAAATTTTATTTGCACAAAATGGAACAGTTTACACAAAAATGTATTTGGTGCATAATTCTTTGTTATCATGACATGCACATATCTAGGTTCTTTTCCAAAGCTTTTAGTCACGCTCTTTTAAATTGAAAAAATATCTACCTATCTATTTAATTGTTTGAGTTTTTCTTATTTTAACACTTTTGCTACAATGTTTAATATTTTTCTTTAGGTGATGGACTAAGAGACGATCATTGAGCCAATAGCTGAACAAACGGTGAACGAATCGATCGACGATTTGATTGAATTTTGGGATCGTCGTGATTTCGGACAAGGATTGAACAAAAGCTTCGATGAGGAGACACTTGATTGCAAAATCAAAGCGAACAACAAGGGAAAAGAAAAGAAGGGCATTCGATGCATAAAACGAAATTGGAGATCCTAGAATACGCCTCAATTCACGAAACTCAATTCAGAAACTCAATTCACGCGGCCGCAAAGAAGTTTGGAGTGACACGATCATCAATTTAGGACTGGAAGAAACAAACGAATCAACTCAATTGTTACAATGGATAATTGTTATTTATTTTAATTTTGTTAATATTCAATAAATGTTATGAGAAATTTTCTTTAAAAGAAATAATTATTTTATGGTCGGACATGGTTCTTTCAAATTGGGAATGAAAAATGGAACTATCCCCGCAAATAGAACGATCCTTCAAGGAGGTATTGAAAAATAGAGCGATCGGTCGCTCTAATAATCGCGCTAATATTGGTAATCTAATATACGGTGGTTTCTGATTTAACTAACTCACCCTTGATCATGTACTCCATTTGATTGCTACTCCCTTCAACGATCTCCCAACCAGCCGGTACGATCAGTCGGCCGTTCTCGCATTTTATCTGAAAGATCTATGCGCTAAGCAATCGATTCGATAGTTAACAAAGTTAAGCACTGATAGTAATCCAGAAAAGTTGTGTTTTCAAAGTACAAAATACTCTTTAAGAATTTTTCAGAGAGATTTTTGCGCACCACACTAAAATGCACTAAACTACCGTAACCTTCCAATTTTTCTTTTTTATTTGCAATTTGCTAATTTCTTTGGTTTGTTCTATTTTTCACCATTATTTTTGTGTTTTTTGATCAACTCGAAATCTGAAACCAAAGTTAAGTTTATTTTAGCCGTTTTTTGAACAGATCGCTTTGTTAGAAGGATTTTTACAGGGCAATGTACGACTAATGCACGTATTAATGAGGGACGATTCCACATTGGAAACACATTGGCCATTCGTCAGGTCGATTTTACTACACCTTTGATAAGCTTAATCATATTGAGTTTGCTTTTTCGTACGTTCTCTTATGAAAGTTTTAAAGTTGATGAAAAAATACACTAATACGTGCATTAGTCGTCCATCATCCTGTAAAAATTCTTCTAACAAAGCGATCTGTTCAAAAAATGGCTAAAATAAACTTAAGTTTGGTTTCAGATTTCGAGTTGATCAAAAAACATAAAAATAATGGTGAAAAATAGAACAAACCAAAGAAATCGGCAAATTGCAAATAAAAAAGAAAAATTGGAAGGTTACGGTAGTTTAGTGCATTTTAGTGTGGTGCGCAAAAATTTTTCTCTGAACAAGTCTTAAAGTCAAAATACAAGATCTCTCCTTTTACCCGTGTATTGAATCCATTGGCGACAGCGATGAGGTTAGTGTTTACATCGCACTGGTTCTCTAAAAATACAAGCGATCACATTTTTCGAATGCTTAAACCTGAGCAGTAGAGATTTCCAGCTTTATCGTATCGCTTGTAATATTTCTTGACAGGATCCTGGAATCGGAAAACGTTAGCTCATTCAAATTTCTATTACTTGTTTGCACTGGCATTGTCCGGGCACTCCGTTCATGCATTTTGGATCCACATTAGCACCCAAGCAGCGGCAAATACCTGATTTAGAAGAGTTAAAACTTGTAAGAGCTTTGTTTTAAGATTTTGAGAGCTTGATCTCATCTCAGTTTCTCATTGAGCAATTATCTATCATTCAGAACCCCACTTTGTTGACATTCCATCCAATCACCATTCTTTGTCGGATCTGAACCATCAGCGCAACGACAACCAAATCCCTGAAAGTTTTACTCGTTTATCTTATTTTAACCCTTTATTCACCTTGTACTCTTTCAACTCATCGGGACTCTCTTCTTCAAAGAGTTGAGTGTTTGAGCCAGATTCATAGTCGAAATCGACACACATCGGGAAGCGCTGAAACAATTTCTGGTGTACTCAAAATGCGTTTACAAATTGCTTACCTGAGTTTCAAGACATTTTGCATAAGCGGAGTCGAGTTTCTCGGCTGAGGGGAGGGATTTGGTGAGATCATTCATTGTTACAGGCTCCTTGTTCATCACCTTTTTCTAAAGAGGGGATATAATCGGCAAGTACCGAAAAGCTTTCTATAGGATAGATTTAGAACTAAACTGGGCTATTGGTCGGATCAGATTTTTAAAGCTGGATACCAAAGTTGAATGTTAGCATCTAGAGCTGAGTGCACTAGATTTGTAACAAAAACATCTGTCGGCCCTTTTTTGCCGTTGCCAATCTAAGGTTTTACATGTTTTTCTCAGCACCAACCCTTCAATTTTGATTGTTTTAACTATCATTCGATGCAGAACAAAATTCGAATGACACCAAAATCAACTCAAAATATAATATCCATGCAAAGTTGTTGGTTAAAAGCCTAAATTCCGCCCATGGTGAGTGGGACTTAAGCTTTTGCACTTAACCTTCATAACTTTGCATGGATATTATATTTTGAGTTGATTTTGGTGTCATTCGACGCGCAATTTTGTTCTGCATCGAATGATAGTTAAAACAATCAAAATTGAAGGGTTGGTGCTGAGAAAAACATGTAAAACCTTAGATTGGCAACGGCAAAAAAAAGGGCCGACAGATGTTTTTGTTACAAGCTTAAAGTGCTTCAAACTCGAAACCTTGAACTGCTCAATGACATCAAGTGCCTTGGTGTAAGCCGGATCCTCAGCACACTCATTGACAGGTCCACAAACAAGAAGCTCCGTTGTTTTGTCTTCCTGAGAAATTAGAGATAATTTTTATTTGACTTTCTAGAAACAAACCACTGATTTGTATCCGATTTTACAGTTCAACTCGTAGCTTCCGATCTTGTTTGTGCAAGTGACATTGGATCCCTTATTTTTCATGTGATCAATCACTTTTGCATCACTTGTACACTCATCGATGTCTAGATTTTGTTAATCAAACTTTATTTTGAAAAGCTTTTGAAAGAAACAAACCTTCACACAATCCGTTTGGATCTTTCTTTGCGTAGCCGGGCTTGCAATCACAGGTGTATGCTGGCTGAATGATTCTTGATTTTCAATGAAGATTGTTCAAAACTATTGTAAAGTCAGTCTTCATACTAATCAAGTAAAGTAAGGAATGACAAAGAAAGATTTCTGGAGAGGAGATTGAAGCCTCGACATTTTTGCTTTCTGGGCAGATGCGCTAATGACTGAGCTATCCAGTACCTTCTTACCAGAGAAGAAAGAGGAAATACAAGGCAGAAGAGAAAGGAAGAAAGAGAAGGAAATCAAGACAAAAGTGCTTATAAATTAAGCCTGAAGGTAAGTGTCAAGGAATTAATTTTTAATCTTGCCTCTTTATCCAATCTTTCAAGCGATTGAAAGCCATTCAATTTATCAAATATTAGGTTGATGCAAAAGTCTTTTTCATTTTTTTCGTACTTCCGTTAAAAAGTAACAAATGCACCAATTGAACAACGGTTTATTGCATTTGAAAGGCCAATTATTTTTCTGCAAAATGACATTAAAACGAGTTTAAAATGTCTTATGTCTAGATTTTTTTTGAGAGCCTGAAGTCGGGTAGTCAAAAAAGTCGACGGCTCGATGATGCATTTTAGACGTTTTAGCTAAGGAAACCAATCTTGATGTTAATAAATAAAAGATAGAGCACAAAAAGTTAGATATTTTTTCAGATTTTCAGAGAAATTGATTCAGCCAATTTCTTTATGGGTTTTTATAGTTTTTTTGAAAAACCCGTTTTCCCTCTCGAATTTGCTTGAAAGTGAACCCAAATTGACTTAAAAAGATGGGAAATTGAACAATAAACACTTTTCATTTAGAGCAAACCATAGGTTAATTGATGACTTTGTTATTTTTCAAAAGAAGTACGAAAAAAATGAAAAAGACTTTTACATCAACCTAATACATAATTAATTTTGGATCATTTGGCAAAAGTCTGATATCTTACAATATATTGGCCATTTTCTGAGCATCTAAAATTTGCAAATCTACCTTATAGGGCACCATATTGCAAGTGCTCACGGCTCGATCGCAGATTTCCGGTCTTTTCTCGCAAATTGGGAAGATATCACAGCAATAATCGAGTGGACCCTCACCAGTGACCGTTCCTGAAAGAATTTCAGTTTAACAAAGTTGAATTTCTTGTCATACTGTTATATCCCTCATCGCAGAGACACTTGAATGTTCCCTCCAAATTGATACATTCGGAGTTGGCGAGGCATGGATCATGGGTGCACTCATCAACATCTAAAGTTTAAATGAAGGCTTTGCAGCTTTGCTAAACCTTGATGACACAGGAAAATTCCTGGCTTTTTGAGTTTACAGTACTCTTACAGTACACTTTTTGGGCTTACTGTAGCCGAATGATGCAAAAAGGAAATCCCATTTCTATCTGATTTACTTTTTGAGGAACTAACAAGGAGAATCATTATGGTTTTGGCTCAAAGTGGGTATGATAAAGTCAGGTAGCAGTCAAAGTTCAAAAAATCCATAATGACTCCATGCCTCCTTGCCAGAATTCATTCTGAAAAAATCTCAAGGCCAGATTACTTTTATACAATGAAACTTAGGACTCTTGTATCAATCAACTAAAGTACCCCGGCACAGAATGAAGATCTCAACTCTATCGACTTGTACCTTAAAACTCAGGAGACTGATTTACTTTTTGAAAATCTAAGAATTCATTCTAAGAAAAGCTCAAGGCTATTTTATACAATAAAATCTTGGATCAAGCACAGTACCCGTTCAAGAAAAGTATTCAAGAAAGTATTTAAGTATTCCAGTAGTCGCAAAGTATTCAAGAAAAGACTCACCCTTGCAATGCGTCGAATCTATATTCACATATCCATTCGAGCACTCGCACGAGTACGAGCCAATACTATTGATGCATTTGTGCGGCTATAAATCGAATTTTTCAAGTTGACTTATCAATTCGAGTTGATTTTAAGAAAATCTGATTGATTAGCTTACTATTTTGGTCGCAGCATGAATTGGACAGGGATTCATCGGATGGCATTCATCAATGTCTAGGATTTTGATTCACTAACTTTTATCTAAAGCTCAATACCATCACATTGATATTTGTTGTTGTAGCTTTTCTTGAATCCACCTTTGCATTGACACGTGTAGCCGACTTTTTCTTGCTAAACTTTAACATTTTTGAACTAAAGACTGTGACAAAGACCTGGCAATTTGTCGACCTCCGATCGCACTTATCCAACTTGTTCTCACAGTATTTGATTGCTGAAATAGACTCAGTGTTATTCAATCTTGGTTTATCAAATTAAAATGTTAAAACCATGACATTCGGTCAGTACTTTTTACTCCAGTAAACACACCGTCTCCGCCAAGAAAAGGCCGAGAAAAAAAGGTTAACTTAGGTTCGGGTTGAAATTTTCCCATGTCTAGTACAGGACTACTAATTTCTTTTCTTGTAACTGTAACAATGTGGCACTATGGTTTTAATTATGAAAAATTACTACCACAATGTCACATTACTTACCTAATTTATGATTTATGACTTCGGCATAGAATCTAATTTTCACTGTCTACTTACGAGTGCATGTCTTTCCATCTCCTTCATAATCCTCAGGACATTTGCAAACATAACTTCCTTGGGTATTCGTGCAGAGAGCTCCAGGGAAGCAATCGTTGACTCCATCACACTCATTCACATCTAAAGCCGAGGGTTCGTAAGCTGTGAGTTTTCAAGCGTAAGTTTCCAGCTATTAGAGGCTGTGAGCCTCTAATAGCTGGAAAACTATCAATTGTTAGGTTCTAGTGGCTTTAAACAAATGTGAACAACTGGATTTCATGACCTGCTTTAAACGCAAAAATAGGTGAACGACTTTTTTCTTACCTTTACAATAAGTTCCATTTCCAGTGTATCCTTTGTTGCATTCACATCTCGCCACTCCGTTCGCCTCGGTGCAATGAGCGAATTTCGAGCATGGGTTGTACTTCTCGCAAATTTTAACCGGTAAACATGGGCTCTCCAATGTGCCAATTCCCTCAAAGCCTGGCTTGCAATCACAGCGAACCGAAGATTTCATCACCGAGCAAATCGCCGAATTTGGATCACAAGGATTCCGCTTGTCACAACTGAAATGTGAAATTTGCTCAAGTCTTGAAGACAAGCAATTGTTGCTGTTAAACGTTAAAGTTTTAACTAGGAGTTCTTGTTTTTCAATTTTTCTCTAGATTTGCTGAATAGATCATTTACTCACTTAGCTTCCTCACACCGCGGTCCATCGACCGTTTGATAAACCATTGTTCCGTAGGCACAAACACAAGTGTATTTTTGTAGGGTTCAATAGAATCGGGAAGGCATTGTGCGTCCTAAATATAGTTTTCCAACCACAAAAGCTTTCAAATACCAATCCACAAATAGTTGGCTGCTCTTTGCAGATATTATTTTGATGGCATTGGAAGTTGATCATCTCGTAGCCAGTTCGACAGACGCAAGCCGCGTAAGTGCCAGCTGCTCCCGGGGATCCATCTGAAAGAGTTGGTTCTGTTTTGAACTAGATTTGGTTTTTAAAAGTCAGGTTAAACTATCGTAATCCTTTATTTCTTTAGCAAAACGAAAAACTTAGGCTTAGTCCGGGTCAGTGAGCAAGACAGGCATGTTTTAAAGTTAAAGACAGCCAGTATACTGTAGCTTTCATTAAATCTAACTTTATCACATTGGGTAATTTTGAATGTAAACCCAACCTTTTGTTTCATTTTGTCTCTGAACGATCTTGCAGTCAGAATTCAACGGACACTCGTAGGCGAGATCACAGCTGTTGTACGGGATACACGTTTGCTCTTTCTCGTTCCACTAAAATACAAAACTCTTCGATGAGATCAAACTACAAACTTTCCAATGGCTAGGGTGATTATTATATTTCAATCAACTAACCTGATACCGATTATTACACTTGCAGCGACACTGTCCATTCTCCATTTTCGAAAAGCCGTACGGCCCACAATCTAAAGGTTTCGGGCAATCGGATACCGGGGCACATGTATTTGGATCATTTGTCGGGATGTCATTTGTACAATTGCAATAAAATCCATCCAATTTGTTGGTGCATTGTTGAAATGGTCCACAAGTGTGTGTGTTCTCAATGCACTCGTTGATGTCCTCACATTTCTTATTGTTTGTGTTGGGCACGTATCTGAATTCGGTGTTCAAATGGGAAAAATCCAAAAGAGTGCGCTGTATTGTTAACTGAATAGCTTTGCTCATCGGTTAGTGCAGAATAGAAAATGGATTCGGTAGCTGCTTATACGGCGGTAAACAGCTACCGTAATCCTTGGTGCTCTTGACTTGCACTATTTCGTGCTATTGGGTTTAGTTAGCTTAAGCAATGGCACAAGATTTCTCACCAGCCGAAAGACCCGTCTAACGGCGGATTTTTCTGGCTGGATGTTTTGGGAGACGATTCTAATTGCCGTGGTGCAGTCGGAAGCGCGCTTGTCTAAGGCCCAAACGACCCCATCATAGTGCCCGGGTTCGACCCCCCGTAGTGCCACTAAATTTTCACTTTTGACCTGATTGACCTCAACGGGGAACTCCCTGACCCCGAAAACCTATAAGGGTGTGGTTTTTGAAGCTCGAGATGAAAGTTCCAAGTGGACGGACAGACACTGCTCTTTTTTATAGTCAACTCACCGTAACCCTTTCCCCTTGCAGACACAAATGAATCCAGTATCGGTTTCTTTACACACTGTGGTCTCTTTATCGCAATCATCAAGTTCCGTTCGACAATAGGTAATCCTTTCACACGTTTGACTATCATTTGTGCTCTTTGGATGCCCATAATTCGCATTACAGACACAAGTCCATGAACCATCAGTATCTTGACATCGGCCAACTTGCATCGAGCACTTGTTCTTATCATAACAACCGGCAGCTGTGCAATGACACTCGTTGATGTCTAAAGAATTGTAGTTCGTCTATTGAGAATCCACTTACTATCACACTGATTGGTGTCTGGATTCCAGGCGTACCCGGCTGAACAGAGACACTCATAAGAACCGATCTTGTTATTGCAAACGGCTTTTGTCGGGCAAGCGTCCGGCTTATCGCATTCATTTATGTCTAAAAATTGTTTAATTTACAATACCTGAATTAATTTACTCAAGCATCAAAGTACAGTACAAGTCGGATATTCGAATCGTTTGAATCACGAATCTTTTTGTACATTGTATAGAAAGTTATTGCTTGACATTGTAATTACTGTTACCGTCACACTTGAACTACACCTTCACAAGTCCTTGTCTCTTCGTTGAATTTGAAGCCACTCAGCGTGCATTTGCAATCAACATAGTGGAGTTTCCCCTTTTTCTGTAAAATTAGGATATTCTTAGGATATTTAGCTGAATTTTTTAAAAGAAAAAACTCATTAAATACATAAAATAGATTCCTTGAGCCTAAAAATCCCCGGGTACAAATTTACAGCTGAATATCATTTTTTGTATCATCTACAATGTGAAAGAAAAATCTCTATGTAGAAGAGTCTCGAGAAGTTCTTTGTGCGCGCAATCGCTCGCCATCTGACACACACTTTCGATAGATAGGTGTTCCCTTTTCGACACTTATTTCCATTAATTCTAGAGCTGAATCTTCTTTACCGAAGTGTATCCGGGGTACTTGGGCGAGCACTTGGAATCAGCCGGACAGTCCAGGTAGCCGCTTTGGGGATCGCAGAAATCGGGCACTAAATAGTAATGAGTTTATTTTATAAGTGAAACTTTTATAAAATCATATATTTTCAAGCTTTTCTAAAACTCACAGCTACAATCAGTAACTCCATTGCCAACCAACGGCTTGTTACATTCACATTTATAGCCGGGAATCAAATCCGTACAAGTGGCATTTTTGTGACACGGTTTCAACTCATCACACTCGTTGATATCTGGAAATTCGATTTCAAAGCAAATTTCTGTTTTTTTCCACTTTTGCATTCAGTTCCGTCGAGTCTGAATCCGTCATCGCAAGTGCAGTTGTAGATAGTGTTTTTGGCGATCGTGCGAATGCAATGCGAGTTCACTGGGCAAGTGTCGCAAATTGTAGAGTTGCTGAAAAGAAAAGATTTGGGTCTAAACTAGTAGGTTTTCCTTATAATTATTAATATACAAGTATTTTAGAATTTGTCAAGTCTTATAAACTCCCAAAAAGTTTACTAGACACGGATCGGTGGTTCGGCTAAAGTTTTTGACGGGTGTAAAAATATGAGTGGCCCATGGCTCTGGCTTGGTCATGGCTTACTATCAGGTTGACAAGAAAGTCATTGCACAGATTTGAGCTGGAATTTCTTAAAAATGAATCCACCAATTCAAGAACACTTTGTTCTATTATTAACAGCTAGACTCCAAAAAATTACTCGTATAAAAAAATAAGTGCAGTTTTCTCTTAAAATTTTCGAGTTTTTTGCATACCGTAAATACTGTAATAGTACCCCCCCCCATAATGACGGTGCGGAGTGTTGCGTGGCTCTAGTTTTGAACGAGTTTTTCTCGACACTGGTTTATGCTACAATGTGCGCTTAGGCATCAAAAAATAGCCCTGAATTTCAGCTATTTTTTGATACCAAAGACGCATTTTTGGAAGTACGGGTGCTTTGAAAAAAATGAAATACTAAAAACTTTTGCGACTACGCGACTGTACGAGGGGGATGGGGTACTATTAAGTATTATTTTCTAGCTTAAATTCAGCTTACTTTTTGCACCAGAAAAATGATTCCTTATGAGGTAAAGCTAGCATAAATGAGAGATACGCTCTATAATCTCTATTTTTGGTCAAAAAATTTTTACAGAGAAGTTGTATTTGAAAAATAATTTTTTGGTGTCATTGGAAGATGTTCTTGGCATCTTCTTCTAAAATAGGTGATTCTGAAAAGTTAAAGCATTAGATAGAATTTGCCTTAATCGCAAATTTCCCCTGTTTTAAGTGTTTCATTTTAGGTTTTCAAGGGGTCCCTTGCCCATCTATTAACCCATTAAAAACTTGTCTAAAGGCTGGTCACTCAAAAAGTGACCAAGTCACTTCAGCTGAAGAAATCTCTTATTTTTTTACCTGAAGCTCACTCTGATTTTTTTGTCAAAAACTTTTTTGAAATATAGTCAAGTTTATCAAAAAATTTGGGCAGAATTCATGGCTTGATTTTTGAGAAATTACCGTGCAACCTTTTTCTATTTTCTACGAACTTTCTTATCAACCTAATATTAGACGATTTTTAAGAGGACCATGACCGACCAGACTGCACCTCAAATTTTAAGACAGTGCATAAAGCCCATAAGGCCCAAGTAATGCATAAGGTCGATGGGATACGTGTCATTGGTAGAGCGTACGCCCAGTAAGCGAAGGGTTGTGGGTTCAGAATCCCGGCGCCGAACGCACCAGGTCGAGAGGTCCAACACATATTAGTTATTACACAAAGTGACTCCTACTCACGTGGCACAGTCAAATTCTCCATTCTGGAAGTATCCCGTATTGCAATCACATCTGAAGCCTCCAATCAAATTCTGACAAACTGAGTGCTCTGGACATGGCTTGACCGGGTCTAAATTTTATTAAAAAGTTTGAGTTCTTTTGAAACTTACGAGCACACTCATTGTCATCGACACAAGGACCATCCGATGCCAAACGAACAAAGCCAGCTAAATGGATATTGATCAAAGATTTGGGTTTGTTTTACCATCACAAAGACACTCATACGATCCGACGAGGTTATTACAGAGTTCATGTTCCTTGCAAGGCCACAGGTCACACTCGTTGATGTCGATGCATTGCTAAAAACAGGTTTTGTCTGCGATCAATTCTTTGTGAGTTTAATTTATCTTTTGTTTTAATCTTTGCCTTGTGAATGCCAAGCTGTGGCTGAAATTGCCAACTTTTCAAGATTGCCAAACATCTTACCTTTGTGATATGATCCCATTGATATCCGGGATCGCATTTACAGGCTCCAGTTCTCGGCTCGCATTTCGCGTTCGAGCCACAGTTCACACGACGTTCTTTACAGTAATCGATTGCCTCACAGGCACTTGTTTGCTGTAAGAATATATTATCGAGAAGTTTATTGATTTTATTACATTGTTCATTTGATAGCGTTCCAGACAGACACAGTCGTATCCACCGCAAAGATTCGCGTTGTTCTGGCACTTTGTGTTTAGACGATTTGCACAGATTTGTGGGCTTCTCGAGCATTCATCAATATCTAAAATGGTAGTTTTGTACTTCTTGTACTTTAACAATTGGTAAATTCTTAAAGCCTTTCAGTTTTTTTTCACCTCTACATTCCTTGACTTTTGACGACTCAGCCGCTTCGAATATCGCCTCACAGCCGTTTTTGCAAGAGCACCTGTTTGAACAATATGTACTTTATCTAGATCTAGATCTATTTTTTAATATATTTTATTGATATCTTATGCCAAATATTCAAATTAGTGACTAACTTGCAAGTTTTTCCAATCGGATCAATGATTTTCACAGAACCGGTCACATTTCCACAAATATTTTTGTACTGAGGAAGATTGCAGTAATCGATGGCTAAAAATATTATATCTAAAAGTTATTTAAGCAAGAATGATTGACTTTTTTATTCTGAACGAGAGAAATTTTGCGTTTGACTAAAACTTCAGCAATGTGATCACTCTAATGGGCACTTTTTTTTAAATTTGTCTTCGCATTCAGGTGTTCCTATTTGCGCAGATCACAACCTGCTTTCACATTTCTCTATCCCTTGCTATTGTCATCCAGTGTTTCCTATCTTGATTGTTCCTGGTTCGAAGTCTTCGACTTGCTGGTGGTGGTTGCACTCTAGCCATCCTTTCTCTGACCGTCTCTGCCACTCTTGTGCTCCACCTCGTTGCTGGTCTTCCGATGGGCCTCTTCTGGTCTCGTGGTAGCCACTCTGTGATCCGTATCGTCCATCTGTCGTCTGTTCTTCTGGCTACGTGGCCAGCCCATCTGAGTCTTTTTCTCTCAATCACTTCCACTGGATCTCTGAGTCCGGAGAGCTGGCACATATCCGTACTTCTGAGGTCTTGGTCTAGCTGCGTCTTCCTATTGTACCCGAGGAGGTTCCTTTCAGGGGCTCGATGCGTCGTTCTCAGGACTCGTTCAGTGGTCTGTGTCGTGGCCCAGGTCTCTGTTCCGTAGCGGAGTGCCGGAAGGACGGTGCTGTCGAAGAGGTGTGCCTGAGTTCCTAATGGGCACTTAACATTTGAAATCAAATTTGAATTTATTCAAAAGATGGGACTTTCAGTTCTTGCAATGAAAATGTTTATAAAGTAGTCAAGGTTCAGAGATTAAATCCCATATTTACCCATTATGCAAAAGAAATTTTTAAATTAGAGTTCAAACACAGTCCAAGGAATGTTGTAATGTATAGCATTTGAAATCAAATTTGAATTTTTCCAAATAATGGATTTCGAGTTTTTTTAATTTATGAGAAGCTTAGAGTTGAGAAGATTCTGGAAAACAATAGTAAACCTATGCTTACGAAAAGAATACGAAAAGAATAAACTTGGCTTTACACAGGAGTTACTGTAATTGGACTTTGCGTAATTTGCATCTATTCAAATGATGTCTCTTCTTGTTCTCGAAAGGAAAACGATTATAGAGTGGTGAAGATTTGAAAGTTACATCCGAGGAGAACCAAAAATTTTCAAATTACAGTTTAACTAAACCCAGAAATTACTATAATGGCCACTTTACATTTAAACACAAATTTGAAATTCCATAAATGATGGGGCTTCTTGTTCTGTGGATGAAAATGATTACCGTATTCCTCTAATAGTATTGCACCCTGAGCGTCACCTAAATTACTCGAAATCTCGAGAACCGCTTATCAGAACTTATCGATGTGAGGTCGGAAAATGTAGCTGACGATGAGATCTTGTGGGGGGTTAAAGTGTTGGATCTCTGCGAAAACTTGGAAACCGTAAAATGGTCACCAACTCGGCTCGACGGAGTGCAATACTGTGGAGAATACGGTATATAGTGCTGAAGCTTTTTAAATTTAATGTCAACCTTACGCTTATGAAAAGAAAATTTACAAATAACAGTTTAAACTTTGACGGGAGCTTGCTGTGATTACTGTAACGGATACTTAACGCAATTTATCAAAGCAATCTTGTTTAGTTATAATTTGCATGCAATGTTTTGTAGACAAGATTTAACTAGATTTAACTGCAATTGCTGCACATTCAAAGCCCAATAATCTCTTCATCACTTACGTGTACACGGCTCTCCCGGTTTTCCCGATCCCTGATACGGTTCTTGGCAGACACAGTAGATTTGATCGTTTCCAACCTGGGCAAATTAAGTTATTATTTGAATCAAATTTCAAGATATATTTCCAAAATCTATAATAATTCATCTTCACAACTTACTCGTTGACATTTCTTGTTCAAATCGTCGCTACAGTGAGCCTCCTCTGAACAGCCGGTGTCAGCTGTAAAACAACATTGCAATTTCATGCCCGTACAGACAGAGAGGCACTGCTCTTTTATCTATAGTAGATGTTAGTTTAATTTTGTTTTAAATATGCAACAGCTTATTAAAATGAAGATAAAAGTCCTGAAACAAACGAATGCATTGTTGGATGATTGGATCGAAGACTTGTCCTCTTTTCAAGCAAATGCATTGATATGATCCCTCCAAATTCTTGCAACTCGTATCCGGTGGGCAGAAAGTGTTATTCTTGCACTCATTGTAGTCTAAATTAGTTTCATTTTTGAAAACCGCATTTTCACTATTGTTTAACGCAATCCAGGCTTTGATTTATCTACTTTAGTTGATTCTAAACCTTACTTCAATAGCATTTCGTTTCTCATGTCTAATGCTTTAGGTTATCGGTGGTACTGGATAACTGAATACTATTCTAAATTCTCACCTGGACACGTCTTTGTAACTGGATCATATTGATATCCGATTGGACAATCACAGTGAGCTTCTCCATCCCATACACGACATTCTTGTTCAGCTGACTCACAAGCCGTCGCTTTTTTGCATGGTGGCATCAACGGCTAGAGATTCAATAATGAATACATCAAAGAAAGATCTCAAACCATTAACCAAACAAAAGAAGAATTCTAATGCTTATCATAAACCCAAACCCGGCATCCACACGGATCCACTTGCGTGCATTTTCCATTCTCAAAGGACATTCCCGTCGGGCACTGACAAGTGCAAATGGGTACTCCATTCTTGTCAAACGTTTGCCATTTTGTAGCATCAACTGGGCAAGCAGCTGAAATGAAACGTTGAGAATGAAAAAGAATAACTGGTTGTGAGAAAATAGAGGTGGGGCTTAACTTGCTGTAGACAAGAGTAATAAAATGAGTTCCAATTGATTCCCCGACCCTGAGAATCCACGGGTTCTAATTTACATCTGAATATCTTTTTGTATCATCTAAAATGCGAAAGAAAAATTCGTATGTACAGTCATCAAAAAGTCTTGATCCATTGCCTCCTAAATGATTCAAAAAAAAAATTCTTTAGGAAAAACGTTTGTTTCAGAAAAAACTTTTGGCGAATAATCTAGCTAATGTCTTCTAGTTTTCAAAGCAAGCAGTTTTTTCTATTGCGCGCGATTCATTTTAGCACGAAAAAGTTTTTTTTACTAAAGATATCATTTTTCAGGCCTTGACCCATTGGTATAATGTTATGGCAACTTTGTTTTTGATACATGATTCTGATTTTCCTGAATTACCCCCCCCCCCCCCCTCCCCCCCCATTAATGATAAACCCCCCCCCCCCCCCTATTTTTTTTTTTTTATTTTTTTTTTTTTTTTTATCCCCCCCCCCCCCCCCCCCAAAAAAAAAAAAAATTTTTTTTTTTTATTTTTTTTTTTTCCCCCCCCCCATTATTTTTTTTAATTTAAAAATAATTTGGGAAAAAAATTTTTTTTTTTTAAAATTTTTTTTTTTTTTTTTTTTTAAAACCCCCCCCTTTTTTCCCCTTTCAAAAAATTTTTTTTTTTTTCTCTAAACCATCCCTTTCTTTTTTTATTATTTTTTTTTTTTAAAAATTTTTTTTGGGGGGGGGGGGGGGTTTTTTTTTTTAAAATTTTTTTTTTAAAAAGTTTTTTTTTAATTAAGTAATTCATTATTATTAGATGGCGTGCAAGGAGATATTGTTTGAGCTCATCAACAAGACCAAAGTGGCAATAGTCTGTGAATTGTTCTCGGTTTCGCGAAAAAGCGTTTCTCGAATTTGCAAACGCCAAAAATTGGAAGGGGAAGTGCACCGACATGCGAAAAGGGTCGATCACCAAAAACAACAACAAAGGAGGGTCGTGCATTGATCAGGATGCTTGTAAAGGACCCAAACAGGACGAGCCCTTATGAAGTCAAGATGCTTTAGGCGCGCTTCGGAGTCAATGTAATGGGACAAGCAATTCGGAATCGACTCAAATCGGCTCGATTGTTTGCCCACCAACCAGCACAAAAGTCTCTGATGGTTTTACGGCATCGGCAATTGCGATTGGCCCTCGCCAAGAGGTACAAACATTAGACGGTAGACGATTGGAAGAGGGTTCTCTGGAGTGACGTGAGAAAGATCAACATGTCCAACCCGGATGGTGGTCAAATGATTCGACGGTCTATGGGAACACGCTACAAACTCAAGTATCTTTGTCCTACGGTTAAATTCAATGGTGGCTGAATCATGATTTGGGGTTTGTTCACGTATTTTTAGATCTAGGTGAGCGACTGAGCGATCCTCCGTTTTCTGTGCGTCGCTATGTCCAAATTTTTGTGATCAATTTCTGCCCCAAATTCTATATCCTGGTCAACCATTGGTAAACAGCAGCTAAACCTAGAGTACTCAGCCACAGCACATCGTGATCAGCTCAATCCTAAAGAAAAGCTTTGTCTAAAAAGATCATTGGAAATTTTTACGTAGAAGTTCGAAGTTTGAAGAGGAACGTAAAAAATGTACTCAACAAAAAAGCAATCTAGTATACCCGACTAGTATAGAGCCTTCTCCTTTGGAGACCTCTAACTATAAGAGCGAAAGAGCGGTGAACGACTGAGCCGTCTTCAGCTTTCTTGGGCGTCACTATACCCAAAGTTTTGAGGTTTTTTTTGCCTTTAATTTAGCTGCATTTCTACAAAAGTTAGAGAACAATATGATCTGACTTAAGCGTCTTGTTTCTCGATTTTCTTGTTGTTGTACTAAAAATTGAAACCTACTATTGTTATTGCACGGATTCGGTACGCATTTCTCGCCGACTTGGATGGCGTCCGTTTTGCAGATACAACGGGCCTGGAATTTGAAAGTTCGTTGATCACAAAGAATCAAATATGCAAATTTGGATACTGTGAGTTTAATCCCATAGTACCCAAAAAAAGTTTGGAATTTAATCCCATAGTATCCAAATTTTAAAAATTAACTAACTAACCGCTCCAGGTCCAGTTGGCTGGCAATCTTCGGTGCTGGGAGAGCAGCGGGGTTTCCCATTCGGAAGAGTGCAGCCATCGGTGGCTAAAGAGGTTTGTTAGGTGAAAATTTGTTACTTTAAGTTTTTAGATCCTTATACTTTAACGACCTAGTACTATATTTTATCAAAGTTTTCCGGAATCAAAAACAAGGCTGGCTACTCATGTAATTTGAAAGATCTTCAGTCTTCAGTGTTTTTTTAATTATTTTTCAATCAGATTATCGTAGTACATAACGTAGTCCATTTTTGCGCCAGTATGCTGTAGTGCTGTCTGTCTTTGCAAAACTCACACAAGCACTCCTCTTTTAATTGAGCCATCGCAAAACCATCATTGCATTTGCAAACGCGTTCACCGTTTTTCCATTGACATTGTGAGTCTTTCCGGCATGGATACTGTAAGATTATGAATTTAAAATTTTCCCAATAAATTATTGATCGATAAACTAAACTTTCTCAGGCTTACAAACCTTTTCACAGAGATTCTCCGGGATACACGAACAATTATTGGGATGACCGGCGCACTTTGGATTCTTTTTGTAATCCTTTGCACAATCGCAACGATATCCATCCGCTTGGGTCTTGTCGTTCTAAACGAACATAAAGAAGTGAAGAAATTGACAAGAAAAAGGACATTTTCGGAGAGGGGATTGAGCCCTCGACCCTTTTTAACCCTTTCTAAGCAATTGCTCTAACCACCCAGCTATGCGGTATCTTAACTTGCCAAGAGAAAGAAGAAAGAAGAAAGGAAGAAAGAAAGAAGGAAAGAAAGAAGAAAGCAAGTAGGAAAATAAGTTCAAGCATAGCGTTACTTGTTTAACTTTCTTCAATTCTCACCTTGCAAATGTTCTGATCGCCTTTCGGACACGGATAGAGAGTACAAGGAACGATGTCTGAAAGCAGTAACGTAAATAGTTTTAATCTTACTTTAGGCACTGAAACTTATCTTATTACAGTATACTTACAATAAGTTGGATTATATCCAAGAGTGAATATTTTGACGATATTCAAGTGTCATGTTTCAATCTTCAAAAATTCAGTTACAGTTCCCGAATATTTTTTCCTAAAAACTTACCAATGCACTTATTGTTGATGAACTTTTGATGTTGCCCGCATTGGCAAACATGTCGTCCATTTGTGGCATCATCAATGCATTTCATGTTTCTCGGCTTACATGTGTCTTTCGGCGTATCGCAAATTGGGACCCCTATAAAAACACTCTTGTCAGACACTTTGCAATCTTGTTAGAGACGGATCGGATTCAAACTCTTGGCCCTCAGCTTGCTATACAACCACTCAACCACTCGGCCACCGATGAACGGTTTGTGTTGAAAAAAATCGGCTTAAAAGGAGAGGCTCAAAACTTTTAAGTCAGTTTGACGGTGATTCTCCGCCATTTGGCAACTAATTTTCACATTAATCAGGGTAAAATTCTGCGCCGAATGGTCTATATATCATCGGAAAAGGCCACAGGACCCAATCATCCTTGCTCTGTAAGTCTTGTACCCTTGATTTCATTATCTAAATGAATGAGTCTCAAACTACCCATGCCAAACAATTTCTTTCATTGTTTATTGTTTACTTTTTATGAGCTATCTTTTTTATTTTGTCATTAAAATAGGTTTTATTGGAAGAAACGGTCCAAATAGCATCATTGGATCTTCGTTTTTGAACACTTAGCTTCTTACTAATGAAAAACCCTCAAAACAAAGCTTTTCAGAAACTTTCAATAGGCATTTGCAAGAGAAATGATTGAGCTATCTATTGAAAAAACCGTATTTAATTTGGTAGCTTGAGACTTATTCGATTAGAAAATGAATTTGGGTGAAAGACTCAACCTAATAAATAGATTTACATGTGCAATTGTTGGATGCCAAATTGTGCTCGTATCCCTCAATGCACTCGCATTTGAAGAAGTTCTCGGTGAGTACGCATTTCTCAAAACGGGTGCAATTATGACCGCCACCCTCGCCGTTGCAGTAGTTCACTCCTATTCAAAATGCTTCAAATTAACATATTGAAATTGCCAAGATCGTTCTATGACTCACTGCAGCAAACACCGTTCTCCATTTTGTAGCCTGGTTCGCATTCGCAGCTAAAATTAATTGCCTTTCGACTTTTTCATTCAAGTTTTATCCTTTATCAACTTAATTAAAGGTGAGATTAATGTGTCTTTCAATTTTTACTTTCAAAGTTTGCTTTGAATGCTTTTTTTTTGATTTTCTTGTCAACTCACTAGTAAGATCCATCAGTGTTATGACACTTCGAGTGTTCAGGGCAAATCGTGTTTCTGCACTCATCTACATCCATGCAAGTCTCAGCCTAAAGAATCGAATTTCTTTATAATCTGAGCACTTTTAGTTAGCAAAAAGATCAAGCTTACTTAAAATTGAATGCTTAGTGCTCTTACCAGACAATGCTTTCCTCTTCCACAGCTCCTCGTCCTGTCAACCGATTTGAAATATCCGGGTTTACACTGACAGCTGAAGCCTGGTGTCTCATCCTTGCAGAAACTGTTCTAAAGACTTTATTTTGAACCTAAAACTTACATTTGTTCATTCCAACATTTGTTCAAAGAAGTTTTGTAAACATTTTTTTGTAAACTCTTGAAATACATCACCAAATGGTTCTTTACCGGTATTCTCGAGCAATTGTTCTGCCCATTCTTGCACTCATCTTTGTTTTTACAGAGCGGTGATTGAGCCCGTGTCTTTGGGTCGATATTTTCCTAAAGTTTACTTGAAAGCAAAAAGTTTCATTGCAAACGTTGAAAAATCCCGGATCACATTCGCAAGCATATGTCCCGTTGTAGTTGTGACAATGAGAGTGAATGGGACAATCGACTTTAAAGACTTCTTCCGTGCACTCATCGATATCTGAAAAAGAAGTGAAGTAAAAGACGATGTTCTATCGATTTTTTAAAAAAGAATTTCTCACAAAAACTGAAGTTACAAAAATCATCGGCCCCCGGCGGGACTCGAACCCGCAATCTCTGGATTCGGAATCCAGCGCCTTCTCCTTTAGGCCACGGGGGCGAGTGGTCATCCCCGTTAAAATGGCCTTTTAAACCCAAGGGTCGCTGAAATCGTCGCTGAAACGCAAGTTTTAATCCCAAATTTAATGGAATTCGATGTATTGAATAGAATCTACTATATATAGAAGAGAAGTGTCTGTCTGTCTGTCCGTCAGTCACACTCTGGATCTCGGCTCCACATGAACCGATTTCGACAAACTTTTTTTTAAAATAGGGAACTAAAAATGAATAGGTACATACTTTTTGGTCAAAATAAGTTTTTCCTAAAAAACCATAAAAAAAAACTAGAAAAACCATTTAGTTATGCCCGTTTTACCATCGGCGGCCCTGGGGCAGGGGGGCGTGGTCGAGATGGTTAGCGTCCCATCTACAAAACGATTGCTCTAAGGGGGTGTCAGGTTCGATTCCCGCCGGTTCCAAACTTTTTTTTACTAAATGTTTTCAAGCATGGAGTTGAAGTATGCAAATTTGAGTTGCCTCGCAGCGAAGGTATTGTTAGAGGAGTCTCGGAGGGGCGCGAGGTGCGACGTTAGTCGCGCCAAGCGTTTCAGTATAGATGTCGGTGGTGCTTCGTAGGGTACCAGGGTTGGTTCCGATCTTGCTTTGAAGGATTAAGATTAAGATCCCAGTATTGTTACTGGGGTCTTGGAGGGCGCATGAGGGGAGGGGAGGGGGCCTATTAACTTGAGAGATCAAACTATGTGTTAGCCTCAAAACACGCAGCCAAAAAACCACCCTTAGGCTGGTATTTAAATAAAATAAACTGAAGCAACTGTTAATCTTCTTTCAGCTCACCAATACAAGCCACCAATTCCCTCGAGTACTTCGTCCCCAGCGGGCATTCGCATCTCTTGAATGGATGACTGTCCAATGGTGTGCATTTCATATCAGATGCCGGGCATCCTTGACGATCACACAGGTTGATGGCTGAATCTCGAAACTAGTAATCTGATTTGTTTTCTTACGGCTGCATCCGGGGCGATCTTTCATCGTTTCAGGAGTGTACGGGCCGGGGAAAGTCAACCATTCGTAGTTCTCCGCACAAACGCATTCTCGATCGACACATTCTCCGAAATCACCACAATGATAATCCCCACCGTCACAATACTTTTGATCTGAAAATTTTCTGTGAAATTGCTTAAGAATTGAAAGTTTTGTGTTCCAGATGACTTTAAAACAACCGTCGAAAATCATTGGAGTCTATTGTCTTCGATTAAACCTTTACTATTTCTGTAAATTGGTTTTATTTTCAATTATTGATGTAATTTTATTCAATTATTGATGTAAAAAAATGTTTCTTTTGTGTTCTTACTTCAAAAACTTTAATTTCATTCAGCTTTTTTTCAGTCAAATTCATATAATCTCATTTTGTACACTTTTCAGAGAAGAAATGGTTTTATTGGTTGCAATCAGTTTACTAAAACTACTAACAATAATGCTCAGAAGGAGATTTTTGTCTAAAAATTCTACTTTTATACTCACAGAATACAGTAACCCAAAATACGACTATTCTATTCAGTTCGTTTGGTTTAGTTTAGCTCTTCAGTTTAGCTAGATCAAAAAATAGAAAACACAAAGTCCACAAAATTATATGATCCAAACCCACCCAAACAAATCGTGTCATTCGGTGTGAATGATCCATACGGACAGAGACACTTGTAATAGGGTGGAGTGTCAATGTCGACACAACTTCCACAAACACATTTGTCATCGGAGCAAGTACTGTCACCTGAAAGAAATAAAGTTGATTCTAGATTGTAATAGATGATAAATTAAGCGGATAAAACAAACGAATGCAAACGGGATGGAGTGGATCGAAATGGGTGGACGACTCGTGGAAACCTTTCAGACACTGAAATTCTTGCTGTTTTTATTGGGTTGGCCCATAAGTCACGGCAAAAAAAAAAGAATTTTTTTGGTGTTAAGTTTTAGTTGGCCCCCAGTGTTTACCATTAAAAAGGACAACAGATTTTCCTTGCTTTAAAGCACTTTCAGTGATTGGGCATGCTTTCTTATTTCTTTATTAACTACTTCTTTTGGCGATTGGTGCAAAAAGGTCTTATTGCAGCCTGAGAATGCCCGTCCATCAGGCATGTTAACTTCGCGCCTTTTTCAGTCCTCTTTCGTTTTGCCGTTGACAATCTACGTATTTTGCTCGTATCTTAGCTGGGCTTGTTTGAAAAACGTTGAATTTGCTTTCATTCGACTCGAAATCTAATTTTCTATCGAATAAAAGCAAATTCAAGGTTTTTCAAACAAATCCAGTCAAGGTACAAGCATTTCCAAAGGCAAACGGACCGAAAAAGGGGCGGAGTTAACATGGCTGCCACCTTCACACTGCTAAACTGATTCGCTCTACAGGCTTTTCAAAAAAAGTTTCCCATTTCAAGTCAAATTTCTGAAAAAGTTTAAGTGGCTCAAGGTCTTCGTGTGAAAGCTGTTTTTCGGCGTCACAATTTTATTGTGGCATATTATTATTTTATTATTTTATTATTATTTTATTATTATTTTATTATTATTTTATTATTTTTCGGCGCATATTTCCCGGATCTAGCTCCATTAGATTACTATGTATTTCGGTCACTGAAAAATCCCCAGTTGAAGAGCACTTTGAAGATAAAAAAGATGCCAAAAAATGGGTACAGACTGACTGACTGAGAGCTGACTCAAAACTAAAGACTTTTTAAGAGAGTGGAATTTGCTTTCTACCAGTAAAATGAGCACAGTTTGTCGAAAAAGATGGAAACTATTTTGATTGATTTAGATTGCTTTATTGAATAAATATTCCTGTTTGAAATTGACTAATGGTTCAACGAATATAACAACGAGAATTCTGACAACAAGCTATTATAGAAATGCGATGAAAATATTCAATCATTAATCCAGAATACCGATAAATTACTCAATCAAAAGCTTATCCATAACTTTTCTATACTTTTCATTCCGGTCTACTGTAGTAAAGATTAAGACTTGTAGTATTCTCAAGTTTTTTTAAAGTAGAAAATATTTTCAAACCTTGCAATAGTAGGCGCCATTTGTGTCAACACATTCCGAGTTCTCATTGCACTTTGCTGTCCCCTTCGTGCACTCATTGATGTCTGAAATTTTGCTTCAAGATTCAAGGTTCTTTCTAACTCGTTTCATTTAGCTTACTTGGACAAGAGAGTTTATCTTTTGATTCATCATCGGCGTTCGACCCCTCGACTCTCTCAAATCCTTTCTTGCACTTGCAGATGTATTCCCCTTTCGTGTTATCACAAATTGTCGTCATTTTGTCGCAGTTATCCGTGCCATCAGAACATTCGTTCACATCTGAATGATTTACATTAATACAAAGATTCGAAGATCTCACGATGAGACCAGGCCTGCTAATTATATGCGGTTATCGGGCATTTGATACGCGCCATTGGCAATCTAACGTTGAGCTCAAATTTCTTGGTGCTGAGTTTTCCAATTTAAATGTTCTTAATATCATTAGATGCGCCAAGTCTTTCTCTGTCGATTGGTACAAAAACTGTTTAAATTGAACAGCCCAACACCAAGAAATTTGAGCTCAAAGTTGGATTGCCAATGGCAAAGGGGGCGGAGCGGATCCGACAATTATAAGTTGTTTCTTCTGACTGGCTCAGATTAGTTGATTCAATTGATTGGCTGGTCGATCAATCGAAAAACCGGGACCGGACCAGAGCGACCGAAACATGTCTAGTGTATTACATATTAAACGATCGACTTAGCCTTCTATCGGTATTTTGATCTAGCCTGACTTGAGTTTAATGTTAAAGCACTGAACGATAAGACTTACCTTCGCAATCCTCTCCACAAGGCTTGTAGAAAGGTCGCTTGCACTCGCATTCCCAACTTCCCGGTGTGTTTCGACATGTGCTCGCCTCGGTGTTGCAAGCGGACTTATTGTACAGAGTCGGGAACTCATCGCATTCATTCACATCTATAAATTTGGGTTTTGGCTTCATTTTTTAAACTCACCAATGCACGTTCCATTTCCATCTGGGAGCAATTCACCGGTCGACTTGAAACCCTTGGCGCAACGGCACTCGTAGCTTCCATCCTGTAATTGATTGATTGAATATACTGGAATTTAAATCTTTGATCTAGACTTGAGCTTGAACCAATCTGAACTTAATTTCAAAAAACTTTACTTTGTTGAAGCACTCAGCATTAGGCGGACAAGGATGTGCTCGGCACTCATCCACGTCCAAGCAAACCATTGTGCCAGCGATCTAAATTTGCATCATAATATTTTAGGGCAAAGCTATTGTGAAGGTTCATTACCATTGTGTATCCCTGTTCACAGTAGCATTCATAGCTTCCAACGATGTCCTTGCATTTCATATGCTGACCGGCACATGGGAGTTTCGGATTCTCTTCACATTCGTTGATATCTAAAGGTTTGAAGTTGCAGGTATGATATTGGATCAAATATCGTCTTATAGCGACTCACTTCTGAGAGTCTAACTCAGCGAGAACTTAATGAATCCTTATGAAATTTTTGGAGATGATTCTTTAGTATGCCTCCTGTAGCCAAGCCCATTTTCTAACTGACTGGTGCTTCTAGAATCTTTATATGATCTTACAAAGTTGAGAGTCGCGGTATCGGGCGAAAAACACAATATTTTTGGTTTTGAGAGCCGTTTTTGAAGTTATTTAATAAATATGATCACGTTTAAGACAAAAAAAGATCAAACAAACCAAACAGAAGATCAAACACCTTATAGAAATTTGATTTTCTGTCGTTGTACTTGATTAAGTGAGTCGCTATAATTCGCGGTCACTCTGTAATTCTCGATCTCTTGCTTATACTGCTTATACCGAGATAAATACTGCAAAATTTGAGACTTTTGCTAACTCAAAAGAGCTAGTTTCGATTACGGTTTATTTCGGATTTATATATTTTTACAACTTCATTACTTAACCATTTACTTACTTTGACAAGTGTTCCTCGTTCCAGGTCCTTTGTATCCGGGCAAACATTTACACTCGAATTTCAGCCCACCATCCAAATGCGGGATCTTATCAATGCAGCGTGCTCGAATCGGATCACAGTTGTTCATGTCCTCGAAGAGGCACTCGTTTGTGTCTGCAAAAACAAATCTAGCCGACCAAAAACGTCTTAGTGATGCAATTTTTTGTTTCTAAGCTCGGGGGCAGATCTTAAACTTGTAAATACTGCAGATTCACAAAATTTCCTACTTGTGCATCCGGGTTTTCCATCTTTTCGTGGCTCGTATCCGTCTTTGCAATAGCATGACTTGAAATTTGGATCCGGTTGTCCCAACAGGTCCAACACCGGTCGACAGTCTTGTGTCGCCAAATCACAGATCGAGCAATTATTTACTTGGGACGAGTTGACGCCTAAAGTTACAGTTTATTAATAGAAGCTTTATTCTTACTATAGCATGGAGCCTTCGGATTGCCCTCTTCAGCCATTTGTCTCACGTAACCGGGTTCACATTTACAGAAGTAATTCTTTTCATTTTGAGAGAAACAATCGGCGTGTGCAACGAGGGTACAAGGTGCTTCACGAGCACAGACATTAGTGGCTAAATTTTTGTTTGTTTTAAAAAATACTCAAGCATTCAAATCTTTAAATCAAAATTCTTCCACTCCAGCTGTTGAACTTGTTGGAAATCCTATCCAATGCTAACTTTGGTTTATATTTTATTCTATTTAAGATCTAACAATGCTAGTGTGCACAAAGAACACTAGTCAGTTGAAAAAAAGCAAAAGAATCCTGGCCGGGGAATGAACTCATGGGGTCTCACTCTAGAAACGAACGCTGTACCATTCGGCCACGGCTGCACTGTTCGATAAGGGGACGCTAAGATCCAGATAATCCAAAAGGAGGCCGCTAAGACCAAAATGCTCACATTTTCAGAGTCCTAACAAAACTTTAGACGCTTATAACTCCTAGCAGGTTGTTATTTAGCAAAAACGGAATATATATATATATTCGGAATCAGCATAAAATTCTGCATCGAATGGCATTTAGCCGGCTCAGCCTTCCCTTGTAAGCTCTGAAAGTCGAAAAATTCAATCTGCACTCACCAATGCACTTCTTTCCATCGCCCTCATAATTCTCTTGACATTTGCATTTATAGCCACTTCCCGGTGGATTCAATTCAACGCAAAGTCCCTTTGGTTGAGGGGCACAGTCGGCGTTGTTTTCACACCACACTTTCGGTTTGCATCTTTGTCCGTCAACGTAGAGGTGATTCTATGAAAATGTAACTAACTGGCTTTGACTGGCTCAATTCTATAGCTTTCTAAGAAAAGATTCCAGCATTTGAGCTTTATCTAACACTTACTTTAGTTTCAATATGTTCTTGGATAGGCAATTGAATGATCTAATAGTAAATCCAAGCATTATAGTCTTAAGCGATAACTTCCTATCTTTGAACTCTTTGACCTTTGCTCAAACCTTTTGATTCCGTTAAACTTGTAAGTTGCCAGAAATCTTGAAAAACTTACCTTCTTGCATTGACATTGAAATTGTGAGTTTGTTTCCACGCAAACAGTGGTCGCACTGCAGCATTTCTTGCAGTGATATTCTTTGTCAACTGGAATTCAATTTTTCATAATCTTTCTCAACCTTTCTCACGTAAACAGTTCACTTGTGGCTTAATCGTCCATGGCATGGGAACATCTTTGAATCCGGGAAGACATTGACAGATGTAACTGCCTTCAGTATTTGTGCAATTCGAATAGCGACCACATGGACTTTGTGAGCACTCATCAACATCGACACATTTACTAAATTGTTCAATTCAGAAAGTTGAATAGATTTTGATAGATTGAATAGATTCAGCTTGAACTAACAAATTTGGCTTGTAAATGGGCTAAAATGTTAGCTCTTTGCGTCCTTTTGCTCAAGCCTTTTGATTGCGTTAAACTTTGAAATGTTGGTAAATTTAATTTTCAGAAATAAATCAATCTCACCCATCTGGTCCTTTCTGATAGCCATCTTTGCATTTACAAATATAACTTCCATCAGTGTTTTGACATTCAGCTCCCGCTCCACATATCCCGGGAATTCGACATTCGTTCTCATCTAAAAAATGTTATAAAAAGCACGAAATTGATATCGGATAGTCATTTTGATTAAGATGAAAGTTTTTCAGTTAAAAGTCGAAACGACAAAAAGTTTCGAGCAGGATGAGATTCGAACTCACGCGGGGAAACCCCATTTGATTAGCAGTCAAACGCCTTAACCACTCGGCCACCTGCTCGCATTTGCAGGGGCGATGGGAGCTGGTGAAAAGGGCACCGTGTGAAAAAAGCGTCACGACAAAAGTCCCTTCGCGGTTAAATTTCTGTGTTTCGTCTTCTTATTGGATATAATTAAAATCTAAAATAGAATATAAAATTCAATTCAATTGAATAAAAATTGGATGCAGAATAAAATTATCTACATTTTTCATACTTTGGAATCACTTAAAACAGAATTGGTGTCGAGAAAAGCTCAGCTAACCTCTTTTTGAGCCCTTTTTTGTTTTTCGGCATTTTCTAATCTCAGATTTGTTCTAAACGGCTCTAAAATTTTCAGCAGATAGCTAATTCTTTTCTATATCCAATGAAAATAAGAAACACAAATAAATTTGACCGCAAAAGGCATTATTTTGGCTGCTCGTACGCGGCGATATTTTGATCAGCTCCCAGGCCGAGCTTTTTCCAATTTTTTCCAAAATGGCTGCATAAAACAAGAAAAGAAGAATACAAAACCAATGATAACTTAATATTTTTATATTTATCGCAGCCTTCTGAACATTTTAACTTGACTCAAGTTAAATTTGATGCTTCTACTTTGTTGGCGACCATTTCCTTAGAGAATCATCTTTGTATTATTCTAAAATCATTCAGAAAACCAAATTTGACAGTAAAGTTGATTAAAATTGATGGAAATTTGCAATTTTGACAAAAACCTGTATGTTATTTTGCCTAAAATTGACGAAAACAGAATTCTGTTGAAGTATTAGATTGGCAATTTGAAAGTTGGTACACTTTTTCGTATTTTCCATCAAACATATTTAATAAGCCAATTGAATTAAGCTTCTCTAATAAAAGTTATATATTATCTAATTTAAGATATGCTTGGGCAAATTTGGGTAACTTTTGAAAGAAATTTGAGCAGAAATTCAAGTTTTTCTGAAAATTCTTCAAGTGGAACTATAACAAAAACGATTGATTAGATCTAGCTGAGAATTTGGCTAATTATCTAACTTGTTATTGTCTCTCTTTTTCTATTCACATCAAAATAGGTTTATGTGGAAGAAAGTGCTCAAATAGCTTCATCGAGTGTTCATCATTTTTGGTTTCTCAACTCCTTGCCCCTTAGAAACCTACAAAACCGAAGCTTTTCTAAATCTGTCAAAAGCCTGTTTTAGAGAATAAATGAGCTCTTTTATTGGTAAAAACTGTACATTAATTGGTGCACTAGTTATTTCTAAAAAGTGCAATGAATAAGTGTACCAACTTTCAAGTTGTCAATCTAATAGAAGGGCCCATCTACTGGGAACTTTTGGATAGCAAGACAACACTTAACTAAATCAAATACTCCGAGCAAATTAACAAGTCAGCCAAATCTTTGCCAGTGCAATGAATAAGTGTACCAACTTTCAAGTTATCAATCTAATAATTTACCACGACATGGATGGCACTTAGTTCCCGTCTCGTTCATTCCACGCCAGCCTTTCTTGCAGATACAACTGAAATTTTTGGTTTATTTAACGCTTGGGCTTATTAACTTAGAAATTTCCAAGTTAAATCAAAAGCTAACGTGTATTTGAAGCGATAGGAATTCGAGAGAACTTCTTGATTTACACAAGCCGCATTTTGGTCACAATCGTTATCCTTTGAGCATTCGTCCACATCTGGAAAATTGGTCCTTTTAGAAGTAATTTGTAATTAGAAGCACTTCATAAGAGTTTTAAAGTAATTAAAATAATTTTAGAAGTAATTCCAGGCCAAGCTAAAAACTAACCTCTGCACGACTTTCCTGGCTGCACTCCCGGTTGAATGGAAACGTCCTAAATGTTTAAAATATCATTGAAAAGGAAATTTATCTTATCTTATAACTCAATGTTTAGTTTGTTTTATATTTTTAAATTCTTATTGTTAGTTTAACCTCAAATCCGAGTTCAGAATTGCATCTGGCACAGACAAAAGAAGTGTCACCGAGTGGAAGACATTTTGAAGAGATATGACAATCGAAATGACAAGATTCACATGGAGGTTGGATTGCTGGAAAAGAGACGATTAAACTTAAAAATACAAAAAATTTCAAATTCAGATAGTTGTACTAATTTTTCCAAAAACTAACGGGTACAAGCCGATGCGCCAACACTGATCGTGTACTGAAAACCCTCGGCGCAACCACAATAAAGTGTGCCATTTACCTGAAAGATTTCATTGAAGCAACCTTGAAAATTGATAATCTTTTGCAATTTCTATCAAGCTTACAGATTTCCGACAGATTCGATCTCCTGGACAGTTCATTTTCAACTTCTCTTTCTTCATACATTCACTGTCTAAAAGTTTATGTACAGAAAACACTTTCAACAGTTTATAGAAAAATTTGTTTATCAGAATATTGGCCAAAATACTTACAACAATTGAATCCAGTTCCTTCAGACATCCCATCACAATTACAGAATCCTTTTGTATAAAGCTTTTGAGCGATCAATCGGGACTAAATTTGTTTTTAGTCCCCTGAGCTTTAGACTCATAAGGGAAGTTCAACTGAATAGGCTGGCCAAATGACATCGGTAATAGACCATTCAACGCATAATTTCACGCTATTTTTGAATCTGCTTTCCATTTTTGCTAAACGGCACTCTGTCAAAAGTTATATGCGTTTAAAGTTTTGTAAGGAGTTTTAGAAATCAAGCATAGACCTTAAAACCGGACTTTTCAGATCAGCAATAAGTGCAGGGGTTGACCGGGTGGTAGCAGGTTAAAATACAACGCCTCCCGGGACCTCCAGGGTTCGAATCCGAGTGATAGTAGGTTAAAATACAAGATGGCGAAGATGATGATCCTTAAAGCCTTATCTACCCTTATATCCAGTGCATTAGAGGGTAAAATTTCTTTTGCGTTTCTACAAAAATCTAGAGGGTTTAAGAAAAAGCTAAAAACGCCATCGTGTTGCCCGTGTTTCACTGGTGAAATCCATATTGGTTTCATTTGGATTAGCGATGATGAAATCTGACCGTTCCCTAGTAAAAAGTGTTCAATATTGATTACCTTTGCCACACCACCATTGCCAACATCACAAAGTTCACTCTCAGAAACGCCCAACCATTTGCCCCAACAACGATCCGAAGTCGGGAAAATTGCCTAGAATAAAATTCAAGCTCAAGAAGCTTTGAACAATTTTGCAAATGATCTTTTCTTTTGCATTCAACGTTTGTGCACAGCCAAGTTTGCCAAGTTCATCAAGTTCAGTTCAGGGATCACCAGAGCTCTCCCGTAAATTTGTGATTTTTTAGACCAAGAAAAGTTCATTAAAACTACTAAATCCATAAAATTTTTGGCTAAAGTAGTACTCGAACTATCAGCATTATTTCAGTTCACTGAATATCTTGAAACTTTCAGATGTAGCTTTTTAAATGTTTCGCTTCTTTAACTAGTTCCCCAAGTCTCTTGCTACAAAAATTTCGTTCCCTCAAACTTTCAAAAACTTTCAAATGTTGCTAGACTGGTAAAAAACTTTTTTAAATCTTCCAATTTCCAAAAATCCTTTTTGATCTATCCATTTATCTTTTTTACGTTGAACAAATCCCGGAAATTCATTTCATTCTTATAACCATGTTTTTCTCATTCTTATAGTCTAAAAAGCCGTAGTAATGTTCAACAAAATTTTCTCGAAATAATCCTATCAGCTTTTGAAATAAATTCATAAAACCCAAATCTTTAGTGTCTTGTTTAGTCAACTACACTGTCCTCGTGTTACTCAAAAAAAATTGAAACCAGAATCGGCTCATTTTAAACCGCTTTTGGAAGCTTTAGTTATAAAATTCAATTACTAGTGATTTGCATTTCAAAAACAAACTCGAATCCCGCAAACGTCATCATTATCAGTGTGCGGATATTCACCAAACCATCCATCATTATTCGGATCATCGGGATTCAACTCATTACAGTATTCTGTGAAGGGTTGAGCTGTAAAAAGAGGCTTTTGCGAAACTTTGATCAATTGATTTTATAGTTATTGATATGGTAGCTAGTTCGTATAAAAACTAAAACTTCTTTAAGCATATGCCAAAGTTATTACTTGTGACAAATGATAGGGAACAAATATCGTCATTTATGCTATTGGATTCCTAAACAATACCGTAATTATATAATGGTTAAGCCACTGTATTCGTATTTGATTTTGTACACTCGATTCAATCACCCTGGATCCCAAGGTTAATTCATGACTAGTTCTGTAAAACTGAAGCTGTTTAGCACCCAGAGATTTTCAACTTTGCACAAGAAGCATTGTATCCTTAACTTAACAGCTTTGCTAGGTGCCAGAAGCCTCTTCTGAGATTGAATCAAATAGTACGACGATTGTAAGTTAGAAACTATAATAATAGTTTACCATAATACTTGTTTTGTTCATAGATTTTGCCATCTCAACTAGAAAACAAACTCACTGATCAACTCGCACTCTTTTGTCTGTTCGTTGAACTTAAAGCCTCCATTGCAACGCCCTTCTAAAAGAAAATTTCAACTTTTGAATCTTATTTTATCTCTATCGGAATCGGGAGGCAATTTGCACAAAATGGTACAGACGAACGACATTTAAGGACAAAAATCGGACAGAACTGGACAAAAATGTTTTCATTTTTGGCGTGAATCTTCGTTTCGTGGCATTTCGTGGGTGGCAATTTCGATCGGTGTCTGGAAAACTTTTTGGCGACTGTAAAAAAGCTAAAGGTTACTGATCAGCTCTCAAATCAGCCATTAAAATACTTTTTATTTACACAATACTGTAATTAGATGGTACTGGATTATTGTATTAGTTTCAAGCTTAGCTCATTGTTTCGCCTTAAAGCAATCCATCTAAAATTCGAAAAGCTCTAAAGTCACAATCTGAGCCACATTTTGAGCTAAAAGAAAGAATCTAGAATGATCTAGGAATCTAGAATGATCTAAGAATCTAAAATTCTCATGTATAGCCAAAGCCATTCTTCGTAAAACTATGAATTCAAATATTCAGAAGAATATAAAATCTATTGAGCTTTGCAAGACTTTTTCTTGTATATAAGTCTTATTTAAAATTCAAATTCCTTTGATCAGACTCAGAAAATTTTACGTCCATTTTATTGGCAATTCCGAAAATCGTTTGATGATGTTTTTCCCGAACTCACAAAATCCCACACTTAATCGCTTTGGAAAAATCGTAAAAATTTACATTTTCAGAACGTTTTTACGTCTCATTTTCTCGTCTCCTTTTTTTTTCTAAGCGCTAATCTCGGATCATTGTAAAAAAAGAAAGATTTCAAGAATTACTAAAAGCTAAATCGTCTAGTCAAAAAGATTTTCAAGCCGATAAGCCGATAATGTGAGTACTTGAAAAGAAACATGATTGATGACTTATTCAGATGTGAAAATCATCATGAAACATTTGTAAGCAATCGTGATGTGAAAATGGAAATTAATTCTTCTTAAATTAAATCTGATAAAAAGCAAAGTTCTATATTACAAATTTCATATTACACTATACTCTATCATTGCCAGATCGGCATGCGCAAGATGTTCGAAGTCAAAATTTACAAGGCTGGGTCCAAGTCTGATTTAGTCGGGTCTGAACTTGGTTTAAACATTCCGGACCCTCACTGGCTTGATGTTTCAAACCAAAATGTTCCAGGGTATCGCCAAGCCAGTGGTAGAACCTTGCTCTTATTTGGTTTTTAAATTGTTGGCCGTTTTAGTTTTGTTCCTTGGTCCTTAGAGATGCCGGAAATTCGGGTTACTGAAAGTATTGGCATGAACTTTCTCGTATAGTTTCAGTTAAATGCATTGTATTAAACAGTTACGTAAACCGGTGAATGTTTAAATTCCCCAGAAGAGCCTCGATGTTCACAAGAAATGAACACTGGTAGAAATTTTCCAGGAGATAAGAAACATGTTTTTGTCACAATTTCACACCTTTTCTTTATGGTGAAGCTGATTTGTGTAGAGTACAGTAGTGGAGTCTAGCTGCTGTTAAAGTAACACAATACTTGACATTTGTGTTGTGTATTAGGTTGGTGCAAAAGAAATTTCGGTCGATATAAAATGTTCTTATTTTTTTAATCTGAAGAGCTTATTTGATGTTCTTTGTGCATTTGTACCTTGGATATTTACTTTTTTCGCATTTTTCAAAGTCAGAGCTTTCACTTTTTGTTTTTGCTTTGTCGGTGGATCAGTATGTTCTGCGCACGTGTCTTCTCTATGACTTCAAAATGGGCAAAAACGCTGCTGATTCACATCGTGATCTCTGTCCCGCCTTTGGAGAACAGGTTATCACCGAAAGATCATGCCAGCTCTGGTTTGCCCAATTCCGAGATGGTAATGAATCCCTTGAAGACGAATCGCATGGACATCGTGCCACAGCCATCGACAACAATGAATTGGAACAATTAATTGAAGTTGATCCAATGCAAACAACACGAGAACTTGCCAAACATCTCCAATGTGATCATTCAACAATTGTACGCCATTTGGAAATAATTGGAAAGACAAATCGTAATGGACATGGGTTCCACATCAATTGGTGTTGAGAATCTGGGAGCACGTTCCGATCAGCCATATCTTGCTCCAGAAGTCGAAAAGAAGCCATTTTTTTGAGAATATCTTGACGATGGATGAGAAGTGGTTCACTTTGAGAATACTTCTCGAAAAGACAATGGCTGAGCAAGGTCAAGCGCCATTCCAACTCCAAGCCGGATTATCATGGGCGCAAAGTGATGTTGTCTTGCTGGTGGAATATCAATGGACTTGTTCATTTTGAATTATTAGAGCCCGGAAAACAGTCGATTCATCTTATTTTAATCAACAACTCAAGAAGGTTGACGAAATTTTGCGTGAAAAAGACGAAATTTTGCGAAAATCCCTCAACTATCAACTTTCTCCGTGATAATGCTCCAGCTCACACGGCAAAAACCTCTTGTAAGGAACTAGAGAAGCTAGGATGGAAGGTCTTACCACATGCGCCGTATAGTCCAGACTTAGCACCCTCCGATTTTCACCTTTTCAGATCGATGCAACATTCCCTTGAGAATTGCCAGTTTAAGAATGCCAAAGAAGTCGAAAATTGGGTGACCAACTACTTTGCATCACAGAATCAAGCGTTCTTTGAGAAGGGGATCCGCAATCTGAAGCAACGTTGGAGGGATGTCATAGATAATAATGGTGCTTATTGTTTTAAATAAATTGTTATCTAAAAAAATTTTGGATGCCTTTAATGTTTGTAAAAAAACGAAATTTCATTTGCACCAACCTAGTAATTCCTCATAATCACTCTGGAGGGTGTAGCTCATTCAAAAGATAACCGATTTCCATAAAAATTTTACAGGTAAATGTTGAGTGGATCTCCTGTAGCAGTGCCCATTATCTAACCGGTTGCAGCTCACAGACTTTTCAAACAAGCTCTCAAAGTTGGGAGTTGCACTTAGCCTGGCGCGCGACCTTGTTCTGGGGTTTTTGAAAAACGAGCTGCTTACTGAGAAGAGCTAATTTTTTCGTTAGTTTTCAATCAACAATATTCAGATCTGAATTTTAAAAACTAAAAATCACCAAAAGATTAATCAGTTCGCTTTTCTTTCTCAACTTCTTAAACACCTCTCGGCTCGGATTTCCATAACGAAAAATAAATAAGCAGGGTTTTATTAATTTTCTGTGAGATTTTTCCCGTAAACGATGACTGGAAGTTGAAAGACATCTTTCTGATCCATTTCTGATCAAAAATTTTCCAATCGGCTTTCATTATCACTTCAAAAACCCGAAAGGTAGATGGCGCGCCAGGCTAAGTGCAACTCCCCAACTTTAAGAGATTGTTTAAAAAAATTTGTGAGCTTCTATCGGTTAGATAATGGGCACCGCTACTGGAGACCCACTCAACATTTACTTGTAAAATATTTATGAGAATCGGTTATCTTTTGAATGAGCCCCCCGTTTGTTGTGGGCCTGTCGTGGTCGGCCCCGTTGGTGGCCGTGGCCCTTGTGGGAACGCCTATTGTGCGGTTTTGCCTCCCCCCTTGTGTGAGGGGCCGGTCCATAGGGAGGCCCCCCGGGGCCGTCTCTCCTCCCCCCCCAAACCAACTATTTTCGTAATAAGATTATATCTAAACACAATCCTCTTTGGGTCCGGGAGTTCGTATCTTTTGAATGAGCTACACCCTCGAGAGTGATTATGAGTAATTATGACGTACCTTGTGTTGTGTTATTTTACCAATACTTTACATGACGCTACAATTTCACACCTTTATGCTTTTCTTTGCATAAAGAAAAGGTGTGAAATTGTAGCGTCATGTAGAGTAAAAGTAATAACACAACGCACAACACAGAATTTATAGCAAAAATACAGCCAAATTTGGGGCAAAGATTGATCCCAGAAATTTGTGCATGTTCGTCTGCAAAAAGAGGAAAAACGCTCAGTTGCTGACCGCTCCTTCCCTTCTACTGATTCCAAGAGGGAAGCACTTTATACCAGAATGGTATGCCAGATCGCGAGCAATCACAGGACCGCACAAAGAACACTTTCCCACTGATGTACAAAGAGATTTCTCTTTCGTTTGTAGATGGCACAAAAAAAGAAGATATTCAGCTGTAAATTTGTACCCGGGGGAGGGTGAATCGATTGGAGATATTCATTTTATTGAGTCTACTAACTAGAACATAGATTTAATAATAAAATCTTTATCTAGAAGGATCTCGGAGTGATTTAGATTCATTTCAGATCAAAACAATTGTAGATGACGTTAAGTGAGACTTTGGTGGCAAAAACAAAGCCACTGATCAGTGAAAAACCTTTTAAATTCCAGGTGATCCTTTGTTTTTTTAAAAGAAAACGTAAATTTCTGCTTTCTGCAAAATAATTTACTGATCACTTGGCAAAATAAATGAAAGAACTAATTGTTGAAAATATTATTTTGTGTTTACACACCCTCGCCGATCTTTAGTGACAAAATAGCAGGTGTAATTTTTAAAAGTAATTTGAGATTTTCAAAAAATAAAAGGTAATTTGTGAAAATTTATTTCAAAATTTTCCATTAAACAAAAGGCAGAGATGAAAAAAGAAATATGGGGGAATGCACATCGGCGCGAAAATGCGTTTTCTATATAACTTTTTGTAGAGTTGAGCAAATTTTATGATTTTTGTATCAAAATGTTCGTGAGAGTCTCTAGAATAAAACTTATTCCTTCGTTTTTGGTTCTAGACCCTCGTTGTCGAGTTACGAGCCCCAAACTGCAGGGTACCACAAAATTTTCCATACAAAATGGCCAAAAAACCGCTAAAACTAAATTTTAAAAATTTCTGTCAGAGGGATTTGAAAAATTTTTTCAGATTCGGAATCAGCACAATCTTCCGCATCTAAAAAAGGTACTCCCAGAAAAATCCTATAGAAAACGCATTTTTGCCTTATTTCGCGCCGATGTGGAATATTCCAAAAACCCGTACAATTTTCCACAAACATATGGAATCTTGCGAAAAAGAAAGAAAAACGGTGGAATGATCTAGATGAAGCTAGGTAGGGGTTTTCTTGAAAAATATGATAAAATTTAAAATATTCAATATAAATATCGATTGATCGCGCGTGCCCAGGGTCGATCTTTGTCCAAAATTCGAAGCATTCCGTCGATTGGAGAGATCGACACGTATTTTGCCTAAAAGTTAGTCAGTTTAACAAAATGATGAGATTTTAAAAGTTATGCAGGTTAAATGAGAAGTTTATTTTAAGTTTATAGTACATTTTACCGTATTTTCGATCAAATGTGTACTGGGGAATGGAAATGAAAAAAGATTTCATTTCTGGCAAACTCAATTCGGATTCTTCATATATTTTTCCGCCAAAAAGAGATTTTTCGTAAAGATTTTAGCTCAAAAAAGATCAAAAATGACCAAAAACTGCCTTTTTTGAACTTTTTTGAACGCTCGCAAAGCTAAAATCTTTTCGAAAAAGACTTTTTTTAGATTAAAAAGTCATGGAGAATCGAAATTTAAAGTCAGATTTGCTCAAAAATGCTTACTTTAAAAGTTGAAAAATTTGATCCAGACGAAAATCGAGAGAATCGAGAATTTTTATGGTAAAAACTAGAAATAGCTACGAGTTTTTAGGCTCATAATATTAGAAACGGATCAAGGTAGAAATTTGCCTTTGAGTCTGAGGCAAAATGCCGCCGTCTACCTGTCTAAATCACTTTCAGCTGTATATCTCAAACTTTAAAACATTCCAACATTCTAGATTCAATCAAAGCTTTAAAAATTCCAAGCAATTAAAGCTAAAGCAAGGCCAACTCCTTAAAGCCATTGAAAAGCCTGGGTAATTGAACCGAAAAACTTTAATTCTTCAGTAAAACTAGGATAATTTTGCTTAATTTGATTTCGACCACCAGAATTTCTTTATCATTTTAATTTACTAATCCTTTTCTGTAAAGTTATTTGAAAATTGTGTAACTTTTTAGTTATTTAGGATTTTCTTAAGGCTTACTTTTGGAATCTGAAAAACTAACGGAAAAAGACGATCCCCAAGACACAGCTTCTAAACGAACGGAAAAAAAAAGTGATAGATTAACAGACTAACATTTCAAGTTATCAAGTTCAAGTTCAAGCATACTCTAGCTCTTTTGGTTCAATTCTCATTCCAGCTGGGTGTCTTGGGGATCGGCGCATAGTTTTAACAAACAAATCTTGCAATCAATCACTTTTTTCCGCCGTGGAAGTGGAAGTATTATGACTGACAGACGTTTTATTTTCTTTTATATAGTTATAATAAAGTTTATTTTCGGTTTCGGTAAATAATATTTCATGTCTCAAATGACAAAGCTGAAGAACCTCAAAACTCAAATGACAAAGCTGACAAAGCGTTTAAACCTCGCCAAATCCTTAATAATTTCTCCCAAAAATCATTTCATTGCTAAGCTCAAAAATAGCAGGATTTTGTTAGCTGAAAAGTGTTCTTTTCTAAAACGTTTCACCGAACGCGAAATTGCTGGTTTCTTCTAGAGCAGAATACACGAAATCTTTCCGATTAGAAGGTTGTAATTATGCCAAAAAAAAAAATTCTGCGTGGGCTGTCGTTAAGCAAAAAGGGGAATTTTGACTTAAAAATCAGGAATCTGGGGAAATGGAGATGTGTAAAGTAATGAAGTGTACCGTTATTTTGTCAATCTGGATCAGACGGTGATAAAATTTGCGAATAGGGTCAAGTCCGGCTTATAGGTAGATTATGTGACACAGAGTCTGCACCTGTTTTTAGTTTATGGTTACCATGTAGACATTTATAGCATTTTTGTCATCGCTAGGAAACCGCTGAGTGCACCAGGAAAAGTGCGTTTGCACTCTTTTAGAGCTCAAAGAACACTTTGGCGCTGACAACAATTAATAAACGCCTTCTCCGGCACAAATGCCCTGTTCAATGTAGCTTTACTGTAAGAAACTACATCAAATTGGCTACAAAATGAGCTATTAGGCAAGTTTTTTGGCTGAGTAGAAAATTTTTTATAGCCATTTTAGGCTAAACTGGGCTCAAAAAGAAATTTCTACTGAACCAAATGAGCTAATTTCAAAAATTTATTATAAAATATATGTATTATGAACATTTTTTATGGGGGTGACTTTTTGATTGGATGCCCGGAAATACCCTCATTCGTTAGCGGCTGAATTTCGTAAGCGGCTATGACATATCTTTGGTGAAAGAAACTCATTCAAATTCTACACAAGATTTGATTTTAAACACTTTCATTTGAAACATATTTGAATTTGGTGAATTTGAAACATTTTTTATCCATTTTCAAAGCAAAACTCACTTTCGCTTTGGCTTTCCCTCGATTTCGGTGATGTCTTTTCTCTTGATATGGTTCGATTTCTAAATATAAACCGAGATTAGATCCCTTCATTTCTCACGCACAAATCCTGTAAACTATTCAATGTTCATCTGTATTTAAAAAGAAATCTTTTGAAAGATCTCCAAATAGCAAAAGGATTTAAATAGGGGATTTTCCAAAGCTTTGGTACTTTTCAATAATGGACTAATCCTTTGAAAAAGACAATTGTTAAAAGTTTTGTGACGAAATGACTCCGATTTGGGAAAATTTCGAGCCAAAAGGTTTACAAGGAACATTTTTGAGTTAAAGATTGTTAAAAATTGTGTACAACTTTATAGATTGCGACATTTTTTGATGAATTTTTTGCGCAAAACTCCAATCTTGGCTTCAGCTCAAGAAAAAGGATTTATGTGAATTTTTTTGGTAGTAAAACAAGTCAAATGTAGTATTAACTGATAAAGCAATAATAATAATAATAATAATAAAGGATAAACGGACCAGTGATAAGCGAATGTTTTCAATCTTCACAATCTCTGATCTGCTATAAAGCCTACTGATGACAAAATCCTATCAGAAAATTAGAAATTTTCATTTTTTGGTCAGCAAAAGTTTTAGGCTCATAAAATGTCGATTTATTAAGAAAATCAAGTTATAGAATTTTGTGCACTTGTGATTTTAACTTTAAAATACTTTTAGATAATGTAAGTTTAGACTCAAAGTTGGTTACATGGACTAGACATGGGAAAAGTCCAACTCGAACCTAATTCCATCTTCTTTTTCTTGGATGATTCTTGGTCGATTGCTCTGCCGCCCTAACTCTTCATTTTCGTTACGACAGTGCCCCTCTCCTCATTAAAATATGAACTTTAGTACATCAGAAAGTGTGTGTTACTACAAGCTCATAAATATGAACGTATTTGAGAATGAAATGTGAAGTTTAGTGCCCGAAAATGTATGTTATCACAAGCTCAAAGTGCGTATCAGATGGAAGTCTAGTCCTCAACTTGATACTGTTTCAAAGCTACCAAAAGAATTAGTTACTAGATTTGATATGGAGACTGGATTTTAGAAATATCGCTTTATCTAAAATTTCCTTACCTGGGTTATGACTTGGGTCTCTGACCAAGAAATCGTATTTGAGATTTGATGGGAAATTCGGTGGATAGATGTTGCTGGCAGTTATCTGAATAGAAAAGTTATTATGCATTGTATTTTCTTGTTAGTTTATTTATGGACTAAAGCCAGCGATGTAGCGAGAGATTTAGCCGGCTCTAAAGACAAAGTTAGACATGAGTTAGACATCAGGTTTCATCAGCTAGATATGAGTCAGGTGCAGGCCTTCTGGTGGACAGGGAGACCCCTATGGTTCAGATGGCCCTATGGGCCAGCAAGGTCAGACGATTTTGCCTTGGTCTTGATTGGCCTGGTCTAACCCTGAAGAATTAAGATTGGAAGTCACATGGGGGAAGGCTTAGGCTTTAGCAGATTAGCAGTCAAACGCCTTAACCACTCGGCCACCTGCACACATTTTCGAGACCGAGTTTTGTTCTAATATGGCTGCATAAAACAAGATAACTTAATAATACAAGACAAATTTCTATCTAACCTCGATATAAAACTATAAGTTCTTTATCTAGTGACACAGCTTTTGTGGGTACATTCCCGAAATTCCGCAACATTGATCACTCTTTTTTTAGGCCTAGAATTTTGTAGCAATTTTGTAGCAATTTCCCGCATTTTCCTATAAAATGTTCCCAAAAAAAACTTTTCCGTATGTACTTTTTTTATGGAAAATTACGCGAAGATTACTTGAAATGTCTAATTTCCTACAAATTTTCTTCTTTTTCCATTTTTAGCCGGAAATTTGCTCACCAATTGCAGAAAGATTGAAATTAATAACAAGCAGAGAATCTGTCGACATCGAGCAAGGGGAAACATTTTGTGAACTGAAAATTTTAAAGTTTTTTTGGCAACATTAAAATACAAAAAGGATTCACACGAAAGCTATTGGTTAAACGTAGAACTTTTTGTAACATTTTGCACTGTTTTTGACTTCAAAGTGTACTCTAATTGTACTTTGTGCTTGTAAAAATTGAAACACCGCTTTTTTGCACTGATTCACTAGCAAATCTAGGCTTGAAAACGTGATTTGAGTGTACTAGAAAAGAGGTGTTTACACTTTTTGAGAGTTCAGCGAACATTAGCTGAAAGCTGGATAAACGTACACGTTCTGGCCCACTGATTTCTTGACAAAATGATGGTTTTAGTGCACTAGAAAGAGTGTGTTTGCGCTTTTTGAGAGCTAAGAGAATACGAGAGAAAAACTGAATATTTTCCTGAATATTACGAGATAAAAACTCAATCTTTTCCACTTTCTACCACCTTTCTTACAACCTAAGTGCGCCAAAAAGGATGCGTTTACCAAAATTGACCACAAAGAACACCTTCAGTACACTAAAATGGACATCAACAATTCAAATTTGAGTAAGGAAAGTGCAGTAAAAACTTATAAAGTGCTGAAAAGTAAAAATTCTGCAGAAAAGCCCACAATAAAAAACTGCAGAAAAACCAGAAAAAAATAAAAATTCACTTTTAAACTTGGAAAAAAGGAAATTTGAAAATTTTCATAAATTCCCCCGAGAGTTAAATGACAAATTTTGATCGAATAAACTGGAACAGACGGTGATTTTATAAAAATGGAAAAAGACATGAGAACAACTCAAGCAATAAACTGATTTCATAGACTCAAAAAGCTCAAAAAACCAATTTCGGGAAAGAAACCCGAAAATTTGACGCTAATCTCGTTATTCCTAGATCAAAAACATTCGGAAAGGTTTTCGATTTCGAAAAATTAAGAAAACGAGGCTTTGTTAGGATTAAACTTACTCCAAGAAAGGTTAAATGATCTTTTTCACCAAAGACAAATGTTCGACTAAAGTTTCAGTGAATCTTTGCACTTTTGGCCTCATTCAAAATGACAAGTCAAATCTAGAATCGGGCAAAAATCAAGTTTTTCTGAAAATCTAGAGAAAGTTCGATAAAAAGTGATGAAATTCTTTATACTATTGAACATAAAATTGTTCAAAACATGCTGATTCTCAGAAAAACTGGTTTTCTGACATATTTCTGCAAAATTTCCCTTCCAAATGAGTGTGATTTGTAACAAATTTCACTGATTAGAAGTTTTCAGGGAAATTTCTCATTAAACTGAAAGAACGTCTGCAGAACTTGTTGCCAAAACTTGCATAATGCATAATTCGCATATTCCATTGGAATACTTTACTGTTAGTTAGTTAAATATTCAACTACTTGTAAGATTAGGTAGTTAGAATGATCTTGAACACTAACGAGGAGATGGTACTGGATCATTGTGGCCTTTTCAAATGAAACCTATCCTACCCGATGCAGTTTTTTACGCTGATTCCGAATTCGGTTTTAGTTTTTCCGTAACGCTTCTGTAACGCGAGATATTTGGCAAACAAGCTATCTATACTCATTTAATAAAGTGAAGAAATTGGAAAGAAAAAGGTTTCCGGAGAGAGGAAAAGGCTTATGCCATGGCAGTCTTTCAACGATGGTCATGGTGTAATGGATGGTGGTCCTGTCTATTAAACAACTAAGTTTCCATGGCCTGCGTTCGAATCCTTTGGCTAACGAAGCTTTTTACTTTTGTTTTTTAAAAACAAGTTTTGATTTCGGACAGCTTTTGTCTTTTCCTGAACTATTGATTGAACTATTGATCCACTATTGAACCACTGTTAAAAACTTTCATAAAACGGCCTTAAAGCTAAAACTTGGTTGACATATAGCTAAAGCTATAGCTAAAAGCTAAAACTAGCTAAAACTAGCTAAAACTATAGCTAAAAGTTGTTTGACATATCTCGCGTTACAGAAAAACTAACAGCAGATTCAGAATCTCTGATGAAAATTCTATCAGATAAGCCAGGGCTGAAAACTCGATCTTGACTTGACAAAATTTCTTAGTAAGCTCAGGTGAGAAGTTTTGATTTGCCTCAAGTATATCTTTATTTTGTTCGTATCAAATTCTTCAGTTAAAAAGTTTACAGTTTAAAGAATGTTTCAATCAGAAAATGCTAGTTCACTAAAGTTTCAATTCTGGATTGAAAATACTGAATTACTGTAGGTGAACAAACGCTTTGCGGTAAGCAAAGAATGCGAAAGGAAAAATTGAAGATTGTGGAAGAGTTAGCACAAAAGTTAACATTCGGAAAAGGAAAACACTCAAGTTTATGATTTGTTGCATTCAAGATTCGAAAATGCAAAGTCTGAATAAAAGACGAAAGACTGAATAAAATTTCCCTTTTCTAGGCTCTTCCCAATGAAGCTATGCTTATTTTTGTGAGATGGGGAATTTCTCGCCGCCTTCTAAACCCCGCCCCTTCCTCTCCCAATTACTGTACTCATACTTTTTATCCGCTAAATGAAAACTGAAAACTCAAAAGATATTATTCAAAAGATTTGTTAAGCTTGAGCAAGTTTATCAAAAGCTTTTCAAGGATAATCTTGTGACTTTTACGATTCATTAAGTCAATCTGATTATATCTGTTCAAAAACCAAAAACGAACATGTGATTGGCTGAGCTGTACAATTTCTAAATGAAACTTTTAAAAATGTACAAAACATTAAATTGAGCAACAAAACATTGAAGCAAAAGACTAATTGAAAACTGAGAATTCAAAAATCAAAGTCAATTTCAATTAACACAAACTAAAAAATATAGAAGTTTGATTATCCAATTGAAAAACTAATTGTTTTAGAAAAAAGATAGATAGCAACGAAGTTTTTAAGTTCTTTGATATACTTTATGATCAAAACCAACGCCTTCTGGCGCACTAAACTTTCAAAAGTTGTCTCTTTTCAACCCATGAGCTTTCTAAAACGTGTCAACTTTCGAAAACGAAACCTAGGCTTGTCCAGGCATCTAGGAAATTGAGATTTTGGAAAGAAAGCACAGATCTAACAAGCCTGGACAGTTCCAGACTTGTCTAGGGACAAGCTTAGGTTGCCTGGACAAGCTTAGGTTGCCTGGACAAGCTTAGGTTGCCTGGACAAGCTTAGGTTGCCTGGACAAGCTTAGGTTGCCTGGACAAGCTTAGGTTGCCTGGACAAGCTTAGGTTGCCTGGACAAGCCTAGGCTTCTGATCCTGGCTTTAGCCTTGATAGGACAGATGTAGGTTCGAATTTGGGGGATCCCAGAGAGACTCATCGTGAGCTGTTATGAGCTTCTTTGAAGAAGGGTTATTGACTGTTATTCACTCTATTTTTTATCTAATTTATCTACCTTTGATTGGAGGTTCGCGAGGATATCAAAGAATATAAAAATTGAAGCAAACGGTAGTTTTCAAAAAAAAACGAAAACGATTTCAATGAGTTCAGTGACAAGATTACATATGGTCAAAGCTTGGGAAATTTTCAAAAAGCCAACTTTTAGAAAAGACTCAACTCATTTTCCCAAGAACCGAAAACGACTTATTTTACGAAGTTCAAAGGGATTCAAAAGCACGGATAAGTTCTTGAAATGGAGATATTAACGAGAAAAAATGGATCACATGAAGATTTTTGATTAAAATTCTTTGCCAAGAGAAGACTTTGGTTAACTGAACTTACCAAACTCTAAAAATGAATCACCGTAGTTAAATAGATTAGACGAACAAGAGAAATTTCTCCTCGTCATTCTTGTGGATAGAAATTGTTTCTGCTAAAGTCTAGTTCCGGTTTTGAGTGGGAGAAATTGAAGGAAAAGGAAAAAAACTGTTCGCACATTTCTTTAATGAGTTTTTACTCAAGCAAAATTTACTTAAGATATTGCAATTTTATCTAAAATAGATTATAATGTATCCCATAAAACAGAGTTGCTTCAAAAAGGCTGCAAAATTCTGTCTGCAAACTTTCCCCTTTGATTTGATCACTTTCCCAGAATTTCTGAACGTTTTGCTCAAATCACTTCAGTGGTTTTTAGAGATTTTCGATCTAAATGACTTTTAGTTTTTAAAAAAAGCTCAATGTAAAGTTTTTTTTTTTTTTTTTTTTTTTTTTATTTTTATAGTAACTTTAGGCTTTTAGAGCCTTTTTATTTAGAGCTCTAAAGATTCTAAAAGGCTCTATTAAAGTTTTTATGGAACTTTTATTTTCATTACTTTTTAATGGGTCTCTAAGGGGCAACATAAAAACTTTACATTGAGCTTTTTTTAAAAACTAAAAGTCATTTAGATCGAAAATCTCTAAAAACCACTGAAGTGATTTGAGCAAAACTTTCAGAAATTCTGGGAAAGTGATCAAATCAAAAGGGAAAGTTTGCAGGCAGACTTTTGCAGGTTTTCTTGGAATAACCTTGTCCTCACATTTTTTGAAGTCACTGAACTGTGAAAAATGGAATTTTCGATAGAATTGTATCATCGAATAGTATTATTGAAAGATGAATACGCAAAAATCGGCTTCAACGGGTAAAAATCCAAATAAAAATGATACAAAAAGTCCAAAGCAGTTCTCAAAATCAAAATCAAATATCAAAAAGCTATCAAAATTTCCGTATTCAAGCCACAAACTGTTACACACGTAGATCTAAATTTAAATTGTAGATCTAAAGGCCGACCTTTACTTTTTCTGTGTCTTTTAGCCTGTTAATATTTTAAAGATTTGAGATTTGAAAATTACCGCTTTTCTTGAATTGCTACTTCCCCAAAAAGACACAATTCTGAGAAATTCCCTCGCAACACCAGAGTTTTAAGGCAAATCTTGAACTTTTCCTTTAACTTTTTATAAAAAAAATTACCCGGTCTGGTTACAAAAATGAAGAAAAGATTCCAAAAAGAATTTTATGAACCAAACGATTCCCATCAGCTCTGCAAACTGGCAGTTATAGTGGCTTTGAAAATAAGAAAAACTTACTCTATTTGTGATCAGTAAAATCACGCAACAAATTTATATAAGTATTCTTCTCTTGTAGGTTGCTTGCCCTTTACAATTTTGAAAAATTCTATTAAATCTGTGACCAAGCGACGGTGTCTAAGGGTTTTAAGATCAAAAATTTGCGTCTATCTGTGTAACTAGAGTTTGCAAATTTAGAAAAATTTATTTTCCATCGCTTCTCTTGAGCATTTCTTTTCGGAAACGTTAACTCATTAATAAATCGGATTAAAATCCTATGACTCATTCTAAAGATAACTCTGAGTAGCCCGTCAATGGGAAAATGGTGTATCTTAAGCCAGTTACTCCATTTCATTCGAGCTTTAACAGGTCTAAAACTTCATAAGAAATTCTCATCACGGTTTTCAATTTAACTCTTATAAATCTTCTTATACATATTACATGAAGATTCCGAAAACAACTGAATTAAATTGTTTTGAATCGACTGGGTTTATGCAAGGTAGATTAAAGGATAAAGGAAATTCTTTAACATATTAAAGCCCTTCTAGATCGGGTTATCGAAATATCAAAGTTATCCAAAGAACTTTTCGTGGAAATTGTTTTTGATCAAAAAGAGAAATGTTTTGGATAAGTTCACTTTGAACGTCACGCGGTGTGCGGGTAGGAATTTCCTGAAGAGTCACGCAAAATGAAGAGAGAAAATGAGTTTTTTGAAGATTTCTAGGGGAAATCACTGATTTCCCCAGGAAAACGAGGGTGGATGATTATTTTGGGGAGGAAAACGATCGGTGGGGTGATCAACACAAATGAAAACACCTCAAAATAAAGCTTGTAACAAAAGGTGTTTATAGCATTTGACGAAAACTTACTAGAGAACGGTCAGATTTCGCAGGGCGAATCCAAACCAAAGCTATATGACTTGCGCAAGTCGGACACGGGCAACACGATCGCATTTTTAGCTTTTGCCTTAATGCTCCAGATGCTAAATGCTCTAGAGTTCTGTAAAAACGCATTTGAAATTTGAAATTTGACTGAGCGACTTATGAGTTATAAGTAGCTTTGAAAGTTTTAAAAAGGTATTTGTTTGACTTTGAAAAAGGTTGACTTTTGAATATAAAAGGCAGGAGTCAATTCGCATTGGAAACAATTCGCATTTTTAGAATGTCTAGATCGTTTAGAAACTTTTCTAATTGAACCAACAAAAATTACGAGCCGATAAACAGATTTTGTAAATAAATTTGGAATTTAGGTATTTATTTATGATACTTCATTGAGATAATAAAGTGAAACTCAATAAATCATAGAGAAATGCACAGCGAGTCATAAATGTAGAACCAAAAGAAAGATCCGAAGATACAGATACCGAAGATAGATAGAGCGAAAATACTCAGATTGCCTACAAGAGAGAGTCGTTAGATCTAGAGCATCGATTCGTTTCTTGAAAATGGAAAATGTTTGTATTTCTCGTATACAAAAGAAATGAACCACTTCTATTTGGGAGCAAGTTCCATAAGCTAGCGGCTCTAACGGGAAATGAGTTTGATAAAGAAGACGAAAGAAAAAGATTGAACGCAACGGGAATCTGCAAAGGAAATGGACCACTTCTAGACTCTAAATTCGAGTTAAATTTGAAAAAGTGTGTACAGAGAGCCAATCTGTTTACAATCTGTTTGATTTTAAAAGTTTCGACTAGATCAATAAATCACCATCAAAAACTGGTCTTATTCAAAAGCTCATTGTGATTTTAATGAGTCTCAAAGTTGCCCCAAATCAAAATTAGAATTGAAATTCTTCTAAGCTATCAGATAAGGAAGATGAAATTCTTTGAATGATGAAAGACTTCCAATGAAAAGCTTCCAATCGATTTATTCGAATCATTTTCTTTTCAAGGACATTTTCCTTCACAACTTTATATCATTTTCAGGTTCTGAATCGAAAAATTAATTAGAAATTGAGCTATACATTCATAATTTTCTAATCTCAATGTTTTTTAAACACTTTTGGCTATCAGAATAAACATCAGAAATTATTTGCATCAAAATTTTCATTTACAAATTTTCAGACAGGCACAAAAGCTGTATAAAGGAAAGTTAGTCAACCAGAAATTTGAGCACAAAAATTTGCATTTAAAGAATTTATAGCATCACCATTTTGAGGTACAAAAGAGAACTTTTGAGGTCTGATGCACTGAAGACAATTGAAATTGAAATTGAAAATCCAAAAATACGATTTTTTAAAAATTTATTAACATTTCAATTCTACTTTTGATCAAAAGAAAGCACTTTAAGCGGAAAATTTGAATTTCAGGGACTTTATCAATACTTTGTGTAAAAGTTTGACCATAATTCAGCACTTTGTAAGAAGTGTAATACTTAGTAACAAAGAAGTGAAGGAATTGGCAAGAAAAGGTAGATTTTCGGAGAGGCGATTGAACCCTCGACCTTTTGCATTTCCTTTTGCTTTCCGGGCAATTAATCTAACCACTGAGCTATCCGGTATTTTAACTTTCCAAGAGAAAGAAGGAGAGACAAGGGGAAAGAAGAAAGAAAGAAGAAAATAACTGGATCTTCAGAAGCGTGGGCTACTTGACAATCAGAACTACATCTATTAGTAATAAAGAAGTGAAGGAATTCGCAATACAAAGTGGCTTTTAAAAGCATTTACTCTTCATGAGATAGTAGTATTATAAAGCACGTAATGTAGTAGCAAAATTGCTGTGAAATCATCATACTATTAGGTTGGCAAGTTATAAACGATCACTTGCTTTGTTCAATGATTTCTTAGAATTCAAAAAGATTTTTCGTGGAATTTTTTTCTGCCAACAATCTACATTATTTTAGCGTAAACATAAGATCCCTTTCAAATTTCTGAGCCCCTATTTTCCTGAAAAAAAGGAGGACGAAAAATTTCTTATTCGCGCAGCTATGCTCTACGATTTTAAACGAGGAAAATCAGCCGCTGAATCTCATCGTACAATTATTTCCGCTTTTGGAGATGGAAGTATTAGCGAAATTCAATGTCGAAAATGGTTTCAACGCTTTCAAAGTGGCAATGAAAGTCTCCAGGATGAGCCGCATGAGAAGCACCCTCCAGGAGTGCTGATGTGGATTTGCTGGCAGAAATTGAAAAGAATCCAACACTCACTACACGAGAATTGGCAGAAATATTCGATGTTTCTCATACAACAATCGAAAATCATTTGCATCGTGTTGGGGAAAAATCGATGTGGAAAGTGGGTTCCCCATGAATTTACTCAAGACAACAAAGCAACCCGTGTCAATATCAGCTCATTTTTGCTTCACAAGTGCAAAGCTGAAGGTTTCTGGCATTCAATTTTAACTTCTGATGAAACTTGGATCTATTTCGATAATAAAGCACAAAAGAAACAATGGTTATCGTCTGATCAAGCTCCTTAAACTACCCCAAAACCCGATAGTCATGGGAAGAAGATTATGCTTTGTTGCTGGTGGAATTCTAGAGGTTTGGTGTACTATGAGTTGGTGAATCCTATGCATAGCATCGATGCTGATCTCTACTCAAAACAGTTGATAAGAGTTAGTGACTCATTGAAGAAATTGGGCATCAATCCGTCGAAGGTCCGTTTTTTGCAAGACAACGCAAAACCACACACAGCAAAAGTCACTCACAAAAAACTCGGCGAGCTTGGCTGGAAACTTCTACCACATGCATTGCATGTACATGCATTCATGCATTCAAGCGACCTAGCACCCTCAGATTACCATTTGTTTCGATCGCTAAAGCAATTCCTCTATGGAAAACTTTTCGATGATCATGCAGAAGTCAAAAACCCACTTGATTTATACTTTGCTCAGAAGGACGCTCAGTTTTTTTGAGAATGGTATCAAGGAATTGCGCCAAAGATGGCAAGAAGTCATCGATAATAATGGAGAATACCTTTTAGATTAATGTTCTTTTTTGCGTTCTATGAAATAAACAAGTTGTTGGCTAAAACGATCGTTTACAATTTGCCAACCTAATAGTGTAGCAGGATGTTAGCGAGTGCTTTTCCTGAGTCATGCTCATCGCCTGACTTTAGTCCTGAAAATTTTGTAAGTTAGTCAGGGACAGGCTCCTTGTAAGTTAGTCAGGGAAGGTCTGAAGGATTTGTCCTAGTTTCAACCGGACATTAAAGCCTATTAGTCAGAACTGAATTTGTCAAATCCAAATTGTAAAAGTTATCTCAAACAATTCCCTAACGACAAGCTAAAATGTCAAAATCTGAAAAGCCAGCTAAAAGCCAGACTCTTTTCACTCCTGGCTTCTTGACCTGGCCTGAGTCTGAGCTTGAGTCTGAGCCTGGCTTAGCCTAGTTTGGCCAAAACTGATCCTAAAAATTTGGGCTTAAAGAATCTTTGTACCGTATTACAACGTAAATACTAAAAAACTTGCAGAAAAATAGATTTTATAGAATTCACCTATCTTCAAAAATCTCAGAAAATATCCAGATTAAAACTAACTTTTATATGAAGCCAACCGAAAATCTGAGCTTTTGCAAGGAAGAGAAAATTAATCCGATAAGCTACCATAAACTTTCTGATTTTTGAAAAATATTGTTGAAAGATTTCATGTGATGGGCTTAAAGTTTTCGAGAAAAGACAAACATCCGATGGATTTTGTTATGGAACTAATAGACTGTATTGTCTGGATTGTTCAAAAAAAAATAGCACAGAAAATTTTGTTCCAATTATTTTAACGACAATCGGAGTAAATAGTTACATTGTTTTCTGAACTTAATCCAAAATATTAGGTGAATTGAAAACTGCGGAACTTTGAACTAAAATTTATTCAACATAAAACCATAAATTCATTTCAAATAATTTCCATTATTATTGACGACTTCTGCTCATTTTACAGGCAATTTGCGGTTTCCTCTTTCGTAGTAGGATTTTGCTTTGTGTGTGAGACAAGGGTGAGACTCAAAAATGGAGGACTGGAGAGGTCAGCTGTCAGCCCAGTTTGAGCACTTTCTTTAAAAGAAACCCATTTTGGTGTCAATAGAAAAGTTGTAGAGAATCAAAAATCAAGCTTATATCCAAATTTCCAAAAAGATTCACTTAGTAGTTTCGCTGAAAATGCAAGTTTTGTGAAAATTCGTAAATTTGGCATTTCTTGAAAACCAGTTTTTGAATCGTTCTGAAAATTTGGATATAAGCTTGATTTTTGATTCTCTACAACTTTTCTATTGACACCAAAATGGGTTTCTTTTGAAGAAAGTGCTCAAACTGTCACATATGACAATAGCCCGCAGTTTTCAATTCACCAACCCAATAATTATGTTTATTATCAAGTGTCAGATAGTACAGTCGTTGTGTACTTGAAAAGTTTTCAATACAAAGTGCCCAAAGCAATTCCTAGAGGTAACATCTCGAGCAAAGTTTAGTTAAAGTTAAAAACAATTTTTCTCTAAATATAATTTCTTTTTAGAAAAGCTTTTGTTTCCAAATCTACTTGAGTCAAGGTAGGCCAGAGTAAGGGATAAAAATTGAATCATAAAAAATGGCTGACAGGTATTTTGTGTATCTAGGCGCTGTACATGTATTAGGTTGAGTACTTTGTGTTGATATGCTCTCTTCATTGACCGTTTTAGAAACGATGAATCGACCACAAAATGTTTGTTTTATTGAAAATCCCTATCTTTTTTCTACAAAATGCTTCTAAAGTGTTTTAAAGAAGCGCTTTTTTTTGAGAGATTTCAAGAGGCAAGAAGGCGAGTTGTCAAAATTAACAGAGATCCGATTATATTATTTGACTCCTTTCTTTTGGTTAGGTTAACATTGTTAAAACACTTTGGTGTTGGAAATAATTTTTAAATGTGATTTTACTAAAGAAAAATTCTTTCTAATTACAAGTTTTTTAGTTAGAAAAGTGCTAAAAATGGAAGCGTGCCGAAAACTGATCGGATTGGGCTCATTTGAGGGTCTGAAAAGTGGGCTGCAAAAATCCAATCAAAGATCTTTTAGTACAGAAATGTAGGCAAGAAAATTCAGGCTTCAATTATCTATATAGCACTTAGGGTTTCTAAATTGATTGCGGCGTTTGGTATGCAATCTGATGAAAAGGTGAAGCCGTAATTCTGGTCGACCCTGTAGACCTAGATGGATGTAGCATTTTTGAACACTGTTTGCATAAGTCCACTTGTGTCAATCAATATGTGTGGTCAATCGAAATTTGACTCCTATTTTATTTGTGAATGGGGATAAAATTTCACATAATCGTACCCGAAATGACGTTATTGCGTGGGAAGTTTTCTGAGTTTTCTTTGCTTTATGAAAAATGAAAATACCGCCGAATTTGTATTCTTTGCTAGCCCATAGAAATTCTCTTTTAGTTAATCGAGATTTCTTTTGTTTTTCTTGGTACATTTCTTTCTTAATATTTGCAAGATCAATAATAAGCGGAAAGATTAGTGCGCTAGAAAGAGTATTTCCATTTTTAGTTACACGATACACCTGGGACATTTGCAGTTTTGCAGTTTTGCTGTTTTGAGCTAGCAAGCTACAGTTTTAAACTAAAATTGAAGACAAACATTGAGTGCACTAGAAATGCTTTGTTTCCATTTGTGAACACAAAGTAAACTTGAAATTTCTGTTCTCAAAATTTTTCCGAGAAGCTAACTCTCCCTATAATTTGAATGTACACCTATAATTTGTATTAAAGTTCGATTGAGGTAAAATTTGCACACAAAAATTTTATAAAGGTCAAAAGGAAAGGGAAAGTGATGAAAATTCGATGTTCAATGTAGCGTTTTGATTTTTTTTTTTGAAAATTACAAAGTCTGGTGTAAAAATAGTGGGTGGAGTGTAGGGTCGAGGACATTTTTTGGTGTCAGAGATGAAATTTTGCCTTTTCGAGAAGTTTGTGACATTATTGTTTGTCTAAATTTCGAAAAATATCCAAATTGATGATTTGATTTCTTGACTTTGAAAACTTTTTACTTTTTAATGCCAAAATGTTGGATATGTTTTGAGGGAAATGGCTTCAGAAATGTTGTTTTTGGTGCTTGTCAATACTAGAAACTTAAAAATAGCCTTGAAAGGCGATTTCAAATGTTTTCAAATTAAAATATTAGATTGTTCGGATATAAACGAGCGTTTGCACTGCTTAATTTTTCCCATGAATGTCCGGTTTCACGGTCGGATTTGGCCGTTCTCCCGGTCCTAGTCATTTCCGTTTTCGAATAGTATTGTATTATCGAATAGTATTGTATTATCAATATTATCGAAATGAATCCACTTCTCATCTCCAGTAACGAGAGAACCAAAAAAGCCATGATATTTAGCGTGGCGCATGAGGATTCCGGCAATAGCGACCCGTGAAGCTTTGTTTGCACTGCTTAACTCGTGAGGAAGCCATTTCCCGCATTTGATCGCCTTTCCAATGGAGTGGAGATGCTCATCAATGGTAGGATTTGAACATAGAAGCTGTTGAGCAAGTTCACGTGTCGTTTGACATGGATCCGATTCGATTGCAGCCCTCAAAATATCGTTGTCTACCGCTTGAGGTCGACGAGAGTGTTCATGATCCTCGAGACTTTCATCACCGTTCCGAAAGCGTTGGAACGGGGCTCGGCATCGGATTTCGAACAATGCATCATTCCCAAATGCTTTGACCAAATCTCGATTGGATTCCGCTACTGTTTTGCCCAATTTGAAGTCGTAAAGTAGGCAGATGCGAACTTGATGTTTGAAGTCGGCCATCTAAAGCAAAAAAAAAAGATCTTAAAAATAAGAAATTATCCGTTTAAAAAGAGTCAGAGCGTCTTTCCAATGGCGTGGAAATGGAGTAGAATTTGAACATAGAAACTGTTGAGCAAGTTCGTTTGACATGGATCCGATTCGATTGCAGCCCTCAAAATATCGTTGTCTACCGCTTGAGGTCGACGAGAGTGTTCATGATCCTCGAGACTTTCATCACCATTCCGAAAGCGTTGGAACCAGGCTTTCGAACAATGCATCATTCCCAAATGCTTTGACCAAATCTCGATGGGATTCCGCTACTGTTTTGCCCAGTTTGAAGTCGTAAAGTAGGCAGACGCGAACTTGATGTTTGAAGTCGGTCATCTAAAGCAAGAAAAAAGATCTTAAAAATAAGAAATTAACCGTTTAAAATTATTCCAAATACGCACAAGATAACGTACTTTTAAATACAAAATGACATTTTTTAAAAGCTTCCCTCAAAACAATAAGTTTAGTAACGCTTGTTTATATCCGAACAACCCAATATATTCAAATATATGTAAGTTAAAGTAAAATTCAAGTCAGCAAATAACTTTTCTAAATTCTAATTCTAATTCTCAAAATTATGACAATTTTCCCTAGAAGTTTTTCTTGTTGGAAGAAAAAAAAGATCAAAACACAGATCAAAAGGCGTAATCTTTCCACCATAACAAGCTCAAAAACATTTAGAAATTGTATTTGTGTAAAAAAAACTATAATTTTCAAATGGTTTTAATTTTTATATTCGTAGTTAAAGGTCATTAAAGAAGTTCAATCAATTTCATTGAGAAGACTTGGCACTGATGGACGATTGAGATTTTGAGTGACAATGGCAACAGAGATTGTCTGAAAAGCAATAGATTTGCTTGAAAAGCGCAAAAATTGTTAAGCAAACAATTTTTGTTGGCACAAACAGGTTGGCAAACAAATCTTTACATTCTTTTCCTAATTTCCGTTTAAAAATCAAAAAATTCAGCTATTTACCTAAGGTTTCCTCCAAATAAAAAAGTTTTATTATGCAATTTCCCATCTTTTTATGCTAATTTAGATCCGTTTCCAAGCAAATCCAAATACGAAAAAAATCTATAAAAACGTCTACGAAAAAATTGGCCAAATGTATTTCTCTGAAAATTTGGCTATTTATCAAACTTGTTTTGCTCTATCTTTTATCTATTGACATGAAGATAGGTTTCCTTAGCCAAATTGTCTAAACCGCATCATCGAGAAGCCCTTTTTGCTTACCCGACTTCATGCACCCAAAAAAAAATTCACACATAAGACACTTGTAACCCATTTCAATGTTTGTAGAAAAATAATTGCCCTTTCTAATGCAACAAACCGTAATTCAATTGGTGCATTCGCTGTTTTTAAAAGGAATTATGAAAAAGGGGCAAAGAGACTTGTTCGCCGAACTAATATTATTATTTAAAAATCAAATACACTTCCTTATAATATCGTTGATATGAGAGAATGGTTAACTAATTCCCAAAATCACATTTAAAAGAAAATTGAAACAGCGCCTCCCTCAAGAAAAGCCATTTTTCAAAAAACAACTGTTTCCAAAAACACTATTGGCTCTTTTAATATATTTATTCCTTTTCTTTTTATATAACCAAAGAAGGTTTATTGAAGGAATTCAGTAGGTCCTCCTTTTTTTAACCAGTGTTTATAAACCCCCGAAAGAAAAGCTTTGTGGAATCTCTCAAAAGTCATTTTTTAGAGAAATAGTGGATCCTTTTTATGAAACCAAACGTATGTTTAAAGAAGGCTTTATGTGTGCAAAAAGTCCCTTTAAAGTTTGGCGCCGACTCATTCTCCCCAACCCAATAGTAATTTTTCCAGCTAACTTCTAAGTTTTCTCAAAAAGCTTTCACAAAACACATACAACTTTTTATCTCCAAAATTGACTCTCCATTACCGTCTCTATTTGTTGTGATTTGGTGGAGAACAAGAGTCGGCGAATGTTCGAGTTTGTCGCCAAAAGGCACCACGGTTGAATGGTACAAGTGATGTCCATGTAATAATATCTGAAAGTTAATGAGGATTTTGTTTCTTGAGGATTTCAACCTTTATTTTAATAAAGCTAAAAAGATATCTTATCTTGGTTCTAAATTGAATAAAAATGGATTGGATTCTCACAAGCTTTCTGGAGATATTGAAATTAGACTGTGCTTCTCTCAAATATGACTTTTCTCAAACGTGTCAATTCTTAAAATTACTGTAGCTTTGCCCTTACTGTAGCTTTCAATCTATAGCTTACTACTGTACTGTAATTACCGTAGCTTTCAATCTATAGCTTACTACTGTACTGTAGTTACTGTAGCTTTCAATCTATTTACCTTTAATCTGATTCTGTAAGAGTTTACAAAGGATACAGAAAAATACAAAATGCCAAATAATAGATTTGATATTGCTATTGTTGGAAATAAGATTACGGGGGGTTTTGCAAGGTTGAGTTGAAAGTTGTTGGCTCTAGTCGCTCTAAAGTTGAAAGGCTCTAGTCGGAATAAAGTATTCATTCAAGAAAATGTTATTGTTGGCCGACTGAACACTTTCATTCTGGTATACTATGCGTTTCGAACTTTGGAACAGTACAAAGTGGGTATTTGAGACAATTTCTATACAAAATTAGTTCTATGCATTTCCTCATTCCCAGACACAATGTCTGAACTAGTAAAAATTTACCTTTCTCCAAATAATCACTAGCTTTGTAAAAAATTTTCAAAAATTATTCTGCTTCCGGTATTTCTTCACGAAAACGTTTTGGGTAATTATGCTTTGTTTTCAATTTTGAAAATTTTGAAAGCTGTAATTTATAAAGAGTTTGGTACAAGAAGTTTGAGCTAATTCTGAAAAAAAACGGAAATAAGGGTTAAACGATAAAAGAGTCTTGAAGTTTTTCATTTTGGATCAAATTGAGAATGGCAAAAATCTAAATCTGCTCCGTAATTTTAAAGAGTTTTAAAGGACGCTCTAAAGTTTACCGTAGCCACTCGCTTAAGCTATAGGATACTGTATTTATCGGTTTGATCCACCTTAAATTGGTTTAAACTGTACGGCCTATCTTAGATTTAATCCGTACGGCCTGTCTTCAGATAATGGCGATATGGCTACAGTACATCGATGACAGGTTACGGTAACTGGGGATAACTGGGGCAAGCTCTAGAGTCAATGTTCGAAAAAAGAAATCGTAAATTTTAATAGATGTGTAATGAGTAAACTACCGTACTCTAGTCACTACCGTATTTCTCTGAAACAATAAATTACGGATTACGATAGTTTTTCCCAAGCGCACCTTTCAACATTATCTAATTGAAACTCACAAAGTTTCAGCCGTGGAACTGTAGGCGGCTTGATTGTTGAGAACGGAAACGAGTAAGAACTAGAAAAAGTAATGAATTGATAGGTTTTAAATGCTAATTTTTATATGTTAAACATACCTGTGTGGTACTTCTTCCCAACTCTAACAACATAGGAATCGCTTGTAAAATTGAGCAAATCAGGAGTCTTCTCTCGAGTTTTGATACGCTTTTTACCTGCAGAGTTTACTCGTAAATTTTTGTTAAAATTTTGCCTACTTGCGCACTGATCTTGAGAGAAATGCCGAAAGAAATCGAGCAAATGACCGTCGAAATTGGGATGATAGTGAGGGCTTGAATGGTGTTCATCTAAAGGAAATCTGTGCTGGCTGGCTGGATCGTTTTGAATCAAGTTGTTAGTAGATTCTCAACCTTCAGCTACCTTAATACAAAGAAGCTTTTGAACTTTCATAGCAACTAGACAAAAGGACCAATCAACTTTCTCCTGTTTTTCTGATTAGGGTACGGTAAAGAACCCATTTCCCGTTTAATTTGGCAGCTTAATAGTTGTCAGCATGATAAATTAAGACTGACACGTAAATCGAGTCAGATTCAGCTGAGTTTGTTTATCATTCAACATTATTTACCCAATTGAGCTCAGTTCTCAATCAGAGACCTTCAGTAGAGTATCGTAAACATTCTAATAGAAGAGACGGCTCGGGAATGGGACAAATGCGACCTTTTTTTTGCGCACCCGGACATTTGCGCACCTTTTTTCCGCACTTTTTTTCAGAAAATTTTCGTCTAAAAGGGGCTCTTTAATTGGAATAAATAGGGTAGTTTATGTGCTATAATATGTCAAGTTTTGTAAAGTTATAAAATAGACTCACTATCAGCTCCAAAAAGTCAAAGAGGAGCTTACCTAATTGAGTTAATGCTTAGCGATGGGAAGCCAACTGACTTTGATGAAGATCATCATCATTTTCTAGTAAGGAATAAGGCCATACTCTGGCGGCAATGGGATACGTGTCGGTGTAGCTCATTGGTAGAGTGTTCACCCGGTAAGTGAAAAGTGTTAAGTTTGGGTTTGAATCCCGGCGCCGACCATGTTTGGTATTCCTAGCCGCAACCCGTAAAAAGGACCGGCGCGTCGAACTTTCTGTCTAACCTGTACAGCAGCCGTATTCCCGGCCATCAACATCGTTGTCGGCATCACTTTCATCGTCGCCCCGCCAACAGTCAAGAAAAAAGGAATATTCACGGAAAGTGCGATAAACCATTGAATCGCGAAACACAAAAGGACTGTCTTTCTTGTCCACATCTGAGAAATGACTGAATAGATCAATCTATGAATCGATCAAGTTTACACTTCTGTACATGACTGGTGAGATGTATAGAATCAAGCGATTCAACGCGAACGGGATGTGGCCCAAATAAAGGACCCCTCGAAATGTTAGCATCATACCGTAGCACATTCTGAAAGGAAAATCGATTATTTTCGAAAATTGAAGTAAATACAAAATTCTCTACAAATAACATTTTCAGCTAAGCTTAGAGAATGTTGTTTCCGTTTTCAACAATCAAGCCGCCTACAGTTCCACGGCTGAAACTTTGTGAGTTTCAATTAGAGAATGTTGAAAGGTGCGCTTGGGAAAGCTTTCAGTTAAGCTTTTCAGCTTATAAGTAATCAACTCACGTTCCAATAGCGCTAGAAGTGAACGGCAAGATGTAATATCGAGGAAATCTCAGTCCAAATTGAATGAATATCCAATAGATCAAATCATTTATGAACTAAACATTTAAGTTTGAAACTCTTTAAAAAAACCCAAGTTTTAAATCTAATTACCATTTCATTATCCCGTTGCACAATTTATCAGGTTGATTATTCCAAAAGCGGAAATAATGACAAACAAACCATTGTTTAGGCTTAGGCTTTTCTAATTTTTCTAGAACTTTGGCTTTGTCTGGATTTTGAAAAGAAAAATTGAAAAAAATTGGCAAAAGATTTCTGGAGAGGGATTGAACCCTCGACCTGCTGCTTCCTAGGCTCTAACCTCTAACCACTGAGCTATCCGGCACCTTAGCCTCAAGAGAGAAAAAGGGAAAGACAAGGGAGAAGAAGAAAGGAGGTAAGAAAGAATTTACCGGCTCCCTTCACCGCACCGAAATGAGACCTTGTGGTGTAGTGGATAAGGGTCTTGTTTCCAAAACCAGTTATCAATGCTTGGCTCTGGTTCAATCCCTTCCCTCGTTTTTTTGATACTTAATCGCTCGAATTCACTCTATTTTACCTTACAATAAGTATTATGACATCTTTTATTTCATTCATTCAATTTATAGATTGTTTTATTTTTTGTCATATTTTAGAATTAGCTTTTTTTTACTTAGTCTTTGCTTTAAAAATTGCCCAACTAGAATTAAAGAGAGTTTTAAATTGAGTATTTTGAGTAAATTGAGTTTAGCACCAAAATCTTTCTGATTTCTGCTTTTTATTTTAGTTTCTGATTTGGACAAAAGAAAAACCAATATTTGAATCCAACTACCATTACCTTTCTATTTCATCAAAATGTTTACAAAATCATGTGATCTCAAAGCTCACCTCCGTTATAATCAAATCAAAGAAAGCGGAGGCGAAAACTTTAATCCGACGGCGATTCAGAAGAATCTTCGTGATAAGCAAAATGTAGAGGGCCATTGAAGAAAATGAATATCCCAAAATGATCCATTGATTGAGGGGAACAGTCCATTGTCGGGATAGATTAAGAGTTTGATTTTCCATCAAAATTGTTTATTTAGATACAAAGAACTATAGACCATTCTGAATTGGAGGCTTGTCGACAGAGAAATGATAGGATCACAAGATCTTGTCAAAAAAACCGAATACTGAAGCTACTGAAGCTGTAAACCAGGAGTGTGCTAGGCTTTCCAGGACTTCGACCCTATTCACTTGCTAAACTTACCTGGCCCAGTCTAAACTATCAAGTATAACTACTCATAACTTTCATCCAATTAAATCCGTATTCTAATTTGTAGACTCAATAAAATGAATACTTTTTGCCAGAAATTTGGCTGTATAAGCTTGATCGTAGAAAAGCTGAGTTCAAAAAAAAAGATTATTAAAAATTTTTACGTTAAGTTAGAAGTTTAAAGAGGAACACTCTGTATTCAACAAAATAAAGCTTTGAACAAAGAAAGTTGAGCAAAGAAAATGAAGTTGAACAAAGAGTTGAACAAAGAAAATGAAATTTGAAATCCTCAGTGAAAATAGATGAAGTTTTTGATGTGCTTATGGCAAAAGAAATGATTTTACATAAATAGAAAAATTCGATAAAAGCACAGCCAATTTTTCGAGTTCATTCCGCTACCCGATTCCCTTTTTTGTGCCCATTTTTGTTCATGATCTTAATCTAATTGTACTCTTTAATAAAAGAGACTCTCTTGTTTGACAGTGTAAAGCAATTTCATGGCGCAAATGTGATTTTTCGGGGTAACGTTTGAACACGACTTAATTGAAGTTTGATTTCGAAAAAAGGAAATGGGACTGGTCTTTTTCGGATTTCGTCTTTTTCGGATTGGAGAAATACTGATACTTGATGAGCTCTAAATTCTCGTTTCGAGAAATTAACTAAAAACTTTTGATGCAACTTGACTGTAGTTTAAATTTTGGGGGTAGTCAAAACAGCGCCATAATAGAAAACGTTCAAAACAGCGCCGTCAAATTTCTCAAAATCCAAAAAACCAAGCCGGTTCAAGTTTTATATCAAAAAATTCCTTGCCTTTTTGGCTACATGATGGGTGAAACAGTTTTTTAGAAAAGTTAATATTTCATAGATAAAAAGAGCACTCAAAATGGGTCTCTAAAGATATTCAGTTAACCAACTGAGTATCACTCGACACACATTTTGAGTGCTCTTTTTATCTATGAAATATTAACTTTTCTAAAAAACTGTTTCACCCATCATGTAGCCAAAAACGCAAGGAATTTTTTGATATAAAACTTGAACCGGCTTGGTTTTTCGGATTTTGAGAAATTTGACGGCGCTGTTTTGAACGTTTTCTATTATGGCGCTGTTTTGGCTACCCCCCAAAATTTAAGACATATCTTCAGCGTTGAATCCCTTTCGCGTTTAAAGTATATTTATTCGACACGAATAATGAATGGCAACATAATGGGGGAAATTTTTACCCCTAATTACCCCTATTACCGAAATGTTGTTAAGAAAAAAACCCCATAATAACGGGGAAAAAGAACCAATCTTTCTAGCCGCCGGGATTGAACCCTTAACCCCCCGACTAGGAGACAAGACTTCTATCCGGTTTCAAAATCTCTTTCTAAAACATCAACATCAATCAAAGCTTGGTTCTAGATTTTATTCCATCTATTCACTATTTAAATTTTATTCGATTATTATACGGTTTTAGGTGTGTCAAGTAAAATATTGAATAAAACAAGAGAAAGATTACGGTAGTTTTCGTAAGATGACACTTTATGAGGATTCACAAAGGATATCGAAAGATACAAGTGGATAGATTGGTCAAAAATGGAGACAAGATTACGGTAGAAAGAGAAAGATATCTTTTAGAAAACACTAGAGACTTTTATCTCCAAATTTTTGATTTCAATTTGATAGCTTTCAATTAAAACCCTCACAAAGTTGGACTAAAGATAAAACACAAGAAATAGAGGCGTTTTAGACAGCCATCTATCTGTAAAATTTTCAAAATCTCTTTCTACTTTTTCATTTTATCAAAAGTGATTCTTGATTCTGAAACTGATCAAATCAATTCTTGATTACTAAAGAAAATGTGCCAAGTTTTGTAATTGAATTTGTTTATTTAATTCTGTTTATTTAATTCTGTTTATTTAACTCTAATGTTCAAAATGCTCAAGAGCCGAGTCGACGAGTTGCAAGAGGCGGCGGATACCATTGCATCTAAAGAAGACTTGCATTATATTATCCATTTGTTTTTAAATGCAAATCAACTCTAATTGAAAGCAATATCTTTAGCAATATCTTTAGCAATATCAAATTGAAAACAATATCTAATAAATTGAATTGTTTATTCAAAATAACAGACTTCGGTTTACTCCTTGGCTTCTCGTATTGTTTCCAACAGTCAACAACAGCTTTGTCACATGCACATAAAGCTGCCGCACAAGCATTTGTTGAGGCTGAAATTGTAATCAATACTTGCTAAAAGGGAATTATTTTTTGATAGAACAAGAAATATTCATGATTTTCATAAATCAACCTTCGCAAGCCGCTGTATTATTAGTGCATTGCCATCGAAAATCGTCGATATACTCGAAACTAGTGGTGATGCAGAGCTAAAAGATTGCTTTAAAACTTTGTGGATAATATAAATTTGTATTCAATATTCCACAACTAACCTTTTTGTCAACAGCTCGATCATAGCATTTGTCGTGCATCATACAGCATCTGAAATTGCAAAAGTCATAAAACAAAATGAGCGCTCAACTTCTGAATCCTTGAAAGGGATTCTGTGGCAAATTACCATTGCTTTGCAGACAGTCAATACACAAATTCAAAATCGATGGATAAGATACCGTAATCAGTTACTAGACGATATTCCATTGTCTGTTTGTTGTAGCTTGTATACTTAAAAAAACCCGTTATTTAAGCTTTGCTTTTGAGCGAGTTTTGTCCGTTGTCTGTTTGTTGTAATTCTGTATTCTAAAAACCCATTTTTTAAAGCTTTCATTCAGCTGGTGTGCATGTTTTTCTTTTCTTGTGATCAAGTTTAAAAGTTTGTGTCCAAAAACGATTTGGACATCAAATAAAAAGCTCTCCACTCTTCTTTTTTGACTTTGAAAGTGTTGATAGTGCCAAGTTGCTCCACTTTGAGCAAAGTTTGCCATAATAAGGGAAAGTTTTGATAAATCCTGCGTTTTGAAGGCATCTACCACACTGCGACACGGTTTCACAAGCATTTACGAACCTCAGAAGTATATTTCTTACAGACTCCACTTTCGAAGAGTCAGCTATTTATCATCACTCACCGATCAACTCCATCAATTGGTTTCTGTGATCCACCCAATCCACACCAACAACCATAATTGTTGTAAGCGAGAGCGTTGTAACCGAGTTCACACTCACAAATCTAGAAGAGATCATTCGGTCACTATTAGTGTAATGTAGAAAGGTTAATTATAAATAAATTTTCTTCACTAAATCTAAATTAAACAAAGATTTCTTCAAATTTACCTTTTCCAGGTTCCACAAAGCACCAAAGGAGACCGGGAAAAGAGTCAACAAGAGACTAGCTGAAAAAAAAAACAATTCTGAACTTAACTAGGGTATATGCGACGATTTCTAAGATACACATACCGTATTTCTTCGAATAGAAGACCGGGTAAAGAGTATCATCGCGTACTCCTGCGTAGCAGCCCTTTTTAAAATTTCTTTTCTGCATAAAAGCTTTCAATCAAGTGCTATAGAGCTGGAAAATGGCCCAAAAATCTGTTAGCTCATGTGGTATTTTTGAGTCATTTTCCAGCTCTATAGCACTTCATTGAAAGCTTTTATGCAGAAAAGAAATTTTAAAAAGGACTGCTACGCAGGAGTACGCGATGATACTCTTTACCCGGTCTTCTATTCGAAGAAATACGGTATTTTAGAGAACTATCGTATTTAAACCCTTTAGTTTTCATTTGATTAACTAAAATTGGGTATCATTAGATGAAGAAGCTCAATCAATGATGCCAAAATGAGCCTAAAGCCAAAGCCAAAATGCCAAAAGGCTTATCAAATGTAAGTTGATTACGACGTCTTTAAAATAGGTGTCTTTTAGAACATGTATTCCTTGTGAAAAATAATAATAAATAGAAATGAAATGGCTTACCGATGAAAATCGGCTTCATAGAATTTATGCCTAACAAATTTTGAATAAAAATCGAAGAAGTGGAGACAAGGAATTCAACTATAGCACTATAGTGAGTCTTTCAGAAAAAAAAAAAGAGTAAAGCTTTTAGGTGGAAGTGATGGAGGTGAGGAGAAGGAGAAGAACTCACAGTCTGTCCCTCCGTTGACAAAGAGATCAATCCCCATCTTAACGAAAATTGGGGGAAAAGAAAAAGAAAGAATCACACCCAAACTTTCCTTTCGCTTCTTTCTTTTCTTTCTTTAGAAGTGACTAATTGATGGATGGTCAATGCTCTTTCAAAGTCTTTTCTTCTTTTTGAGGCTTGTTTCATTGCCAAAATGATGCTTGGGTGGAATCACGTGTTTTCTCTAGATCAATCGAATCAAGTGAGCATGAGCTCTCGAGGATTTTCCGGCTCAAGTCTAGATCTTAAAAACCAAGACTTTTGAAATAAATTTAGTCATACGAATAATGTGATACAAAAAATACATAAACATAACCCTTAAGCCCTAAATGTTTGAAAGAAAAAAATCCATATACCGTATTCTCTCTAATAGTAGTGCACTCTTTAATAGTAGTGCACTTGCTAATAGTATTGCGGTCCGAGAGGGGGTTGAAAAAATAGTAGTGCGCACTACTATTAGAGAGAATACGGCATATGGGAAAAAGAACCAATAATCTAGCTGGTGAGATTGAACCCTTAACCTCCCGGCTAAGATACAGAGCTCTTAGCCAGTCATGGCAGCCATGGCGGAATGAAAGACAATCATTTTTGAGACAAAATCTATTGGAAATCGGATTATTTGATTGTACAAACCGTAAGCTTTCCTAAATAAGCATTGGGTAAGTAAAAACTTTGGTAAAAAGAATAAGCTATACTTTCCTGTTATATCCCAGTGTCCATTTGTAGTTTCAAAAAAGATATTGATAGTTGAAAAACAGCTATCAAACAGCTTAACATTGAAATGAAGTTGATAACATAAAGTCAACTTTGAAATAACTTTAAGGATTTGTAGACTTGAACTAGTTGAGGCAAACTATTATTGTCTAAAAGCCTTTCTAAATATTTTGATCAAGTTCAAATGTAAATCTATCCTTGTAATGATAAAATTGCAAAAATTTTATTGTGAAATTTATGCAAAGAATCAAATGTTCCAAGGTTATAAATTTTAGAAAAACAAAAGTAATAGTATAGAAAAATTCGATAGTTAAGTAGGTGTCTTTTAGAAAATGGATTAATCAAGGATTAAACTTTAGAAAGCTTCAGGAAAATGCACAGGACAATCGATGCTTCAATCTTATCAAGAACAATTCGAAAAAAGTGGTAATAATCATTGCTAGCGTGACACTTTATGACACTAGACACTTTATGAAAGACACCTATTCTATTGTGTTTGTTTATTTCCGTCATTCTCGTCATCATAACTTCCTCTCCTCAATACTCCTTTTATTTACTGCAGCGATAATATAAATGACGGGATGTATAGATGATCGTTTGGAGTAAACAAATCACACTTCCACCAGCCCATAGACCGAATTGACCTGGAATATAGAAAATATAAAAAAAGAATAAAATCAGTATAAAATTTGGTTTGTCTACAGAGACTGGGTATTACAAAAATGGAAAACATCAGAAAAACAGGGACCATGAAGATTGTGCCGCTGTGTTAAAAAGGAAAATGGCGCCGAATGGAATTGCCATTGACCAGGGCCTACGTTTTGTGCGAGTCTGGTATCAAAGAGAAGGTCTTCAATTGGGCTACACGATGGTATAAAAAACTTTGTGAGACTATAAAAAACCGCAAAATGAGAGCGCCGACTGTACATCGCAATACTAACAACGACGTATCGTCTTTTGTATTGGTGTATAGTGTTGGTGCTCCCACTTTGCGGCCATTTTTCTTGTACTAAACAACCGTTTTCCTAAAAGTTTTTTATACCATCTTGTAGCCCAATTGAAGGCTACATTTTGATACCAGATCCGCACAACATGAAGGCCCAAAACGTAATTTCCCCGTAAACGTAACGCGTCTTCTTTCCAAAACTCGATGTGTCCTATATTCAATGAGATTTTTGGTTGGCTTCGTTCCGTTTTTTTGTTCTTCCGTTAAAAAGTAACAAATTCACCAATTAACCTATGATTTGATCTATAAAAAAAGTGTTTATTGTTCAATTTCTCATCTCTTTTTGACTGCACGACTTCATGCTCCCAAAAAAATCCAGGCATAAAACCTTTTAAAGTCCGTTTTAATGTTATTTTTTAGAAAAATAAGTGACCTTTCTAATGAAATAAACCGTAGTTCAATTGGTGCATTTGTTGATTTTAAACGAAAGTACGAAAAGGAACGAAAAGGCTTCTGCATCAACCTGATATCTCACAACATATCAAAACCTCAAATCAACTTCTCGTCGCCAAAATTCAAATCCAAAACCCGTCCAACTCACCACCAATCTGTGCAATCAATGATTGGAACGGCATCGCTACTACGTGTTTAATCGATGTATATTTGAGATCTTTGAAATAGATCTATAGAATATTTATGGATTAAAGACTCTATCATTTCCCACCTCGAGAATTATCGTTGATTGTAGTTTCTCCCACTCTTTCTCATCTTTCACAAATTGACGAGCCTGAAAAACTAGAGTCTTTAACTACTTTAACTAGAGTTTTTCTAGTTAAAGATTTCACTTCAATTTCAATTCATTTAATCTTTAACTTTTAAATTTGTCAACTCACTGATTTTGAGGGGAAACTTGCAAACGAGATCTGTTTTTCGTATTCCCAATATGTGCACGGGAGTGGACATTGAAGTCGACATTTCTGAAAAACAAGTTATGTCATTGGAGTTTATTGTAGCCTTTCAAAGTCAACAAATAGTTTCTTGTCTTTTAAAATACCTTCTTCCTTTCAGAAGACCATAAATCTTGTGCTCCCATCAAGAAACAAGTGTAAAACTCTTTTGTCGTACATGTTCGCTCTCTTTGAGGCATGGTCGCGGCGACAACTGAGCAATTGCATTGTTGCTCCGCTGCTGCCATGAAACATTCCTAAAACCCAACATAGTGTTATACATTCAAAGAATAAATCTTTTCCATCACCTCAAGACAGTAAACAGAACTGTATGTCTTATTCCCCTCCTCATGACATGTATACTTTGGTGGATCATTCATGAACTCATATTTGACGGCTGTGATAGGAAAAAGCGCATGCACACCTGGAAAACTGCAAAAGATAACTTTTTTGTTCATTTTGCATTGGTGCTTTAGAAGTTAGAAGCACTCCGATTCTTTAGAAGCACTCCGATTCTTTAGAAGCACTCCGATTCTTTGTAATGAGTCGAACCTATAGGGACAAACGTGAGATCATTATCGATGTCCAATCCCTTCTCAACAAGCCTTATAATGAGTCCGTCGTTTGGGACCTAAATTTAAATATAATTATTGTTATGATAAAATTATTTCTTATTTTCTCAATATAAATTGAAATTTTTAACTTTCAACTCAAAACCGAACCAACTCAAAAAAGTTGGACCGAATCTAATCTTTCTTGGATAGTTTTTATTAGCGTTTCCCTTTAACTGCAAACTTTTTTTTGAAGCTTCAATTTTAAGTATAGCTAGTGGAAATGTAGATTGAAAAACACATAGGAATTATTCACTTTATAGTACATCTTTGTGTTATCTTTCTTTATGTTATTTAACCCTACCTGATTTACTGCAGGGCTATAGTGTTCTGTGGGTAGATTGATGATTCGACGATAGCCTTGCCCAAATCCGGAATAGAACGAAAATTTCAATGTAATCTACTATATATAAAACAAAAGAGGCGTCTGTGTGTCTGTCTGTTTGTCCGTCTGTGAGCAAACGCGACGCTCCGTAATTACGTTTGCTCCATCGATTAAAAGGCAAAGTATTCAGCTTTTGCGCGCGATAACTTGCTCTGAAGAGTTTTCGGCTATGGGGAATCTGACTTTTAGGTCCATTTCTAAAAAAGAACGCAGCTTAACATGGGTCCCGGTGGTTTTAGTCATTTGAATGGGTTCCCCGCCTCCCCAGCGGAAAACGCGAACAAAGTGAGCGTTTTCTGCTGGTATGCTATATATTCACTTGAGTCTCTCCCGGTATCCGATAGCATTTTCCCGTCGAACTATAGACTTCAGTGCTATTCACACAATCGGATGGATTGTTCATAAACGCTTCACATGGCAGAGACGCCTGAATAGTGTTTTAAAAAAAGTACTTTTCTTAACATGCCTTATTTAAGAAATCTCTATAACTTATATTGCCCATTCTCAACAAAAGCTCTTCCAATTCGTTGTCGTGAAGGGTAAGCTTCTCTCTCTCATCGTAAAAGGCTCTGACAGTGAGTGAAGTATTGTTTAATTTATAATTGTTTTTAAGTTAACTAATGCTACAGGGCTGGGCAAAATTATGGAAACAAATGTGCGATAGATAAGACGCCTTTATATTTTCAAAGCCTTTTCTAGCTTTAAACTCTTCTTTTTTGAGGATCCGACGAACTGAACGAGCCGATACACCGATTGAAGTCGCCATTTTTCGAATTGAATTTTTCGTGCCCTTTGAATTCCGTTTAAAACGGCCAATCACTTTTCTTCGAATTGCAGGTGCAGTTACTAGCCGGTCTTGTCCTTTCCGATCATCCGTATTTCCGGTTTCCTGATAGCGCTGGATCGCTTTTGACACAACTGACTTTGAGACCTTAAGAAGATCGACGATTTCCGTTACTCGCTTTCCTGATCCAGGAGAAAGCAAAATAAAGCGTAATGATAGCTGGTCGAAGATCCTTTTTGGATCGTATATCTAAAATAAATTAGTTACTAAACAAAAACAACGAAAGAAGGCAAAAGAAACTGAAAAAAACATCATTAAAAACGCAACTTAAAGTTGTTTCCATAATCTTGCCCCATCCTATGACTTACATGTAATACTTGCTAGACCTACTTGATTTGAAATGAATGCAATATTGGAATGGGAAATGAGAGTTCCATATATTGAATTAATCCATCGGAAATATTGTGACTTTCGAGAAATGTTCGATTGAATCGATTGAATGGACAAATCACCAAATCCGGTAGTTGAAGATGGGCTGAAAAAAGCTTCAAAAAATGAGACTAATTAAAAACTTTTGTCTTTTTTCTTTGTTTAACTCACGAGCTTCATAGACAAAATACGAAACAACGACATTTCCCATTAAATATTCCAAAATGATCGTGTAACAGCCATGAACAGTGAGTATTGCAGCCAATATTAACAATACAATCCATATCACTTTCAGTGCCGAAGATGAAGTGAAAAAGAAATCGCTCAATCCGTGAATATTTGTGTTTTCCTAAAAATGAGTACCGTAAAAGCTGCAATAGTAGCCCCGCTAGAGGGTCAACGAATAAAATAATGACTCCCCTCTAATAGTAGCCTCACCCCCATCTAATAGTGACCCCGACCCCAAAGGGTCAGCGAAAAAATAATGCCCCCGGGGCCACTATTACAGCTTTAATAATCATAGGGAAATTCTAATACTATCAGACTTTTAACAATTTCTACGAATCATCTTCTTTCGAGTTGATTTCCTCTTTTGACTCTTTTTTGAGCTCCTTATCGAAAGAATCAGATTGTTGAGTGCTTGAAGGGATATCTGACTGAGACTTTTTTAAGCGATCCGTTGATGATGAGTTCATCCCTAAAAATTTGAATCGAAAAAATACTGATCAGAAAACAGAGAAAATAGAGCTTAAAGTTTTAAAGAGGAAGCCCTTTTCACTAAAGGGATTCGTTAGAGAGGAAAAACTCCGAAAGACTGGCTATCCGAACGTTTTCGCCAAAAGAGTTAATGGTGGAAAATGAGAAAACTTTTGAGCAATTTTTTCCTTTGGACAGATAATGAAGAGAAAGGGTAAATGGCTTCATCGCCTCATTAAAACACATGAATGAGTTCTGAAAGGGTTGAGAGCGCATATGTACCTTCATGAGTCAATTTTCTCAAAAAGTCTATTCGACGAATTTGAGAAATTAATCATCTAAATTAATTTATGATTAAATTAAAAATGGCTCAAAAAAGAGAGCTTTAGAGTTTAACAAGGTGAACCAATATTGTGATTTTCAAGCTGTAAAAGAACTTCTTTAAAAGTTACCGTAAATATTCTAATAGAAGCCTATAGGAGCGTCGCGTCGCGCAGTCTAATTTTACACTCAAATAAACACTCATATTCTCAGCACCAATACATTTGTTTCTGCGCGCTTGAGTATCAAATTAAAGTAGAGAGGATGGGTAATTTTTTTTGAGATATGACACATATTTTTAACTTTAACCAGTGCTTAGAGCAAAATGATTGAAAAGTGGCAAAAAGAGCCGATTTTTCATCATTTTTCAATCATGTTATTCTAAGCGCTGGTCAGTGCTAAAAATAAGTGTTATACCTAAAAAATCACCCATTCTCTCTACTTTGATTTGATACCTAAGCGCGCAGAAACAAATTTCTATATGACACATATTTCTAGCATTAACCAGTGCTTAGAAAAAAGACATTGAAAAATGATGAAAAATCGGCTTTTTTTGCCAATCTTCAATCATTTTTTTCTAAACGCTGGTTTATGCTAAAAATATGTGCTATATCTCAAAAAAATCACCGTTGTTAAACCGTTGTTCATTGTTCAGCTGTTTTTTTTTGTAATTGTGAATATCATTTCCGGCTCTTAACTGGAATCGACGACTTCTCAAAGAATCCAACTTTACCTTTTCTTAAGAGGGAACATTTGAAGGAAATTCGGTAATGAATTTTTGATGAACAAAAAGATTTCCTTTTGGTTTTCGGCAAATTTCTGCATGAAACATAAAAAATGGTTTGTGTATTAACGATTTTTTTTGGAAAAAAAAGATATTATAGGCCAAATCAAATTTCTGTGGTTTACATTGAAACGAGCGATCGTCGGAAGGAGTTGATGCCAGGAAAGGGAATGTTACAATTCATATCACTTTCAGTGCTGGAGATGGAGTGAAAAAGGTCTCGTTCAATCCGTGAATATTCATGTCACTCATAAGTAGAGTCCACGGTTTCTCAGGCGCTCAACACCAAAATCAGCGCATAATTCCCTTCCCATTCTTCAAAATTTGCATTAAAACTTAGAAATACGAGATCCTTCTGCGTCTAACGACACTTAAAACATGTAAATCTTAGTAAAATCCGCCGAGCAAATTACATGTAACAAGAAAAAATTTCAAATGGCAACTCCTTCATATAAAAAAACTATTCAAACCTGGGTTCGTCGTAGCCATTGGTTAACTTTTTTATAGTTGAAAATCTATTCAGAAAAAGATTTATTGGCACATTTGTATGTGTTTTGTTTATGGTTCGGGTCCCCAATCGGCGTATTTCTCAAAGATGGATCCATTCTCGCAATCGTTGCACATATTACTGTAGGCTCCATCATCTCGGAACTCCCATTGGGTGGCGCCGTTCTCTCCGTCTCAAGCAAAGGATTTTTTTAAAACTTCGTAGATTTATTGGGGTTTATTGGTTTCTTTATGCAAAATTTATGTATTTGTATGTGCATGCATTTTAATGTATTTTATGTATTTGATATGTATTTTATATTAAACTTTGAAATGAGATTCATTTAAAATAAAAAAGGGCAAGATTTCGATTAGGATAAAGCTTTTAAATTTACCTCACTTTAACAAAACTTTTGAGAAAACGAGTTTAAATTTATCGTACTATGCGTTTTTCTAAAAGTTTTTATAATAGTTTATGATAGTTTTCATAAACTTTTCTTTAACTCAAACCAAATCCTCTTTGACAACAATTTTTAACTCTTTTTTTGCCCGAGGTTGCTCGTTGTCGTAGCCATTGGTTAACTTTTTTATAGAAGAAAATTTAATCAGAAAAAGATTTATTCGCACATTTGTATGTGTTTTGTTTATGGTTCGGGTCCCCAATCGGCGTATTTCTCAAAGATGGATCCATTCTCGCAATCGTTGCACATATTACTGTAGGCTCCATCATCTCGGAACTCCCACTGGGTGGCTCCGTTCTCTCCGTCGTCGTCGTTGTGATCGGCCGGGGCTCCATCACAGCCGTTGCTGAGAAATATTATATTATATGAGTGTAATAGATATGATCTGGATGTATTTCAATCTTATCTATCTCTTTCACATCGAGATCATACTTCGATCTCATTAATACGGCTTAGCAACGTTGAAACACGGTATCTCGTCAGATCCGTCGAGTTAAGCAACGTTGGGCTCGGTTCGTAGTTGGTTCGGAGAAGGACTAGCGAATCCCGAGCTGCTGTGGCCTAGATGGTCGCCTGGTCTCGATGACCGGATTCCCTGTCCTTCTCCTCAAGCAACAAAGAAGGTGTCCATGATTATATGTTTTTGAATAAAGAACACCGGTAACACCGGTATACATTTAATTGCTTCTCAACTCACCTTCCCACTCCCCAAACATTCTGATGAATGTACCAATTGCCCGAATCACGAGCCGCTTGATCGTTACTGTTGGCGTAACACCAGAAACACGTTGTTTCCCAATTATTCTGACCGAATCCCCATGACAGTGACTGAAAAAGATAGCAATATGGTTTTTATCTTTTCAAAATTTTATCAATCCAATTTTAAGGTTTCAAATGAAATGGTTTCGCTTACCAGAAAATCACTACCAGAAAGTCTAGTCTGTTCTTGTAATGGACGATTGACTACCACTACTACTGCTCTATGAAATAACTACAATTACATACAACAGTAGGAGTATTACTATTATTAGTGATACACAGTTTACATGTCTACTGTATATCTTATCCCCTTCCCATCCCACTCACCGCTCCGGGCTCCAATGTCCACCAATCACCATCATCAGATCCTTCTCCAACAATCGCATCATCGGCTGATGCACATTTGAGATAAATCGATGCTGATGAGAGTTTATTGGTGACAACCACCGAATAGTCTTGATTGATTTGATCGACGATATCTTGGACTGCTTGTCCGAAATCCAATCGACCACCCCCACATTCGATTAAGCCGATTGATAGGGAAAAAAGGGTAAAAAGGGAAAGAAACGACATTTTTGAAGTAGAAATCGTTATTCAATCTGAGATTAGATGAAGAATGAGTTGATTGATGGGATATTCGATGGGTTTATATAATGGACTTGAGACAAAATATTTTTATTTTTTATAGCTGTTATTGTTGAGGCAATAATCAAAATCAAATCTAAAATTCCATTCATCTTTTGTACATTCACATGATTTATTGGGTTTTTTCGTACTCCTGCACTTTTATGAATAAGCATATACTGGAAAAGATTATTACCAAAAAAAACAACAAAACAAGTGGAATGAAAAATGATTCCCTACTAGACTGAAGCGTCAAATGTTCTATCACATATTAGGTTGATGCATAAGTCTTTTGTTTCTTTTCGTGCTTCCGTTAAAAAGTAACAAATTCACGAATTAACCTATGGTTTTCTCTATCAAAAAAGTCTTTAAAAGGCTCTACGAAGAAATTGGCTGAATGAATTTCTCCGAAAATTGGCTATATATCAAACTTTTTTTGCTCTATCTTTGATCTATCGACACGAAGATAGACTTCCTTTAGCTAAAGTATCTAAACCGCATCATCGAGTCAGCCCTTTTTGACTACCCGATTTCATGCTCCCAAAAAAATCCAGGCATAAACCCGTTTTAATGTTATTTTGCAGAAAAATAATTGACTTTTCTAATCAAATCAACCGTAGTTCAATTGGTGCATTTGTTGGTTTTAAACGGAAGTACGAAAAGGAACGAAAAGACTTATGCATCAACCTAATATTAATTTTAGTTGGAAAATATTTACCTAAACTAAAATATAAGATCTGGAGCATAATTTTTTAAAATATGAATTAGTGCTATAAAAACAAGGATATTAAGATTGAGATTTCGTTGATTCCAGAAGAGCTCGTCTCCGATTCCCACCATGAGGCTCTCTTCTACGCGGATCGAAATCTCACCGTTTATGCCCTTCTAAACGTTGTTTATGATGTAGAAAAATTGGGTTTGTTTATAGACGATTTACAAATATTATATTAATATGGTATAACAATTTTCAGATGGCCGACACAGAGAATCCTTCTTGTCACGTCACGGACAAGAGCTTGCGATGCTTTTCGATTCGTACGAGATAGCTTATCAAGATCGGAGTTTTTTGTGAGAACTCTTTGAGCTTTTTGAGATGAGACTCTCTTCTACGCGAATCGAAACCTCACCGTTTATGCCATTGTAAACGATGTTTATGATGTAGGAAAATTGGGTTTCTTTGTTGACGTTTTACAATTATTATATTAATATAGTATAACAATTTTCAGATGGCCGACACAGAGCAGCCTTGTCACGTCACGGACAAGCTCTTGTGATGCTCTCCGATTACTATGAAATCGCTTAGCAATATTGGTGTTTTTCGTGAGAACTCTTTTAGAAAATAATATTTTGGATTCGGATGCGTTTTTGATTCAATCGGTTCGATTTTTGGCTTATCCGAAATTCTCGATTTCCAATCTAAACCAAAATTGACCCTACAAACGTTTTTTTTGATTGGTTTCTCTTCTGAAATCTGAAATCTGAAAAATTCGGTTCGATTTTGTTGGATTGAATCCGAGAATCCTAAATTTAGGTTTTGGACCTATTTCATCACAAATCCAAAATCGATTTCACAGATCTTTTATCGTCAGACATCTCATTTTTATCCGAAATTTTTCCTTCAGAAAACTCGGCAATCATCCGCCATTCACTCGCTCTCATCGCTCCTTTATTCGCGTCTCCAATCGAACTATTCAACATAGGACATACGATCATGAAGCCTATTATTTTTGGTTAGAAAATATGAAATCCCAAGCTTTTTTTATTTGAACAGCTTTGAAAAACCGTTTTTCATTGTTCAGCTGTTTTTTTTTAACATTTGTGAATATCATTTCCGGCTCTTAAGTGGAATCGACGACTTCTCAAAGAATCCAGCTTTACATTTTCTTAAGAGGGAATATTTGAAGGAAATTCGGTAATGAATTTTTGATGAACAAAAAGATTTCCTTTTGGTTTTCGGCAAATTTTTGCATGAAACATACAAAATGATTCGTGTATTCACAATTTTTTTTTGAAAAAAGATATTATACGTCAAATCAACTATCAAAAACAAAGAGTTCAGAGGGATCGATGAAATCGAAAAAACTTTGGTGAAGTGTCATTCGTTTGTTGATGCTTGGGCAGATGAAGCTAGAAAAATAATATAAATTGACTCAAATTTTTGAGTTTCACTTTGAATCGAGCGATCGTCAGAAGGAGTTGATGCCTGGAAAGGGAATGATACAATTCATATCACTTTCAGTGCCGGAGATGGAGTGAAAAATGATCGTTCAATCCGTGAATATTCATGTCACTCATAAGTAGAGTCCACGGTTTTTCAGGCGCTCAACACCAAAATCAGCGCATAATTCCCTTCCCATTCTTCAAAATTTGCATTAAAACTAAAATCCATATCACTTTGAAAAGAGATCTTTCAATCCGTGAATATTCATGTCACTCATAAGTAGAGTCCACGATTCCTCAAAGAATTTACGGTTCCTCAGGGGCTCAACGCCAAAATAAGCGCTTAATTCCCTTCAAGCTTCTGGGTCAAATTTTGGTTCACTTTCAAGCAAATTCGAGAGTGACAAACGCGTTTTTCGTAAAAATCTATAAAAAACTCTACGAAACATATAAATTTGATAATAAATCTCTAGAGAAAAGTCAAGAAAAGAGTTCTCGATTTTTTCTTTTTTACATATATTAGTGTCGTTAGACGCAGAATGATCTATTTCTAAGTATTAATACAAATTTGGAAGAATGTGAATATAGAAAATATAAAAAAAAGAATAAAATCAGTATAAAATTTGGTTTGATTTGTGGAACCAATTTGAAAGACAAAACGGCTAGGTCAAATTACAGAAAATTGTTGATTTTTCTCTTTGTATAACTCCGTCCGTTCGCTTCCACAAGCTCTGATATGCGAAAATTTCGATTCTACGCCCTAAAATTACCTAGGAAAACAACTTTTGGAATAGAAATTGGTCAATATTAGCTTTTAGGGCTTTTTTAAAACGCGAAAAAAGGTGCGCTAATGGGCAAGGTGCGGAAAAAAGGGTGCGGAAAAAAAGGTGCGGAAAAAAAGGTGCGGAAAAAAAGGTGCGGAAAAAAAGGTGCGGAAAAAAAGGTGCGGAAAAAAAGGTGCGGAAAAAAAGGTGCGCAAATGTCCGGGTGCCCAAAAAAAGGTCGCATTTGTCCCACTCCCCGAAACGTCTATTCGACGCTCTACTTTTGAAAATTAATAATCAAAATGAATTTTTGATGAAATAAAAATGACTCAAAAAAGACGGCTTTAGAGTTTAACGAGATGAACCAATATTGTGATTTTCAAGCTGTAAAAAAAACTTCTTTAAAAGGTAATCAAAAATTTTTGTGATATGTGAATTATGAGCGAGATATGAGCTGTTCTTTGAGTGTAAACTTGGACTACGCGACGCTCCTATAGGGTGTGCTTCTATTAGAATATTTACGGTACTAATAAATTCTTGCGATCTAGAACAATTATGTATATTTTTAAAGAAATTTGAGTTCTGTAATTTTAACTGATCAAACAAAAATTCTCTAGAATATTTTTGTCGCTATTTTCGAGATGGTTCTCTCCCTCTTACGAGGGAATCAAGAGGGAATATTTGAAGGAAATTCGGCAATGAATTTTTGATGAACAAAAAGATTTCCTTGCATCAAAAACATACAAAATGATTCGAGTATTAAGGATTTTTTGAAATAAAAAAAATTTATTATACGTCAAATCAACTATCAAAAACATAGCGTTCAAAGGGATCGGTGAAATCGAAAAGCTTCGGTGAAGTGTCGTTTGTTTGTCGATCCTTGGGCAGATGAAGCTAGAAAGATAATATAAAAATGACTCAAATTTTTGAGACTCACATTGAAACGAGAGATCGTTGGAAGGAGTTGATGCCTGCAAAGGAAATCATAAAATCCATATCACTTTGAAAAGAGATCTTTCAATCCGTGAATATTCATGTCACTCATAAGTAGAGTCCACGGTTCCTCTAAGAATTTACGATTCCTCAGGGGCTCAACGCCAAAATAAGCGCTTAATTCCCTTCCCAGTCTTCAAAACTTGTATTAATACTTAGAAATAGGAGATCCTTCTGCGTCTAACGACATGTAAATCTGAGTAAAATTCGCCGAGAAAATTACCCTAAAGTCTATAAGTTCATCCGAGTATAAGTTCTGCCTTAATTTACATTCGCTTTAATTGCTTTGAATTTCTTTTTGTTGGGTTTTTATACATTTTTATTGTTATATAAACTTTTATTATTGTTCTTGGAGCGCGGGATACTACAGGGTGACAGCCTATCACCATTGCTATTTGTTATGTGCATGGATACATCCAGACGATAGTGTTGAAGAAGACGCTGGAAAGCATCTCTTTCGACCGTCGACGTGGACTTTGGCCGGATGAAGAGGCCAGGGAGGGATCCATAAGACTGAGCACCGGAGAGGAGCAGGGCGGACGCGCCGAGCCACGCCCGTAGCAACAAATAACAGCATAAAATTGCTATAACCCTCAAATAAATTTACTATTATTATGGTTCCTAAAAAGCAAAAAAGTTATGCTGCAGCGGGATTCGAACCCTCGACGCACCGCACCGGAGACAGCCGTCAATTTGCATGCGAAAACCAAACAGAACTTATACTCGCGACTTTAGGGTACATGTAAAAAAGAAAAAGTCGAGAGTTAAGACAACTCTCGACTTTTTCTTTTTTACATGTACCCTAAAGTGACTTTTCTCTAGAGATTTATTATCAAATTTACATGTTTGATTAAAATTAGAAGCAGAATTATATCCTATTTCTGAATACTGATAAAACTTTTTGGAAAATGTGAAGTTGGATTCTTTGAGAAGTCGTCGATTCCACTTAAGAGCCGGAAATGATATTCACAAATGTTAAAAAAAACAGCTGAACAATGAAAAACGGTTTTTCAAAGCTGTTCAAATAAGAAAAGCTTGGGATTTCATATTTTCTAACCAAAAATAATAGGCTTCATGATCGTATGTCCTATATTGAATAGTTCGATTGGAGACGCGAATAAAGGAGCGATGAGAGCGAGTGAATGGCGGATGATTGCCGAGTTTTCTGAAGGAAAATTTCGGATAAAAATGAGATGTCTGACGATAAAAGATCTATGAAATCGATTTTGGATTTGTGATGAAATACAGTCGACTCTCTCTATAACGGAAATCTATACAGGGCGGCTGAAAATTACGTGCGCGCAGCATCTGAAATAGTTTTAAACAATGTATAAAGCATTACTACCCATCTTTTTGTGTTTTAATATTCTTTTTATCGTTGTCTATTAATTTTGTGTTAAAAAAGTTGTTTTCTAGGACATGACAAAGACGTGCGCTAGTCGGGACGCACAGCGCTGGCGACGCACAGCTGGCGACGAGCGACATGAAGAACTCGTCGGTCGCATCGAGGCTTGGAGTGGCTCTGTGGACCGTCCAGAAGATCGTAAAGCAATGGAAAGATGAGGGGCATGTTCAGTCCAAACCCGGAAGAGGACGAAAGAGGACCGTTAACACCCGAAAGATGCACGGGATCATCAAGAGGAGGATCGAGCGAAAAGACGATCGTAGTTTGAACAAGATGGCAAAACAGCTTCAAATTTCGCGTTTCTCGGTTCAATCGATAGTGAAAAATGAGCTCGGACTTCGAAGTTATCGACTGTTAAACGGGCAAGTGTTCACCGATCAAGCCATGCGAAACCGGAAGGAGAAATGCAAGAAATTGCGAGCTTTTTTCAAGGTGCGGCGCATTGACGATGTTCTTTGGTCGTGTACATGTTCTTTGAAAGAAAAGTAAATTATGGCGTTTTCTTTGGCGCACGTAATTTTCAGCCACCCTGTATAGCGGAAAACTCTATATAACGGAATGGAATTTTGGTCCTGACCGACGCTAAGCTATTTATAACGACCCTCTATATAGCGGAAAATTTTTTTGATCTCTTCCATTCCGTTATAGAGTGGACTGTAGACCCAAAACCGAAATTTTTCATTCTCGGATTAAATCGATCAAAATCGAACCGAATTTTTCAGATCCCGAAAAAACCAAACAAAAAAACTTTTGTAAGGTCAATTTTGATTTAAATCGGAAATCGAGAATTTCAAATAAGCCAAAAATCGAAACGATTTAATCAAAAACGCATCCAAATCCAAAATCTACGTGAAACACATTTTTTCGAAGAATTAGCTTTGAAATTTCGCTTAAAAAGTGAATTGAAGCTTTGTAAACGAACTTTGTGTAGACAAAATCGGCTATGATTTGTGAGAGTTTCTCCGCAAACGCTTTGCCCCATTCAACTTCTGGTTTTCTAAATAAAATCATTTTTATTATGTTTCTGAGAATTTTACCCGTTTCACCTATAGCTTTCTATTACTATACAGGGTGCGTCATAATTATTGCAACAAGAGTTCAAAGACCGTTTGTGATGTCAAGAATGTGATGTCATGGGCGTGTAAAGCCAATAACAATCAAAATTGGACCTTCATGCAAGATGGAGCTCCCGCTCACACAAAGAAGACGGTTCAGGACTGGTGTGTGGCCAACTCGCCAAGGATGAATGGCCTCCAAACTCACCGGATCTCAATGTGATGGACTTTTCCATTTGGGCAATCTTAGAGGCTAATGTCTGCTCTCGAAAACACAAAGGATGGAAGGCGATTCCTCAAGATGACATTCGGGCCGCAGTCATATCCGAACCGATTAAGGGCTGTTATCAAGGCAAAAGGCGGTCATATCGAATGATCTCTTGTTTCCTTATTTGTTACTGTTAAATAAAGCTATTTCTGTTTAAAAATCTTCTTCCAGTGAAACTTCTTGGTGTGCAATGCCTTGAGTATCTGTTGCAATAATTATGACGCACCCTGTATATATGTCGTAGCCGATTATGAATGAGTGGGTCTAGGAGCGTCCAACCATCAAGTATTTGGTATCATTCAACGCAGAATCATTAATAATTATGTTAAATTTTTTTTAATTAGAAAGATTGAATAAAAAGGAAAAAAATTATGGGGCCTCAAAGTTTCCTCTTGAACAAACAGTTTTTTTGCTCTAATTTTTTTCTTTTTATCAAATCTTTCTAATTTTAAAAATTTAACATAATTATTAATGATTCTGCGTTGAATGATACCAAATACTTGATGGTTGGACGCTCCTAGACCCACCCATTCATAATCGGCTACGGGGGTCCCGTCGATTTTGAATGAAACGTTGTATAGCCGGCAATTTTTAACCTAAACTCACAAATTTTGGTACCAATCGACGCGGAATTGAATTCGCTACAAAATGATATAATATTGTCCTCATACATTAAAGGGTTGCTCTACCAGAAAGATTTACCAAAAAATTTCATTCATAATCGGCTACGACATATACACTATTATACATACCGTATTTACCGTATTTACTCGAATAGAAGACCTGCCTCGATTATAAGACCGTCTCGAATAGAAGGCGGGGTCTAGGGGATGATCGAAAAAATAGAAGACCGTCTCGAATATAAGACCGGTCTTATATTCGAGGTACCCCGTTTTCTATTCTGCGCGAAAGTGAACGTACTCAAATACGGGAAAAGAATAAGGGAATTTACCCAATAGGGTAAAAATATTATATTTTCATTCAATAGCACTATTTTTTTGATATTGTTCTACATCTTGTACTAATAATTTTTTTGGTACTTTTCCATTATACCTCCGCCATCTCCACATTTCCTGGCGGGGTATAACGGAAAAGTAGCATTTTTTTAGGGGATCGGAGGTGCTACGAAACGGAAAGCCTACAGTGCCGCCTTTAAACTCGAGGCCATTCGTTTTTCAAAGAAAAACTCGAAAGAGGCGGCTGCTCGATAGTTTAAGGTCACTCCAAAGATGATTCGAGACTGGACGGCAAAAGAGGAGTCGCTGCAAAAGGAATATACCTAATAGACGGGCACCCCCTGGCCCCTTGAAATATCGACTTTTTGAAACATTTTTTAAGCTAAAGTTGTAGATATGAGTCCAGATAGAAGTATTTTATCATTGGCAGTAAAATTAGAAATGTGCTTTTTGAAAAAAGTGAAAAAATTTTATATGGGGAACAACGTTCTTTTTTTTTGTGGGTGATTCTCCATGACTCGGATGAGAAAATAATTTCACTTTTAAACATGTTTTCAGCATGTTTTAGACGAAGTCCTATCGTTTAAAATAGTTTTTTATCAATTTTTCAAAAATTTTGATTTATGTGGGAGACCCAGAACTATTTTTTTGGCGGATCAATTTTGGGAGGTTGAAAAATAGACGGGTATGCCCGTCTTTTGGAATAAATACGGTATACTAACTTTATTTTAGTCGATCAACCTTTTGAGGAAATAGTAGTTTCCTTTGGAAACACAAAATTCGATTGAAACATTGACTCATTAAAAAAAAATGAAAATAGAAGCTCTATAAAAAAGATCTTTTGCGTGACTTGAAAAGGCTACTCTGTGTAGGCCATCTGGAGGCCATCTGAAATCTGACAGAGATTATTGAATTGTATTTTATTTTATAACTTACTATACAAATTCTTAGCTTATTTCTAAAAAGCTCAAAGGTCGGATTGGATTGCAAATTGGTCGGATTGGACGAAGATATACAAAGAACAAAGTTCTGAAAACCAAAGTTAAAAGACTTTTGTCCATGACTGTATTTCGATTAGGGAGCAAAGTTCAAAATGTGAATTTGAACTGAGTGCGGGTAATTGTGTTCCACCCTGTACTAACTTTATTTTAGTCGATCAACTTTTAGAGGAAATGGTAGTTCCCTTTGGAAACACAAAATTGAATTGAAACATTGACTCATTGACAAAAATGAAAATAGAAGCTCCATAAAAAGGCTACTCTGTGTAGGCCAGCTGGAGGCCATCTGAAATCTGAGAGAGATTCTATTGAATTGTATTTTATTTTATGTATAACTTACTATACAAATTCTTAGCTTATTTCTAAAAAGCTCAAAGAGTTCTCACAAAAAACTCCGATCTTGATAAGCTATCTCGTACGAATCGAAAAGCATCGCAAGCTCTTGTCCGTGACGTGACAAGAAGGATTCTCTGTGTCGGCCATCTGAAAATTGTTATACCATATTAATATAATATTTGTAAATCGTCTATAAACAAACCCAATTTTTCTACATCATAAACAACGTTTAGAAGGGCATAAACGGTGAGATTTCGATCCGCGTAGAAGAGAGCCTCATGGTGGGAATCGGAGACGAGCTCTTCTGGAATCAACGAAATCTCAATCTTAATATCCTTGTTTTTATAGCACTAATTCATATTTTAAAAAATTATGCTCCAGATCTTATATTTTAGTTTAGGTAAATATTTTCCAACTAAAATTAATATTAGGTTGATGCATAAGTCTTTCCGTTCCTTTTCGTCTGCCGTTTCAAGCCAACAAATGCACCAATTGAACTACGGTTGATTTCATTAGAACAACCAATTATTTTTCTGCAAAATAACATTAAAACGAGTTTAAAAATATCTTATGCCTGGATTTTCTTGGGAGCATGAAGTCGGTTAGTCAAAAAGGGCTAACTCGATGATGCGGTTTAGACACCTTAGCTAAAGGAAACCTATCTTCGTGTCGGGTAGTCAAAAACGAAATTGAACAATAAACACTTTTTTTGATAGAGTTGATAAGGAGTTGATGCCGGGGCAGGAAATGATACAATTCATATCACTTTCAGTGCTGGAGATGAAATGAAAAAGAGATCGTTCAATCCGTGAATATTCATGTCACTCTTAAGTAGAGTCCACGGTTCCTCAAAGAATTTATGGTTTAAAACGGGTTTTGAAAGGTTTTTATGGTTTAAAACGGGTTTTAAAAGGTCTGGATTTTTTTTGGAGCGTCAAAAAACGCTAACTCGATGATGCGGTTTAGCCACTTTAGCTAAAGGAAACCACTCTTCATGTCAATAGATAAAAGATCGAACACAAAAAGTTTGGTATATAGCCAAATTTTCCAAGAAATCTATTCAGCTAATTTCTTGATTTGAAAAGCACTTTTGCCCAAATTTACTTTCAACTTTGACTTTGAACGCAAATTTTTCGAAAATTGCTAACGGTTAGCAAAAATTAGTGGGTTTATCAGCAAAAAATCTGCTTTACCTTCATTTTTGATCGACCCCTTGTCAGCTTAGCCTCAGAAAATTCTGAATTATACAATTCTTTCGACCTGCCTTGTATCATATTGTGATATTGAATCCCACGTCTCACATTCGACGCGCCATCCATAAATCTGAAAAATATCTTTATTGGAAAGCATTAGTAAGTAAGCGAAGTTTGTTACCTCTGAGTCTCATTTCTCTCTTCGATAACTACAACTATAGAATCTCTTTTCTCTTCTCTAATGCGTCCAAAGTTAGTTAGATTTTACATTAAAGATAATGTCAAAAATTATGCAAACCAAGATCGGGCCGATATCTGGATTCGGAAACGCGGATATCCCGTTTTTATCCGGTATCCTGACAAAAAACCTGGATCAAAAAAGCGCATAATTGCTGGCTGAAACAAAATCGATTTTCTAATAAGGAATGACTCAAACGGTATCATAAAAATGCAAAAATATATGCAAATTAAGAAGCTGCATAAAATGTATGTATGCAAAATTAATAAATTTTATATGCTAATTGTGGAATTTTGCATGTATGCTGAATGGGCTCTGGAAAGGGGTTTCATTCTATTGAAAGCTGTCCTTCTATTGAAAGCTGTCATTCTATTGGAAGCTGTGACTCTATTGGAAGCTGTGACTCTATTGAAAGCTGTCATTCTATTGGAAGCTGTGACTCTATTGGAAGCTGTGACTCTATTGAAAGCTGTCCTTCTATTGAAAGCTGTCATTCTATTGGAAGCTGTGACTCTATTGGAAGCTGTGACTCTATTGAAAGCTGTCCTTCTATTGAAAGCTGTCATTCTATTGGAAGCTGTGACTCTATTGGAAGCTGTGACTCTATTGAAAGCTGTCATTCTATTGGAAGCTGTGACTCTATTGGAAGCTGTCATTCTATTGGAAGCTGTGACTCTATTGAAAGCTGTCATTCTATTGGAAGCTGTGACTCTATTGAAAGCTGTCATTCTATTGGAAGCTGTGACTCTATTGAAAGCTGTCATTCTATTGGAAGCTGTGACTCTATTGGAAGCTGTGACTCTATTGAAAGCTGTCATTCTATTGGAAGCTGTGACTCTATTGGAAGCTGTGACTCTATTGAAAGCTGTCATTCTATTGAAAGCTGTCATTCTATTGAAAGCTGTCATTCTATTGGAAGCCGTCATTCTAATAGAATGTTTACGTTAAGTCATTCTAATAGAAAGTTCTAATAGAAAGTTTCATTCTAATAGAAAGTTTACGTTAAGTCATTTTTACAGTTCTATTTCTGTATAGTATAGTTCTACGGTACAGTTCTGCAAACGCTCACCGTTCGGTCAATAACACTCTGACCGTTGTGGATCCATTGTACCGTTCGGGTACCATCTCTTTCACCCAGAAACGCGCTGGCAGATGAGATGTCATTTGGGCTTAAAAGCTAAACATTTTACAATTTTCTTGAGACATTTGCTTATGAATTTAATGTCACAGAAGTGATTTTCAAAAGGCTACAATGAAGTATTGAACAAATGAACAAATTAAACGTTTATCACCCATTTGATGACAGAATTCCGTTTTCTCGTGCGCTACGTTGCTGATCAGCATCGGCAAATGGGCGTTTGATCTAAACCATTTTTGATTTTCCCTCAAAATTCGCCGTATTTTGTAGTTACCCCCATTTGATTATTGGGAGACAGACGCGCAAACCACTCTACCAAGTCGCGCACCACATAAAGGGGCGTTTGGCCGAAAAAATGCAAGAAAAAAAATGAATATCTCGTTCAATATTTTTTTGATCTGACTTCAGATAAAGATTCCTCATAGAATTTTGGGTCTTACATGTGATACTTTCAGCTGGATATCTCTTTCCGCGCGCCTGCAGAGCGAAAAAACCCTTTTTAGTTATAACTTTGGGTATCAAAACTTCATTATTTTAAAAAATTAATGTAATAGTCAATATCCTAATTTTTTTTCTCCTCTTTCGAATAAAAAACCGTTTTAAAATCAAGGGGAACTGAGATTGAAAAGCGTGACAGACACACAGACAGACACACAGGCAGACACACAGACAGACACAGAGACAGACACACAGACAGACACAGAGACAGACACACAGACAGACACACAGACAGACACACAGGCAGACACACAGACAGACACACAGGCAGACACACAGACAGACACAGAGACAGACACAGAGACAGACACACAGACAGACACACAGACAGACATACAGACAGACACACAGGCAGACACACAGGCAGACACACAGGCAGACACACAGACAGACACAGAGACAGACACACAGACAGACACACAGACAGACACACAGGCAGACACACAGACAGACACAGAGACAGACACAGAGACAGACACACAGACAGACACAGAGACAGACACACAGACAGACACACAGGCAGACATACAGACAGACACACAGACAGACACAGAGACAGACACACAGGCAGACACACAGACAGACACAGAGACAGACACACAGACAGACACACAGGCAGACACACAGGCAGACACACAGGCAGACACACAGGCAGACACACAGACAGACACAGAGACAGACATACAGACAGACACACAGACAGACACAGAGACAGACACACAGGCAGACACACAGGCAGACACACAGACAGACACAGAGACAGACACACAGGCAGACACACAGGCAGACACACAGGCAGACACACAGGCAGACACACAGGCAGACACAAGACAGACACAGAGACAGACAAAGGCAGACACACAGGCAGACACACAGGCAGACACACAGGCAGACACACAGGCAGACACACAGGCAGACACACAGGCAGACACACAGGCAGACACACAGACAGACACAGAGACAGACATACAGACAGACACACAGACAGACACAGAGACAGACACACAGGCAGACACACAGGCAGACACACAGACAGACACAGAGACAGACACACAGGCAGACACACAGGCAGACACACAGACAGACACACAGACAGACACACAGGCAGACACAGAGACAGACATACAGACAGACACACAGACAGACACACAGGCAGACACAGAGACAGACATACAGACAGACACACAGACAGACACAGAGACAGACACAGAGACAGACACACAGGCAGACACACAGACAAACACAGAGACAGACACACAGACAGACACAGAGACAGACACACAGGCAGACAGACCGTTCCCAATTATCTAGAGGTTAGATATGCTCTTATTAGATTGCTCTAAGTTTTTGTCGGTTCCACCAATTTCAATCTCACCGATCTCATCTCAAAGTTGAGCTTCTCAATCTTGAGAATGGCGGTCGTCTCATTTATATTGTGAGATGAGATTGGTGTATTCGATCTCGCCTCAATCTCATCTCAAATTTCCTTTATATTTGTGAGACAGGATATAGGCTACTCCGAAATTTTTGCGTTTTCAATGGAAAATTGAGATTAAAGCTGAGATGGGATAAGCATCTAATCTGAAAACACAATGAAAATCTCTGAGATGAGGTCGGTGAGATCGAGATCGTTGGAACTAGATCCTGGATTCGATGAAAAATAGGCGATTCATTGTTTTCTTATATCGTCCCAAATCATTGGACACTAACAACAAGTAAACTTTTCCCAATCTTCACTCACACAAACTCATTTTAGGATTTTTTTTAATCTATTTGGTAGACATTAAACCATCGTTTAAATTATCTACAGAAAACAACTCAAATTTTTGCTTTCTGACAAGCAAACCTGACAAGCACTTCGGGCTGTTTCGGCAGAAAGGAGTCATTTCCTCGAAAATCATCGACAATTGGCGTGAAAAAGGTCATTCCCATTCGAATATTCTCATAATTTAACTGAAAATGTTCAAATGTCGAAAGAAAAAAATTAGGCCCAGCCATTTACACTGTGGTTTTTGTGGAGATTCGTCTTGAAGATGCGCGGAGTGACGGCGTCTTGGTAGAGGGATTTCTTCGCCTAAAATTGGAGTAATGCCATATAGAGCATAAAAGAGACAAAAATGAGAGCTATACAAGAAATCACGACTGAATTCGAATTTACGCGAATTTTTGGCTCACTTTTGCATGCACTTTTTTGATGACAATCGACGTTCCGTTCGCACACTTTGAGTTCTCGAATAAATCTCTAGTGTTTGCCACCTAAGGTTGTAAAAAATTACACCAAAATTGTAATTTAACATCGCTCAAGGGCTCGAAAATTTCTAAGCTTAAATCGAGGTTCATTTTAACGTTAAAAAGTTCTCTGAGGACCGAAAGTTAATGTTAAATGAGGGTTCGACTATAGCTTGTAAAATCTTTATTCAGTTATTATGCTTAACCAGCTCCGCTTGGCGTCCGCATGATTTCCAGCAAAAGGGCCATGGCTTCGCAGTATTTCAACTTTTTTTAAAAATTTGTGTGATGGATTTTCTTGATTTTTGTGGGGGCGGAATCAGCATAAAATTTCCTATCGAACAAAAAAAAGTGCGTCCCGAATTTCACTCTGGACGCCGAGTTAGGTGCCTGTGACGGACGGATATTTCTCTTTTATATATAGTAGATAATAAGAACCGTCCATTTTGGCTAAAATCATTCCACCCAAAATTCTTAAATGCTAATTTCATGAATTTGTATTATACAGGCTGGCGCACAATTATGGAAACTCGGCTTTTCGACTGTAACTCAACGCACAATTATTCAATTTTCTTCATTTTATATTTATATATTAATTACTGTGATCAATTTCAATTTTTAGTTCAGAAATACAATGGTACATTCTTTATAATTCCTCGAAGTTCAGAGGTGCCAACCAAAGAATCGAGTTTCCTTAATTGTGCGCCATCCTGTACATTCATGTGCTGCCGAGGCGTCCCGGTCTGGCTCGAACATTAAAATTTACATGTAAGAAATAATATTTTGGCGATTTCAGGCGAACTGATGGGAGATCCTTGATAGTTATTCAACACTCTCACATACGGTGTATTTATTTCTGACAGCCCACGATCCAGTGAACGTTCCAGAAAACAACATCACTCCGTGAACGAGACCTGAAAGAGGAAGGGATTTTGAATGAAAAGCGGTAATGTCCAAATATGTGTAAGATATAACGCAGTAGACTTGGTGATTGGATCGTATAAAATCCTCTCCTGGGCTATCAGAAATTGTCCGATCTGATGGATTAACGATAAAAGGATTTATGTAAAGGGCTCAAAAATTAGCATATCGAAGCTTATTTCAAGTAAAATTTTCAGTAATTATCCTATAAGTGCCTTAATTTTCATATAAATTGAATAACTAGCATATGCCCGCAAAACTAGTATATATGTCGTAGCCGCTTACGAAATTCAGCCACTAACGAATGAGGGTATTTCCGGGCATCCAATCAAAAAGTCACCCACATAAAAAATGTTCATAATACATATATTTTATAATAAATTTTTGAAATTAGCTCATTTGGTTCAGTAGAAAATTTTTTTTGAGCCCCAAAAGTTTAGGTCCAAAAATGCCCTAAAATGGTTATAAAAAATTTTCTACTCAGCCAAAAAACTTGCCTATTAGCTCATTTTGTAGCCAATTTGATGTAGATTCTTAAAGTAAAGCTACATTGAACATTTGTTTTTCAAAGCTAGGAGAAAGAGGGCGAGGAACGACTTCAGTTGAACTCGGTCGCTGTTTTCACATTTGAGAATTGCCCTGAACTTGTTCTTCGCCCTCTTTCTCCTACTTTCAACGAAAAATTGTTTTAGATGACTTTACTTTAAGAAACTACATCAAATTGGCTACAAAATGAGCTATTAGGCAAGTTTTTTGGCTGAGTAGAAAATTTTTTATAGCCATTTTAGGGCATTTTTGAACATAAACTTTGGGGGCTCAAAAAAAATTTTCTACTGAACCAAATGAGCTAATTTCAAAAATTTATTATAAAATATATGTATTATGAACATTTTTTATGTGGGTGACTTTTTGATTGGATGCCCGGAAATACCCTCATTCGCTAGCGGCTGAATTTCGTTAGCGGCTACGACATATAAATTGGCCCGGGCATCATCCGATCCGATCCAATGAATTCACCTATTGGATAAAAACCAATCCAATCTAAAATGCTATCCGTAGCCAAGTCCATAACAAAGTACTGTAAAAGCCGACCACCTACCCCATCTCCATTTCTAGTGATTTTTAGTGTTTCTTCTCTCGTATCTCGCACTCACCATCGAACCTCGGACTTACAGCAACCAAACTGGCCAACGACGCGCCAGCACTCTCTCCGGCCACCACAATATTATTCAAATCAAAACCGATATTCTCATGGTTTTCCTAAAAGGCAATACTCTTTTGAAATTTGAGTATCTATCTTGAGTATGACACTTTTTCCTAGAGTTACCCTCAAAAAGTTAAGTCCAAGCAGAATATCGTTCAATCCGAGATTCCCCGGGAACTCTTCGTCTTTCGTCGAGAGAAAACCTAAATTTTGTTTATTGTACAGAAAAGCGGACAATTTATAACAATTTCTTCAAAATAGAGAAGAAGAAATGACTCGAACAGAGGGAAATGAAGAAAAAAGCACCTATGATTGGGTTGATGCATAAAAAATGGCGTATACTTTCCAAGTGTCATATCTCAAAAACTAAGCCACCAACTTCTTCCAGATTTCTTTTAAAATTTTAGGGAAAATTTTGAGACGTAAGCGACATTGGAGATGTTTGGCAGACGCTCGTGTTGTTTGCATTGGATCGGCTTCAATAAGTTGCTCCAATTTATTATTATCGATGGCTGCGGAGCGATGTTCATGTGATTCGTCTTCAAGAGATTCAATCGGGTAAACCAGAACTCGCAGGATCTTTCGGTCATAACTTGTTTTGCAAAAGCGGAACAGAGGTCACGATGTGGTTTGGCAGCGCTTTTGACCATCTTTTTTTTTTATTTTTTTTTTTATATTTTTTATTTTTTTTTTTATTTTTTTATTATTTTTATTTTTAATTTTATATTAATTATATTTTATTTTATTTAAAATTAAAAAAATTTAATTTTTATTTAAAAAAAAAAAATAAAAAAAAAATTTAATTTAATTTTAAAAAATAAAAAATTATTTTTTTTTTTTTTTTTTTTAATAATATAAAAAATATTTTATTTTTATTTAATTTATATTTTTTTTTTTTATAAAAAAAAAATAAAAATTTTATATATTTTTATTATATTTTTTTTTTATTTTTTTTCCTTTAAAAAAAATTGCGTAGCTACCCAGCCAAACTCAATTGCCAGGACAGCTACGCAAGAAAATCTGGGTCACGTTTTAGAATCATTATCGTTAATCGTTAAATCGAGAGTCGACTGTATTTATCATATTTCCCCCAAATCTCACCATCAAATCCCAATCGATAATCGATGGCCACAAAGATGATTTTCTTTGAAGCTATATTCCTCAACACACCCGAGTTCTTATAATAGTATTTTCCTCCAACCTGAAAAGATAGAAGTTTTTGTTCCAAAAAAAAACGTTAGTTAATAGGTTCGACCTGATACGATCCTCCATGAATCCAAAAAATGAGCGGCAGTCTTTGTGAATATCGCTGAAATTTGAAATTTCTTATAACATCGAGAGTTTAAAGGCACTTTTTTGTGTTCATCCAATGGAATGACCAATTTGATGCGAAGGCAATCATCAGATGAACGAATCGGATTATCCCACTAAAAAGAGATTTCTCGACTTTCTACTCAGCTATCTTTTATAGTAGAATGTCAATTTGTTTACAAAAGTACGTTTTAAAACGTTACCCATTTTGTTTTCGTCTATTTTTTCTGAAGAAATCATGTTTAGCTACGGCACGGGGCAATCATGCTACGGCCTCGCCACGTTGAAACACGGTATCGCGTCAGATCTGCCAAGTTAAGCAACTTCAGGCTCGGTTAGTCTCTGGTTCGAGTCCATGAGATGAACCAGGGGCACTCTTTCCTGGTCCGAGTGCTGTAGGTTCCGCCCCCATCTGCCTTTGGTTAGATGGTAGACATAGTTTCGGATCAGGTTTTAGTCGGATCAGATCGGATCAGATCCAATTAAATTTTGTGTTGCAGAGAGCGATGGCAAGATTATTAAAGACCTTGTTTTGTATTGGGTTGATGGAAAAGTCCTTTCCGATTTTTTGGGAGAGTACCTTGAATTTGTCCAATTTAGACGTTTTATAGCTCATCCTAAAGCTGAATTCAAGACGGATCGATTGGTAAAAACCGTTTTGAGATACCTCTTTTCTAAAAGTTTGTACAGCTATTTTAGTAAAGGGCGGCAGAGCCAAAAAATGGCTGTTTTCACGTTTCGTTGGTTTTCCGTGCAGAAACGTAGGCTAAAAACATGTGTTTCGTGATCAGCGTCAAAAATAACCCCTAGACACGCATTTTCAGAATCTTAGCAAAAAATTTTTGAAAAATATTGTCACCGGTGGAAGTCGAACCAGCGACCCTCAGATCAATAGTCTTTCCATCAATAGAAACAATTTATTGAAACAACAAAGAAATAGTGTCTTGGATCGGACTGGATTTGATCCGAAGGTCGCGTTCTCAGATCGGATGAGATCGGATCATATCCGAAATTCCACTTGTTCGGATCCGATCCAAAAAAGTGGAATTTCGGATCTGATCCGATCCGATCTGATCCTAAAACCATGTCTATTAGATGGACTAGTAAAGGCACTAGCTCTGTAAAACGGGTAACCTTCTCTTCACCGCCAGAACAAGCTATGTAGGGACCGTCCATTAAGAGTAGGGTTAGAGAGCCGTCCATCAAGGAAAGCGTGGGTTAAGTTAAGATATAGCCTAGTAATGTGTGTGTTGTGAATTGTGATTGGTGTATTTCGTGTATGCAAGAAATCCACCACCCCAGTTGGTATATATTATAGAATGTGGTAAAGTCACTACACTCCCAATGCTTCTACCCAAAAACTTACATAATAAGCATAGCAAACAGTTCGGTTGCGCACATCCAACACATCACTCCATTTGGTGCGCGGCTTTGGGAGCTAAAAATATTTGATTGCTCATGGGGAATCTTCCCGCGATTTTCATTCATTAGACTTGGAAATTTTCCCACACAAATATCATATAATGAATCCTGCAGCTCTTTTCAAACTCTACAAGATGTGTTTAATTGTTTTCACTTGTTCTCCTCGAATTTGTCCTCGAATTTGATCTCCTCTCTTCCATATAAACAAACCTCAAACCGCAATGCTCCCTCCGGTGATTCTGCATAGGGAATCGACTCGTAGACCTCACCCCACGAGTTTGAGTTCTACGATATTGAAAATAAATCGTAAATATAAAGATATAGTTTCCCCCAAACAGTATAGGATTTCTTAAAAAACTTCTCCAGAAATTGCTCGAAATTTTGATTGGCTCTCGGTGGTCATTATGGTGCCAAATAGACCAATAGATCTATTTGGCCAATAGACCAAGATCAGTCCTTATTCTCACCATTTTTTTTTAAAAATTATAACCTATATAATGAAACTTTCTGACCCACCACCATCATCTCATCATATGACATGAAATTAGAAGAATATTCTTTAAAAATTGTCATTTTTCGAATTTTATCAGCTAAAAGCGATCTTTTCCTACAATTTTTACTGTTTTAAAGCAAAAAAGACACTACAAACGCATCTTTAAACACTTTAAAACCTCGACAAGCTTTTAAAAACTATATTTAGCAGCTTAAAAATGCAAAAAGTATGGTTATCAGTCGAACTTTCAAACCAAAAGCCTCAAAAACCGACTATTCGCCGAGAGATGCAACTGTTTTAGCTGATTAAAATGTCCGACTTCAAAAATGGTAAAAGAGAAAAAAACTTGCGCCCCCAAATTTTGCTTATTTTACACCACGATCACCACCAGAGCCACTTCAAGTTTCGAGAAATTTTCAAATTGAATCTGGGTTCTTCTTGTAAAAACACCTTGTAAACCAAAGCTCATCAGTCTAGAATTTAAAGTATATTCTCTTCTATGTTATCTTTGCTCTGTACGGCCCCTTCTTTTGGAATAACTAATTTTGTTGATCGAAAAAGAAATCATGTGTTCAAAGAATTCGAATACCGTATTCTCTCTAATAGTAGTGCGCACTACTATTTTTTCAACTCCCTCCTGGACCGCAATACTATTAGAGAGTGCACTACTATTAAAGAGTTTTATCATTTACCAAAGTAAGACAGATATAAGATTTGTTCCAAAAACTCTTGCAATTCTTTCACGTACTCCTTTGGCTCCTTTTGACATACAGTTGTGGGCCGGCGAGTTGACAATTTGTGTCTTGACAAACAACAAAAAGATGTTTTTGCACTTTGCACAAGAATTTTAGATTTTTTGCTAACTTTTTCATGTGAAAAATAGTTAATAAATGAATAAAAAAGCCTCGCTTTTGCTTGCTTGAATAGCTTTAGAATGTCACATAAACATAAACTCAAAAAGGTTTAGATGAAAAAGAAGCACCAGAAATTCAAATTTTCGAGGGTGCACTACTATTTTTTCAACCCCCTCCTGGACCGCAATACTATTAGAGAGTGCACTACTATTAAAGAGTGCACCACTATTAGAGAGAATACGGTATTTTATGCCTGAATTGCTTATTTTTTTTCAGTTCTTGGACCAGTATGTTCACCTCAATTCACCTCCAGAATTTCACCAAGAACTTTCCCCGATTTTGTTTTCAATTCTACCACCGGTCCATAGCAGAAAATAAGCATTGAGGAATTGAGTAGAATAAAGAGTAATCTCATTATTTCATATGAAAATGTATATGATATCAGAGATTCGTTCGAATTTTCAAAAATGAAACTTTAAACGTTTTCTCTGAAGTTTAAATCGGTTTCCCATATAAACAATGAGTGATGTTTACTTTGAAATTTTTGATTCCGAGTCGTTGGAGAGAGCAATGGGGAAACTTCCTGATTTCCGAAATTTAATGATTTGTGATTTGTGTGGTAAAAACGCTCTACAAATTAAATGAAAAAAAAATGCGACAGCAACCAAAAAGGAACTATAAAGGAACTATATAGGAACTAAATAGGAACTATACAGTAACCAAATAGCAACTAAATAGGAACTATACAGTAACCAAAAAGATTAATTTAGCACTTACCGTGATAGAAAGAGATCACCATACCTCTCTGTGGTACCTCTAAATTGAAAATGACCACTCCTTCGTATAAAAACTATTTAAACATTGGCTCGTCGTAGCCATTGGTTAACTTTTTTATAGAAGAAAATTTAATCAGAAAAAGATTTATTCGCACATTTGTATGTGTTTTGTTTATGGTTCGGGTCCCCAATCGGCGTATTTCTCAAAGATGGATCCATTCTCGCAATCGTTGCACATATTACTGTAGGCTCCATCATCTCGGAACTCCCACTGGGTGGCTCCGTTCTCTCCGTCGTCGTCGTTGTGATCGGCCGGGGCTCCATCACAGCCGTTGCTGAGAAATATTATATTATATAAGTGTAATAGATATGATCTGGATGTATTTAAATCTTATCTATCTCTTTCACGTCGAGATCATACTTCGATCTCAGCAATACCGCCTAGCAACATTGAAACACGGTATCCCGTAAAGAACACCGGTAGCCCCGGTATACATTTAATTCCTTCTCAACTCACCTTCCCACTCCCCAAACATTCTGATGAATGTACCAATTGCCCGAATCACGAGCCGCTTGATCGTTACTGTTGGCGTAACACCAGAAGCACGTCGTTTCCCAATTGTTCTGACCGAATCCCCATGACAGTGACTGAAAAAGATAGCAATATGGTTTTTATCTTTTCAAAATTTTATCAATCCAATTTAAAGTTTTCAAGTGAATTGGTTTCGCTTACACGTCTATTCTTGTTCTTGAAATGGACGATTGACTACCACTACTACTGCTCGATGAAATAACTACAATTACATACAACAGTGAGAGTATTACTATTTTTTTATGTTTATTAGTGATACACGGTTTACATGTCTACTGTATATCTTATCCCCTTCCCATCCCACTCACCGCTCCGGGCTCCAATGTCCACCAATCACCATCATCAGATCCTTCTCCAACAATAGCATCATCGGCTGATGCACATTTGAGATAAATAGAAGCTGATGAGAGTTTATTGGTGACAACCACCGAATAGTCTTGATTGATTTGATCGACGATATCTTGGACTGCTTGTCCGAAATCCAATCGACCACCCCCACATTCGATTAAGCCGATTGATAGGGAAAGAAGGGTAAAAAGAGAAAGAAACGACATTTTTGAAGTAGAAATCGTTATTCAATCTGAGATTAGATGAAGAATGAGTTGATTGATGGGAATATTCGACGGGTTTATATAATGAATTTGAGACAAAATATTTTTTGTTTTTTAGTCTATGGATATAGCTGTTATTGTTGAGGCAATAATCAAAATGAAATCTAAAATTCCATTCATATTTTGTACATTCACATGATTTATTGAGTTTTTTCGTTGAACTCCTGCACTTTTTTGAATAAGCATATACTGGAAAAGATTATTACAAAACAAACAACAAAACAAGTGGAATGAAAAATGAATCCCCACTAGACTGAAGTTTCAAATTTTCTAGCACATATTAGGTTAATGCATAAGTCTTTCCTTTTTTTTCGTGCTTCCGTTAAAAAGTAACAAATTCACGAATTAACCTATGGTTTTCTCTATCAAAAAAGTCTTTAAAAGGCTCTACGAAGAAATGGGCTGAATGAATTTCTCTGAAAATTTGGCTTTATATCAAACTTTTTTGCTCTATCTTTGATCTATTCACATGAATATAGGTGTCCTTTACCTTTTAAGTGTCTAAACCGAATCATCGAGTCAGCCCTTTCATGCACCCAAAAAAAATCCAGGCATAAAACGGTTTTAATGTTATTTTGCAGAAAAATAATTGGCCTTTCTAATGAACTAAACCGTAGTTCAATTGGTGCATTTGTTGGTTTTAAACGGAAGTACGAAAAGAAACGAAAAGACTTATGCATCAACCTAATATTTAATAGAACATTTGACGCTTCAGTCTAGGAGGGAATCATTTTTCATTCCACTTGTTTTGTTGTTTTTTTTGTAATAATCTTTTCCAGTATATGCTTATTCAAATAAGTGCAGGAGTACGAAAAAACTCAATAAATCATGTGAATGTACAAAAGATGAATGGAATTTTAGATTTTATTTTGATTATTGCCTCAACAATAACAGCTATATCCATAGACTAAAAAACAAAAATATTTTGTCCCAAATCCATTATATAAACCCATCGAATATTCACTTCAATCAAGTCATTCTTCATCTAATCTCAGATTGAATAACGATTTCTTCTACAAAAATGTCGTTTCTTTCTCTTTTTACCCTTCTTTCCCTATCAATCGGCTTAATCGAATGTGGGGGTGGTCGATTGGATTTCGGACAAGCAGTCCAAGATATCGTCGATCAAATCAATCAAGACTATTCGGTGGTTGTCACCAATAAACTCTCATCAGCTTCTATTTATCTCAAATGTGCATCAGCCGATGATGCGATTGTTGGAGAAGGATCTGATGATGGTGATTGGTGGACATTGGAGCCCGGAGCGGTGAGTGGGATGGGAAGGGGATAAGATATACTGTAGACATTTAAACCGTGTATCACTAATAAAAATAAAAAAATAGTAATACTCTCACTGTTGTATGTAACTGTAGTTATTTCATAGAGCAGTAGTGGTGGTAGTCAATCGTCCATTACAAGAACGGAACATGACATGTAATTATGGTAAGCCAAACCAATTCATTTGAAATCGATCTTTTTCAGTCACTTTCATGGGGATTCGGTCAGAACAATTGGGAAACGACGTGCTTCTGGTGTTACGCCAACAGTAACGATCAAGCGGCTCGTGATTCGGGCAATTGGTACATTCATCAGAATGTTTGGGGAGTGGGAAGGTGAGTTGAGAAGCAATTAAATGTATACCGGGGCTACCGGTGTTCTTTACGGGATACCGTGTTTCAACGTTGCTGAGCTGTATGATGTGATTGAAGTATGATCTCGATGTGAAAGAGATAGATAAGATTGAAATATATCCAGACTACACTCATATAATATAATATTTCTCAGCAACGGCTGTGATGGAGCCCCGGCCGATCACAACGACGACGACGAAGAGAACGGAGCCACCCAGTGGGAGTTCCGAGATGATGGAGCCTACAGTAATATGTGCAACGATTGCGAGAATGGATCCATCTTTGAGAAATACGCCGATTGGGGACCCGAACCATAAACAAAACACATACAAATATGCGAATAAATCTTTTTCTGATTAAATTTTCTTCTATAAAAAAGTTAACCAATGGCTACGACAACGAGCAACCTCGGGCAAAAAAAGAGTTAAAAATTGTTGTCAAAGAGGATTTGGTTTGAGTTAAAGAAAAGTTTATGAAAACTATCATAAACTATTATAAAAACTTTTAGAAAAACGCATAGTACGATAAATTTAAACTCGTTTTCTCAAAAGTTTTGTTAAAGTGAGGTAAATTTAAAAGCTTTATCCTAATCGAAATCTTGCCCTTTTTTATTTTAAATGAATCTCATTTCAAAGTTTAATATAAAATACATATCAAATACATAAAATACATTAAAATGCATGCACATACAAATACATAAATTTTGCATAAAGAAACCAATAAACCCCAATAAATCTACGAAGTTTTAAAAAAATCCTTTGCTTCATCATAAACAATTGGTCTTTAAAGGGAGGGTAATCGCGGCCAGGTGATCATAAAAATTTTTTTAAGCCAACCACCTGTTTTTATATTTTAATATTGCTAATTTTATTATAAAAAGAATAAAAATCATCCGGCTAGAGTGATTTGATGGTTTAACAAATTTTTAGAGGTTCTACTAATCTCCTTTTTGCTTACTCTAATCCTTTCCATCTTAAGTTGGCTCGAAAACTTCATCCGCTGCTTCTCTCTTTTGTTTTCGATCGTTTGCTTTCCTATTTTGCTGCGTTTCTTTGGTCGACTCATTTTTGGGTGTCTGACAAAAAGAAAGAATTATTATGACATGAAAATGATAAAGTAAGCTCGAAAAAAAGAAGAGCAACGAAATGGGAAAAATTCTTTGCAACCGCTCTTTAAGTAATTTTGTTTTTCGCCATGGGAAGGGTTACGGTATTATCCACGTTTTAGCGCGCAGAAAGTCGTCAAACGTCATTTTTGTTTTCAAAATGTTATAACTTTTTTGTGAGTTGACCAATTAATACGATTTTGCTCTCAAAATGACCGCAGACAACATTTTGACAAAGTCTATTCCCTGGCATTTCCTAATTTTTTGTTATCATCGAGTAGTGAAGGCCCAAATGCAGGTGAGTTTGGCGGTTTCTGTGTAAAATGACCAATTTTTTTGATAAAATGCGATTTTTAAAAAATCTACAAGACGGATTTTGATAATTTTTTCACCATTGAATTCAGCACATTTTTCTGCGTCAAATGGCTATTCAAACGTAAAAATCCTATAGAAAACAATTTTTTGCCTTATTTCGGATTTTAGAAGAGCGTGGAAATTTCTTTGAAACATTCGAAGTTTGATGCCAAAAAATTATTAAAAAAGTGTATAAATAAGAAAAGAGAGCTTTATGCTTGTATTATCTTTTGAAGCATATTTCATTTTTGAGCAAAGTATTAGAGGAACATCGTTAACATCGAAAATGAAAATTTTCCGAGGTATGAAAATTGAAATGCCACCTATGTGGAAGTGATTCAATTGTTTCAATTCAATTGATTTTTCATTTTCATTCAATTTTAAGATTCAATTGTTAAAGTTCACAAAAGACATTCATAACTTTTTTATTATAGCTGTTTTTTTGATGGCGTTCCTTTACATTTCTGCAGTGGACAGTTGTTTGGGGGATATTTGCGGAAATCAACTCGAAGATCCAGCCGGATGGGTAAAATTTTTCGTTGATTCCATTTTTTTCTCTCTTTGCAATCTAAATAGTATTGTTTGGATCCAGATATTGTCTCCGAAATAACGGGAAGAAGTTCAGAACTAGGTTCTCACTTTTTGTTCATTTCCCGAGTTTTTAAGTGGTAGCTCTTCTTAAAAATTATTATTGGGCATTTTAAAATAAATAAGAAGTGTTTTTAAAGGTTTAGCAAAACAAAAGCAAAGTAATTTTCGCAACTGGATCCGAACCAGGGTCCAGAAAAGCAAAAGTGTGGCGAGGAGCGCATGCGTTTACCTCTACATTCGTTCGTTTACCTCGTTTACGTTTTTCTCATGAACCATTGAGAATGGGAAAAAAATAAATAGCGCACCGTGTTCCCCATGCTCGATAGGTGTTTGCATTTCAGCGGCGTAGCAAGATCGTCCAGCCAGTTCGGCCCATTCCCTTGTGAGAGCATTCAGACGGTTCGGTCCAGTACTAGAGAACTCAAAAATCTTTCGGTCCGATTCGGTCCAAAGTGAACCGGACCGACTCCCATGTCCACTCTACAGGAATGTTTCGTGAATGGACCCCAATGGACTGAATGGACCACAGGGAACACCGCCTGCTCGGATACATGCGGTTCTTGCGGGACCTTGCTGGCCACACGCACTTGTCTTTCAGGCGCATCATGTCCATGCCCGTGAGTTTTTCGAAAATGTAAATAAGATGGGAAGCTTTGGAACTTATATGTTATGTGTCACAGAAAAGCCATCCATTCGCTTTAAATTTGAGGAACCGGGAGAAACAAATCAAAAACGAACCCTGGTCTAGGACAGGTTCCAAAACCAGATTTCTAACTTTGCTATAAACTAATAGGATATTTCCGACAAAGAGTTTAGCCATAAGTTTGAAATTGAAAAGTATCCTGTTTTTGAGTTTTTCTAACCCCGAAGACAAAGTATCAAACCGTAAAGTTATAATCATTAGCCGCCGATCTTCTAGAAATACATTCCAATAATTGCTTATTCTTAGTGAAGCTATTAACTTATCGTTATTTTTTTTCGTATTTCAGCGGAGAGAACACAACTATTTTTGCGCTTTGTAACAATATGCTTTGTGAATTTCCCCGTCCAACCTGCTGTCACGGGAAAACCTTGGTCAATGGAGAGTGGGTGTGCGTGGAATATTCCGTGAGTTTTTGCTTTCTCAAAACAACGGAAGTTAGCGGCAGAAATTAAATAAACCTTTGAAAAAAAATGAAATCCAAAACTTAAGTCTTTATTTATTCCACTCAGATCAGAAACAAAAAACGAGAAGCAATTGAAGTTGAGCCCGTTGTTTCTCGTCGCGTCAAGCGCATCGCAAATGGAGAAAATGCTGAAGATGATGTACATCCGTATTTTGGGAGAGTCGCGTGAGTTAATATTTTTTCAAATATTATGTTAGCAACTTTCAAACTTCTGCTCACTTTTTTATAATTTTTTAATTTCAATAGAGCTTTCTTTCCGCTTTTTGCATAAAAATAAACTACAATATTTTTACGTAGACAATCTCTTCTTTTCAATCTTTTCCAAACTCCATAACTCCAAACTCGTACAATTATTTCTGTTTTTAGAGAAGGAAATATTAGCGATAGACAATGCCGCACATAATTTCGACGTTTCCAAATCGGCAATGAATGTCTCCAGAATGAACCACGCGGAAGGCATCCTCAAGAAGTGTCAAACACGGATTTGTTGGTGGAAATCGAGAATGATCCAACACTCACTATCCGAGAGAATTATTTAATCTTTACCATACTGCAATTGAAAACCATTTGCATCAACTTGGAAAGAAAAATCGAACGGGAAAATGGGTTCCACATGAACTGTCGCAAAGCAACAAAACGGCTCGTGTAAGTGTGAGCTCATTCTTACTCTAAAAGTGTAAGGCTAAGGATTTCTTTAATAGAATCTTAACTTCTGATGAAGCGTGGATTTATTACGAGGGTCATAAACGAAAAAACCAGTGGCTGTCCTCAAATCAGGAGCCGAAAACCACTCCCAAACCAGATATTCATGGAAAGAAGATTCTTTTGTTGGTGGAATGCAAAAGTTTTGGTGCATTACGAAGTGTTAAAACCTGGACAAAAGTTGATGCCGACCTTTATTCAAAAAAATTGGTTCAAGTTAACGAGGCTTTGAAGAAATTGGGGCTCAAACCTTCAAGGATTCGATTCCTCCACGACAACGCAAAACCATACACGGTAAAAGCCTTGAGCTTGGCTGGAAATTGTTGCCCCACGCATCTTACTCGCCTGACCTAGCACCATCAGATTATTTTTTGTTTCGGTCATTGAAACGCTTTTTAGAGGGAGAAATGTTCGATGATCACGCTCAGGTCATAAAAGCACTCAACACATACTTCAGCTCCAAAACTCCTTAGCTTTTCGAGAATGGAATCCGGGACTTGTGCCAAAGATGGGAAGAAGTCATCGATAAAAATGGCAAATATCTCTTGGATTAAAGTTTTCTATTTTGCGTTTTGTGTAGTAAACAAGTTGTTAGTTAAAATGGAAGTTTGAAAGTTGCCAACCTAATAGCAACCGTCAGTTTGAAAGTCATTCTCAACATCAGAGATGTGCGGATATCAAAACCGGATACCGGATCCAAAGCATAAGTGGACCAGAAAATTTCCGGATATCGGATACCGGACAATTACTATCCAGAGAAAAATCCCGATACTGGATAGTAGCTTAAATTTAAACCTTATGTATGCATGCTAAATTTTTTTGATTTTAAACTTTTTCATCTAAAGAAACAGATTTATATATGTCGTAGCCGATTATGAATTTCAGCCGATTATGAAAGAGTGGGTCTGGACACGTCCAAACATCAAGTATTTGGTATCATTCAACGCAGAGTCATTGATAATTATGTTAAATTTTTAAAATTAGCAAGATTTGATGAAAAGAAAAAAAAATTAGAGCAAAAAAACTGTTTGTTCAAGAGAAAACTTTGAAGCCCCATAATTTGTGTTCTTTTTATCCAATCTTTCTAATTTCAAAAATTTAACATAATTATCAATGACTCTGCGTTGAATGATACTAAATACTTGATGGTTGGACGCTCCTAGACGCTCGAATATAAGATCGGTCTTATATTCGAGACGGTCTTCTATTTTTTCGATCATCCCCTAGACCCCGCCTTCTATTCGAGACGGTCTTATAAGCGAGGCAGGTGTTCTATTCGAGTAAATACGGTAAATACGGTGTGTATAATAGTGTATATGTCGTAGCCGATTATGAATGAAATTTTTTGGTAAATCTTTCTAGTAGAGCAACCCTTTAATGTATGAGGACAATATTATATCATCTTGTAGCGAATTCAATTCTGCGTCGATTGGTACCAAATTTGTGAGTTTAGGTTAAAAATTGCCGGCGCTACAACGTTTGATTCAAAATCGGCGGGACCCCCGTAGCCGATTATGAATGAGTGGGTCTAGGAGCGTCCAACCATCAAGTATTTGGTATCATTCAACGCAGAATCATTAATAATTATGTTAAATTTTTAAAATTAGAAAGATTGGATAAAAAGAAAAAAAATTATGGGGCTTCAAAGGCTTTTCTCTTGAACAAACATTTTTTTGCTCTAATTTTTTTTTTTATTAAATCTTGCTAATTTTAAAAATTTAACATAATTATTAATGATTCTGCGTTGAATGATACCAAATACTTGATGGTTGGACGATTCTAGACCCACTCATTCATAATCGGCTACGGGGGTCCCGCCGATTTTGAATCAAACGTTGTAGCGCCGGCAATTTTTAACCTAAACTCACAAATTTTGGTACCAATCGACGCAGAATTGAATTCGCTACAAGATGATATAATATTGTTCTCATACATTAAAGGGTTGCTCTACTAGAAAGATTTGCCAAAAAGTTTCATTCATAATCGGCTACGATATATAGATCTTTTGTATGGATTTTGTAAGTAAAATAGTCAGCTTCTCATCTCCCCATTCCCCACATGAATTAGATACTAACAACGAGTTTTTTTCGGAAATGAAACCATTTTATTGTCAACAAAATGCATTATTGTCAACAAAATTTAAACTATCATCAAGGTATTTAATGAAAAAGTGTTTCAGAAATGGATGTGGTTGTTCGATTTTATCGGAAAAATGGATTCTCACGGCCAAACATTGTATTGGGTCTGTTTTTGCAAAACTTGTGCAAAAGTTTGAAATTTGGTGAATAAGTTTTGACTAACATCTAATCTTGACTAATATATTAGGTTGGTGCAGATGAAACTTCCGTCACACTTGTTTGTTTACATTTTGAACCTAATAAAAGTTTTTATTGAAGATATTTGTCTATCTGAAAGAGCGTCTCTTTGCGCGGCCTTTTGATATCTAAGACTTATGCGTTTTACTTAATTTGAAGTAATTTTTAGCTTCTAGAAAATGGTTGACGAAAAATTTCGAGTGCGGGTTTGCTTGTTGTATGATTTTAAACAAGGCAGAACGCCTTTGGAATCTCATCGTGCTCTGTGCAAAGCATTCGGCGATGACGTGTTGTCCGAAAGTCAATGCCGGACTTGGTTTCAGCGCTTCCGAGACGGTGATGAGAGTTTGGAAGACGAAAAACGCGGGAATCCACCTCAAATTGTCGACAACGATGAGTTGAAGAACGCTATCGAATCGGATCCATGCCAAACAACTCGGGAGCTTGCAGAGCTGTTTGACTGCGACCATACAACCATTCTCCGCCATTTGCACGCAATTGGTAAGACGAATCGGTGTGGAAAATGGGTGCCACATCAGCTCAGCGACGCAAACAAAGCGACTCGAGCTACAATGGCTGGAATTCTCGTCCGCCGCGCAAAGACCGCCGGTTTTCTCGACTCCATTGTTACGGCAGATGAAAAGTGGATATGTTACGACAACACAACAAGAAAACGGCAGTGGTTGGACGCCGGTGAACCGCCAAAACCGACTCCCAAACCGAATGTCCACGGAAAAAAGGTGATGCTTTGTATTTGGTGGAATAGTAAAGGTCTCGTGTATTTTGAGGTGCTGGATTCGGGCCAAAGAGTCACGGCGGATCTCTACAAAGCCCAATTGAGCCGCGTGGACCAGGCATTGCGTCGTCAAGGCAATAACACGGCGACTACAAAATTCCTCCACGATAACGCTCGACCCCACACCGCAAAGAGCACCCAGCAGAAAATCGAGGAATTGGGCTGGGAAGTTCTGCCTCATCCGCCATATAGCCCGGATTTGGCCCCATCCGACTACCACTTGTTTCGGTCGATGCAGCACTCTCTAGCAGAAAAAAAAATTCAAAAACCGCGAAGAAGTTGAAATCTGGGTGTCCAACTTCTTCGAGTCGCAGTTGCCCGAGTTCTTCGAAAAGGGCATCCATTCTCTGCGTGGAAGATGGCAAAGAGTCATTGATAATGATGGCGAATATCTTTTCGATTGAGGTTCTGTATTAGGATTTTTATAATAAATTTTGTTTATGGTTCCAACGGAAGTTTCATCTGCACCAACCTAATAAATTACCGTAAATTCTGTATTAGAATGACATGTCATTCTATTGCCACCAATAGTGCCATTCTATTGCCACCAATAGTGCCATTCTATTGCCACCAATAGCCACTTAAAGTTTTTCTAAAATTCGGTTTTAAAAGGGGCTTTTTTTTGAGACACCCTGTATTAGGGGTGTCATTCTAATACAGCATTTACGGTAGTTCTCTTTTCAGCACCGGCCAAAACTATCAAATATCAGCGGGTATTCACGAATGGTGGTCCAATGTTGAGGTTTGTATCAACATATTTTTCTAAATTTTTCAATTTTCATAAATTCAGCAAAGTGAACTAGTGACCGAAGTTTTTTTCACCCATCCAACAATGGATGCTGCTCTTGGCAAAGTGAGTTTCATCTTTACTCTAAACTACACACATATTGGCAGATTGGCAACGTGAAAGTTGGTACACTTATTCATTGCACTGGCAAAGATTTGGCTGACTTGCTAATTTGCTCGGAGTATTTGATTTAGTTAAGTGTTGTCTTGCTATCCAAAAGTTCCCAGTAGATGGGCCCTTCTATTAGATTGACAACTTGAACGTTTGTACACTTATTCATTGCACTTTTTAGAAATAACTAGTGCACCAATTAATCCGCAGTTTTTACCAATAAAAGAGCTCATTTATTCTCTAAAACAGGCTTTTGACAGATTTAGAAAAGCTTCGGTTTTATTGTTTTCTAGTGGGCAAGAAGTTGAGGAACCAAAAATGATGAACACTCGATGAAGCGATTTGAGTACTTTCTTCCAAATAAACCTATTTTGATGTGAATAGAAAAAGAGAGACAATAACAAGTTAGATAATTAGCCAAATTCTCAGCTAGATCTAATCAATCGTTTTTGTTATAGTTCCACTTGAAGAATTTTCAGAAAAACTCGAATTTCTGCTCAAATTTGTTTCAAAAGTTAGCCAAATTTGATTAAGCATTTCTTAAATTAGATAATATATAACTTTTATCGGAGAAGTTTAATTCAATTGGCTTATTAAATATGTTTGATTGAAAATACAAAAAAAGTGTACCAAATTTCAAGTTGCCAATCTAATAGGTACATAAATTTCATTCAGTTTCCTCAATTCATTCCTCCAATTGAGTTTCATCCAGCTTTAAAGTGATCTCCAGTTTAGAAAAACCCATAAAAATAATTATAACCACCGTAAAAGCTCTAATAGAAGCACCCGCTATAGGAGCGTCTCGTAGTCTAAGTTTACACTCAAAAATCTGCTCATATCTCGGCGCCCAGACATTTGTTTTTGCGCGCTTGAGCATCAAATTAAAGTAGAGAGGATGGGTGATTTTTTTGAGATATAACACTTATTTTTAGCATTAACCAGCGCTTAGAACAAAATGATTGAAAAATCATGAAAAATCGGCGATCAGTGACCGTCCAGGGCAGCGATGCAGAAAATTTGGGGCACGTTTAATTGCTTTAAAAAAAATCGAATCGAATTCTAAAATATCTAAAATTTCATGTCTAAATCACTGTTATTATCTTATATAATAAATAATATATTTTAGCTTAATGCTACTTTTAATTTCACTGGAAACTTTGTGAAACCGATATGCTTGACGAGAAATACAAGCTTTCTGGCCGAAGGCGCTCCAATGGTACTTTATGGATTGGGATTGGGTGAGTCGCTTGCCCATCGTAAGCTTTATGCAAATTTTGCGGGAACTTATAATTCAGTTAACTTTTAGACGAAAACCAACAAATCCCGACCATCGTTCAAAAAGTTTTCGCAACTAACTTGCTATTGGGCGGATCACTTTCCACTTTGGTCTTCGCAAACAGTAGCGTTGGAACCGCGAAAGTTGTAAGAGCTTTCAGTTTGCTTGTAAGCTGAAAAATGTTAATAAATGGGCAACCAATAGCTCCCGTAAATGCTTTATTAGAGTGACACCCTCTGATCCCTCGAAATCTTGACTTTAGACTTCCCTTGTGGAGGTTCTATGGATAGATCTAGACCTAAAACCTACTAATATTTTATCGGCAGTGAGATTTAACGCTATTTTTGAAAAAAGAAGAATAGTTTTTTGTACGTTTTGGACTTTGGGCCATCGTTTAAAATAGGTTTTAACAAATTCTTAATTTTTGATTTATCTGGTCCCCCCTTAACTACTTTTTGGATCGGTCGATTTTAAGAGGTTGAAAAATGCAATGCCATTCTAATGCAGCATTTACGGTATATCATTTCTCTGTTAGTTTCAAAAAAACTCATATTATCATATGTTCCGACTTATAATTCTGTCACTTTTTCTTTAAAGGGAGATTCGGGAAGTCCCTATCTGACGAAATTCAACGGTCGCTGGTATCAAGTTGGCTTTATCACAAATGTCTACACACCACCTTCAACTATTTGTGAGTTTTTGTAAATCCTGAAAATGAGCTGAAAAACTAGCTAAAGTTGGTTAAATTCAGATAAAAAGAGTGCACACATATATAAACAGAAGACTTTAGCCTACGGTCCAAGGATCGCTCCTTTATGTGATTGGATAGCCGAAACGACGGGAGAGAATTTGTGTCAAGATTGATAATCATCAACACGCTGTTAATAAACATTTTCTTTCTTTTCGTTAGGCAATCTTGATGACTGCGACTAAGAAGTATAGAAAAAAAATCGAGAAAACCACAAAAGATCAAACAAAATATCATTTTACAAAATGCTTTATAATATGAACCACTTTGTAAACCACTTCTATAAACTTTATAGAAGAATACATACCGTCATCACCATCATGGCCGTCATGGCCGATTGGCTAGGAGCCCTGTATCTTAGACGGGACGTCAAGGGCTAGATTATTCATTCTTTTTTTCCAGATATATATATGGGTTTTTTCTTCCCTACATTTAGGGCTTAGCGGTTATGCTTGGGTATTGTTTGTACCATATTATTAGTGTGAATAAATCTTTTTTCTTTCACGTGCCTTGGCATACTAAAAACGTAAACATTTACGGTCATCTAGAATGAGCTCTCATTAATTATAAGTATTGCAGTAGACATGCTCATCATGTATAATACACTAGCTGTGCAGCTCCGGCTCCGCCGGGCCGATTGCTGGGCATTTTCTCCCTAACGCATGGTTGTGGGATCAGCATTGTTTTAACCTAATCCCAGAATCACAAATCAGATTTTCTCCTTCACTCCACTCCATAATATCTGAACAGTTGTGGCGCTAAATTATTAAGAGACGCTCACTAACGTTCGCGTTTTTCACGCAATCTAAGCCCCGCCCCTTTGTGCCAATGGCTGCGTACGGACGAACGGACGTCCCTTCTGCTTTATATATAGTAGATTCCCCTCCCATTAAGTAAACATTCTTTCTTTAATTTCTTTAATTTGATTTTGCGTTCAATTTTTTGAAGGCAACTACTTGAAGAAAACATATCAACATCATACTTAAAATCTCTACATTCACCCATTATTTAACGTTTTTCGAAAAAGCGTTTGATTTACCTCGAGTGAGAATCGAACTCAGCCCTCTGAGGGCCGTCCGATTAGGCGACAGACGCGCTAAACACTCGACCAAGGCACGCACCCCATAAAGGGGCGTTTTGCCAAAAAAATGAATATCTCGGCGCTCGTTCAATATTTTTTTGGTTTGACTTTAGATAAAGATTCCTCATTGAATTTTGGGTATTACGTGTGATACTTTCAGCTCCATATCTCTTTTCCCCGCGCCTGCAGAACATGGAAACCCTTTTTAGTTCTAACTTTGAGTATCAAAACTTCATTATTTCAAAAAAGTAATAGTCAATATCCTAATTTTTTTCTCTCCCTTTTCAAATAAAAAAAATCCGTTTTAAAATCGGCCCACGAGGAGCTGAGATTGAAAAGCGTGACAGACACACGGACAGACCGTTCTCAATTAGATATAGGTTAGATACCTCTAAAAATCTTTCATAATTCTTTTGATCAGAAACTGTTCTAACCATCTTGTAGTACTCATCAAGGGCCACAATATTCGTTATATAATGTATGAGTCGGAAAAGTTGCAAGTTTAATAGGTTCGAATCGACCACAAAAATATGAAAAGACCTATACACTAACCTAATACATATCCCTTTTTATTTGATTTTGCATTTCTTTTCTTTTCCTTTTGATAAATTTGTCTTTTATTGCTTTTTATCGCCATGACAACCTTTATTTCTTTTCCTAAATCAATGTCAAACTTTTTAAAGCTACTAATATGAGTTCCAATTTTCCCATATCTATTGTTGTGAAATAGTTTCTTAATAGATAACATTTTCTATAATAGTAACAAATGAGAAAAGCAGTATTGTAGTTATCAGAGGCGATACTTTTTGAATTTTTTTGAATGAGATGAGTAGCCTTGAGCGCCATGAGGTTGTTCTCAATTGTTGTCAAATCGACTTTGGTTTTGTTCACAAAAGGTTAAATCAATACTAGAAATAGTAAATGAGTTTTGGTTTTTGCAATTGATGAAAAAGGAAACTTACATCAGGTTCTATTATAGAGAAAATCGATCTTGAAACAGATAAGTTCACGTTTTGATCCAAGTGTTTTTTGGTAAAAATCGTTAGGATTTTTTTCAGTTTCGGTCCAAAGATCTATCTCCATTCAAGAATAATAGCGGAGGAGGGGTTCATTTTTGGGGAACATGGAAATTGCTCTGGAAGCTTTGAAATTTGATGCCAAAAACGACAAAAAATGTATAAAAAGAGAAACTTGAAAAGGGATTTGATCCATCATTTGAATCCGTAGTCAACATTGTCAAAGATGGAACTTCTTCGAGGTTTGTCAGTTAATAACGGTAGTGCGTCTATAGGCAGGTTAAGTAAAAGTGTTTTAGCCACTCTTTTGATGGCGTTTCTTTGCATTTTCGCAGTGCACGGCTGTTTGAGGGACATTTGCGGAAATCAACTAGAAGATCCAGCTGGATGGGTTTGTTGCTATTTGTTTTTTTTTATTTCCATCTTCTAAACCATCTTCGTAAGCTTGTCCTGTGTATATCTATCGTATCTCTTTAGTCTTATTCTAATATTTTACTATATAGAAATGTTTTGTAAATGGACGTAAATGGAATCCATAGAAAATAAAGTTAATGTATCAATGTCTTTGTTTATTCCGCTCTGAACGGAAAGAAGAAGCGAGAAGCAATTGGAGTTGAACCCGTTGTTTCTCATCGCGTTAAGCGCATCGCAAATGGGAATGATGCTGAAGATGATGTACATCCGTATTTTGGGAGAGTCGCGTGAGTTGGACTGGATACTAACAAAGGAAGGTCACGAAATCAAGGTGGCCAATCGAAATGAGACTTAGACCATCCGATGCAGAATTTTACGCTGATTCCGAATCTGTTGTCCGTTTTTGATAAATAGGTGGGAATCGCAGGAAATTTGGCAAACAAGTTTTTGACCTCTCTTTATAAGGCTTACGCGGGCACCAAGTGAAATGGCTGCAATAGAGGATAACGCGTCGAAAGCTGTAGGTCGAGGGTTCGACTCCCTTTAAGTTTTTCTTTTTTGAACCGCTGTTTTATAGTGTTCGAACAAACATGGCAACAATCGCTGAATTAAGCAAAACATAGTAAAACATTTGTTGATACCCCCTTTATTCCATTTGAAAAACTCGTTGACATTTGCTTCAAAGTGGACAATCGAATGTGCGAAGCTACGAATTGCAGCTCATTTATGTCTTGTGCTAAATGTAGTATTGAACTATGTTTTACTCATTTCATCGATTGTTGTCATGTTTGGTATGATATTTATATTATTTGTTGTTGAACACTTAAATATTAGGTTGGCAAAAAAGAAATGCGCGTTTTCGTTAAAAGTTTATTTTATTATAAAAACAAGATAACAATACATTAATCCAAAAGGTATTCGCCATCTGCATCAATGACTTGTCGCCAACGTTCACGCAGAGAATGGATGCCCTTCTTGAAGAACTCGACCGGCTGCGACTCGAAGAAGTTGGACACCCAAATTTGGACCTCGTCACGGTTCTTGAACTTTTTCTCGGCCAAGGAGTGGTGCATTGATCGGAACAGATGGTAGTCGGAAGGCGCCAAGTCTGGGCTGTATGGCGGATGAGGCAGGACTTCCCAGCCCATTTCTTCAATTTTCTGCTGGGTGATTTTTGCGACATGCGGCCGAGCGTTGTCGCGGAGGAATTTTGTCGACGCCGTATCCACGCCTTGACGTCGTAGCGCCTGGTCCACGCGGTCCAATTGGCCTTGGTAGAGGTTCGCCGTAACTGTTTGACCCGCATCCAGAACCTCAAAGTATACCAGGCCTTTACTGTTCCACCAAACACAAAGCATCACCTTTTTTCCGTGGATGTCCGGTTTTGGGGCTTCACCGGGGTCCAACCACTGCCGCTTTCTTGCTGTGTTGCCGTATTGGATCCACTTCTCATCCGACATAACAATGGAGTCGAAAAACCCACTGTTCTTGGCGCGGTGAGTGAGAATTCCGGCGATTGCGATGCGTGTCGCCTTGTTTGCGTCGGATAGCTTATGCGGTACCCATTTTCCGCATCTATTCGTCTTGCCCATGCCATGCAGATGGTTCTCAATGGTGACATGAGTGCAGTCGAACTGTTCTGCCAGGTCGCGAGTGGTTTGGCGTGGATCCGACTCAATGGCTTCCTTCAATGCGTCGTTGTCGATGATTTGAGGTCGACGTCCGTGTTTTTGGTCTTCCAAGCTTTCGTCGCCGTCTCGGAAGCGCTGGAACCATCGTTTACACTGACTTTCGGATAGAGCATCTTCGTCAAACACTTGAGATAGAGCGCCATGAGCTTCAGCAGCCGATTTGCCTTGCTTAAATTCATGCCACAAGCAGGCCAGCAAACGAAATTTTTGGTCCGACATTTTCTAAACACTCTTTCTTGCAAAAAAACAAAGTAACCATAGACAAATTATATATCAAACGATGCGCAAGAACACGCTCTTTCCAATAGAATAAACTATTTTAAAAAATCTTTTACTGTGAATAAAATACAAATCAACAAACACGACGCTCATTTCTTTTTTGCCAACCTAATAGAAAGTTTTAACCAAATTTTCGAATATTTGGCAATTACGAAGAGAAGGGGGATATTAGGGAACACTATAAAATAACTGTTCAAAAAAGAACTTAAAGGGAGTCGAACTCTCGACCTACAGCTTTGTATTCCGACGCGTGATCCGCTATTCATTTCACCTGGTGCACGCGTAAGCCTTATAAAGAGAGGTCAAAAAGCCTTATAAAGAGAGGCCTTGAATTTCCAAATTCCTTGCGATTCCGACCTATTTAGCAAAAAAGGACAACAGATTCGGAACCATTTCGGAAATCTGCATCGGATAGTCTAGGTCTCATTTCGATTGGCCACCTTGTTTTCGTTATCTTCCCTTGTAAGTTCAATTAACAGAGGCTAAAATACTATTACAGATAACTAATAAATGTGATAACTAGACATTTGTGCTTGAATCGCTATAACTGCAAACAAAACATTTGGATATCTGAAAACAACTTCTTTTTGAGATTAGAAACATCTCGAAGTTTACCAAAATTTTGTTGAAATTAATTTCTGTTTAATGAGAATCATTCTGAAGCTATGCACTGGGAAAAGATGATTTCAGAAATGGATGTGGTTGTTCAATTATATCGGAACAATGGATTCTCACGGCCAAACATTGTGTTGGGTTAGTTTTTTTTTTGCAAAAATCATCCGTAATGTTGTTAAATCAGTCGAATATGAATTAGTTTCCTATTCCAGTACCGATCAAAACTTTCAAATATCAGCGGGTATCCGTGTATGGTGGTCCAATGTTGAGGTTTGTTTTATGAAACCGAGTTTAGCGCTATTCTTTTCCATTCAGCAAAGCGAACTAATGACCGAATCAATTGTCACACACCCGACAATGGATGCCGCACTTGGCAAAGTGAGTTGTGTTCGTTCTGTTCTGAATCAAGTCTAAATTTTATTTAACTAGAGATTATATTCATTCTAGAAAACGAATTGTGGATAGGGAGGAAGCGTTTTTCTTACTTCTTTATTATTAAACCTTATAATTCGATTCATAAATGGACCGGATTGGTTCTATAAAATAACTACAGTCGAACTTCGATATAACGAATCGCTCGGGACCGAAAACTTCGATATAACGAACCTAAAACGTGCCCCAAATTTTCTGCGTAGCTGCCCTGGAAGGTCACTGATTGCATTTGGCTGGGCCAGCTACGCAGAAATTTTGGGCACGTTTTAGAATTTCAAATTCGTTGTATCTAAGTTCGACTGTAGTTCTATCTAGTATCGAATTGAATATTACCTATTCAAAAATTTCTGAATTTCTGACTTACCGTAAAAGCTCGTAAAAAATCCCCTAGAAACTGTGTTATATTTCAAAAAAATCGCCCATCCTCTCTACTTTAATTTGATGCCCAAGCGCGCAGAAACAAATGTCTGGGCGCCAAGATATGAGCGGTTTTTTGAGTGTAAACTTAGACTACGAGACGCTCCTATAGCGGATGCTTCTATTAGAGCTTTTACGGTTATTTTTTTCTTTCTTTTCATCTAACTTTCGTTAATCAATATTTTCCACATTCCACAATATTATCTTACAATTAGCTCAACGCGACTTTTGATTTCACTGGACGTTATGTGAGACCGGTTTGCTTGACGAGAAATACAAGTTTTCTGACTGATGGCGCTCCGATTGTACTTTATGGATTGGGATTGAGTCAGTCATTTCGGTTTATTAGAAGAAAGAGTCGTAGAAAGTTTATGAAAACTACAAGTTAAGTAGAAAGAAAAAACAGACCTTTTCAGACGAAAACGACCAAATCCCGACAATTGTTCAAAAAGTTTTCGCAACCAATGTGTTCTTGGGCGGTCCTAACGACACTTTGATCTACGCAAACAGCACCATCGGATATGTTAAAAATGTAAGATCTAACGATGTGCTCGTTATAAAATGTATAATAATTTGATAATCTGGACTGAACGATCGAAAAGTCGATTAGATTTTTCAGAGGATAGCTTTTTGATGAGTTTTCCCCATTTTGCCGAAAATTTTGATTTGACTGTCAAAGTTTGATTTGACTGTCCAAAACACTCAATGTCAATGTTGGTCTTCCAATACAATCAACACTGGTGCAGTGTTGATTGTATTGGAAACATTGCAGCACATTGCAGCTTGAGTAAAAAGTTTATCAATGTTTTCACAAATCTTGATAGCCATCTTGATCTTGACAGCCATCTTGACAGCCATCTTGACAAATCTTGATAACATAGCAAATCAAATCAAATCAAGTATAAATCGACCAAAAAGACCAAAAAATGAACTTTATCAAAAATTAACCTAATTAATAAATGCAAACTTTCAAAGAGTTTTTGCAATCTCAGTCAAATATTCTAGACTTTCAACAAATTCATCCCAACGCTCGCACAAAACCTTTTGTGTATCCATTTTTTCTAGTAGTGTCTTGTTGATTGTATTCAATCATCTTGTTGTCAATCTTCTCTTGAAATCTCCAAGTCCTTTAATGAATGTCCACAGATCTGGATGATCCCTGTTGAAATGCTTTCTGAGGCTATTGTTTGTGCCTTTCAAGCGGTTATTTCTTCGTTGTTCGTCTAAACATAATTGTAACTTTTGTAACATAATATTCAGAGCTCAACCAAACCATTGAGCAACATTGACATTGAGTGTATTGAACAGTCAAATCAAAATTTTTGGCGAAATGGGAGGAATCCTTTTTTCTTGAATCGGATCGGATAATATCTGATGGGTCGGTCCATCGGAACGGACTGGATCGAATGAGATCCGACTCTATCTATGTGCTAATTTTGCGGTTTACTTACTAAAAAATTCCCCAAATTATTAGAGAATTAAGACAACCATATCCTGATCAGTGGATTTCATAAACAAACTGAGGCATAAATATGCTGAGTAATGAATTTTCAAATGAATCCGCATTATCCGATAATCCATTGGATCGAATCGCGTCGGATATCATCCAAGTCCATCGGATCGAATACTATAATATCCGATCCAATCCGCAAATATCTGATTCGATTGACAAGACTAGAGCCTTAAACCTCATTGACAAGACTAGAGCCTTAAAAAATGAGTTATTTTTTCCGATAGGGTGATGATGGAAGTCCCTATTTGACGAAATTCAACGGTCGCTGGTATCAAGTTGGCTTCCTCACAAACATTTCCGCGCCTCCTTCGACTCTTTGTGAGTTTGTACACTATTTTCTTTTATAAAACAACGAAAATATACGTAGAAAAAGCAATGAAAATAATCAGGAAAAACTTGTTAGTGACGTGAGCTCATTACCAGTCTCCTGATAGATAAACTAGCAGATATTATTTCCAATTTCGTTAAAATAAAACGTTAACATTACAAACTCAATTCAATTCTTTTACAAAAGACTACAAATAAGAAAAAACTTTAGCCTCCGGTCCAAAGCTCGCTCCTTTATGTGATTGGATAGCCGAGGTAACGGGAGAGGATTTGTGCCAGTGAAGAAATGGAAATCATTAAAGAAGTTGCTAAATAAATACTGCCTCAATAGTTTTTTGTTATAGCAAAGTAACTATTTTTCTACGAAATCTTTGCTTTCGAGTACTTTGGCTACTGTCGTTTGTGCTTTCCAAATACACTACAAAAATCACTTTCAAGACAGAGTTGGGATTGAAATTTAAAGTGATTTTGATCCAGTTAACGCTTTCATAAATTATAAATGATAATCTGTTAATTTTTTCATTTCTAAAAACTTTGGTGAAATGTCATTCGTTTGTGGATCCTTGGGCAGATGAAGCTAGAAAAATAATATAAAAATTACTCAAATTTTTGAGATTCACATTGAACCGAGCGATCGTCGGAAGGAGTTGATGCCGGGGAAGGGAATGATACAATTCATATCACTTTCAGTGCTGGAGATGAAGTGAAAAAGAGTTCGTTCAATCCGTGAATATTCGTGTCACTCATAAGTAGAGTCCACGGTTCCTCCAGGAGACCCCAAGAACGAAGGTGGATGCGGGATGCCCTTCGCCCAAAGGAAATCATAAAACCATATCACTTTGAAAGAGACTTCAACCGTGAATATCTCCCGGTCCACGGTTCCTCAAAGAATTCATGGTTCCTCAGGGGCTCAACGCCAAAATAAGCGCATAATTCCCTTCAAGCTTCACATTCTTGAAAATTTGCATTAATACTTAGAAATAGGAGATCCTTCTGCGTCCAACGACACTAAAAACATGTAAATCTGAGTAAAATTCGCCGAGAAAATTACATGTAAAAAAAGAAAAAAAGAGAGACTCTTTAATCTTTTCTTCGAATTTTCATGTCACTCATAAGTTTCGTAGAGTCCAGGTTCCTTATAGAATTTTACGAAAAACGCGTTTGTCACTCTCGCAATAGTGCATAATTCCACCGAAAGTTGACACCATAACGCGATCCAAGGAGTTGATTGAAATTGAATAATAAACACTTTTTTATAAGGAAAACCATAGGTTAATTGGTGAATGTGTTACGTTTTAACGGAAGCACGAAAAAAAACGAAAAGACTTATGCATCAACCTAATAGGTGATAGAACATTTGACGCTTCAGTCTAGTAGAGAATAATTTTTCATTCCAATTTTTTTGCTGTTTGTTTTGTAATGATCGTTTCCAGTATATGCTTATTCAAATAAGTGCAGGAGTACGAAAAAACTCAATAAATCATGTGAATGTACAAAAGATGAATGGAATTTTAGATTTTATTTTGATTATTGCCTCAACAATAACAGCTATATCCATAGACTAAAAAACAAAAATATTTTGTCCCAAATCCATTATATAAACCCATCGAATATTCACTTCAATCAAGTCATTCTTCATCTAATCTCAGATTGAATAACGATTTCTTCTACAAAAATGTCGTTTCTTTCTCTTTTTACCCTTCTTTCCCTATCAATCGGCTTAATCGAATGTGGGGGTGGTCGATTGGATTTCGGACAAGCAGTCCAAGATATCGTCGATCAAATCAATCAAGACTATTCGGTGGTTGTCACCAATAAACTCTCATCAGCTTCTATTTATCTCAAATGTGCATCAGCCGATGATGCGATTGTTGGAGAAGGATCTGATGATGGTGATTGGTGGACATTGGAGCCCGGAGCGGTGAGTGGGATGGGAAGGGGATAAGATATACTGTAGACATTTAAACCGTGTATCACTAATAAAAATAAAAAAATAGTAATACTCTCACTGTTGTATGTAACTGTAGTTATTTCATAGAGCAGTAGTGGTGGTAGTCAATCGTCCATTACAAGAACGGAACATGACATGTAATTATGGTAAGCCAAACCAATTCATTTGAAATCGATCTTTTTCAGTCACTGTCATGGGGATTCGGTCAGAACAATTGGGAAACGACGTGCTTCTGGTGTTACGCCAACAGTAACGATCAAGCGGCTCGTGATTCGGGCAATTGGTACATTCATCAGAATGTTTGGGGAGTGGGAAGGTGAGTTGAGAAGGAATTAAATGTAGACCGGAGTCACCGGTATTATTTATTCACACGCATATTATCATGGACACCTTCTTTGTTGCTTGAGGGAAGGGACAGGGAATCCGGTCATGGAGGTCAGGCGACCATCTGGGCGCGGGAGCCTACAGCAACTCAGGATTCGCTAGCCCTTCCCCGTACCAACTACTAACCGAGCCCGACGTTGCTTAACTCGACAGATCTCACGGGATACCGTGTTTCAGCGTTGCTAGGCCGTATGATGAGATTGAAGTACGATCTCCATGTGAAAGAGATAGATAAGATTGAAATACATCCAGATCTTATTATTACATTTATTGCACTCATATAATATAATATTTCTCAGTAACGGCTGTGATGGAGCCCCGGCCGATCACAACGACGACGACGAAGAGAACGGAGCCACCCAGTGGGAGTTCCGAGATGATGGAGCCTACAGTAATATGTGCAACGATTGCGAGAATGGATCCATCTTTGAGAAATACGCCGATTGGGGACCCGAACCATAAATAAAATACATTAAAATGTGCCAATAAATCTTTTTCTGACTAAATTTTCTTCTATAAAGAGGTTAACCAATGGCTACGACGAACCAATGTTGGAATAGTTGCTTTTTATATGAAGGAGTGGTCGTTTGAATTTAGAGGTACCTCATAGAGGTATGGTGGTCCCTGTTTATCACGGTAAGTGCTAAATTAATGTTTATATACTTTATATTTCTGGTCATTTTCAAGTTTTTTTAAGTTTTGTATATAGAAGTTACCAAAAGAAGTTTGCGAGAGTGAAAACGAGAACGATATCGATCACCGTGTAGATCAACAATACGAAGATCTGAAATGAATTAGAATGCAGAAAAACATGGCCGTAAAAGATTATTCAAAAAAAAGTTTTACCATAAAAATCGTGTGGAGTTGCGCGTAAGAGGGTTTATGGAGGCGACGAGTGGGGAAGAGTCCGAAAATTGGTGAGCTGATCAAAACAGCGCCGTTTACAAGGAGTGCCGTTTACAAGGAGTGCCGTTTACAAGGAGCGCCGTTTACAAGCGGCGCCGTTTACAAGCAGCGCCGTTTACAAGCAGCGCCGTTTACAAGCAGCGCCGTTTACAAGCAGCGCCGTTTACAATGGATGCAGAATAAAATTATCTACATTTTGCATACTTTGGGATCACTGAAAACAGAATTGGTGCCGAGAAAAGCTCGAATGAGAACAGTAACCTCGGGCAAAAAACGAGATAGGAAAGGGAAGATCACGAAATCAAGGTGGCCAATCGAAATGAAACCTAGAGCATCCGATGCAGAATTTTACGCTGATTTCGAATCTGTTGTCCGTTTTTGCTAAATAGGTCGGAATCGCAAGGAATTTGGCAAACAACTTTTTGGCCTCTCTTTATAAGGGTTAGGCGTGCACCACGTGAAAATGGCTACGTGGTATCGAAACGGATTGGATCGAATGATATGATACTTCAAATGAAGTAATCCATCAATAGCGTGACAAAAATAACTGTTCTTGTTAGAATTGATTTCTGATGATTATTTCATAAACCAATACTTCAAAGCATCACATTTCTATGATACTTCAAATAAAAAGATTGTAGAGTGCACTTGAATTTTCTTATAGGGATTCAATTATTCATAGATTTTACAAGAATTTAAAGAAAAATATTAGGATTCCATTCAGCTTATAGGTGATGTTTAAGTTTTGTATTATATTAGGTTGATGCAAAAGTCTTTTTCATTTTTTTCGTACTTCTTTTGAAAAATAACAAAGTCATCAATTAACCTATGGTTTGCTCTAAATGAAAAGTGTTTATTGTTGAATTTCCCATCTTTTTAAGTCAATTTGGGTTCACTTTCAAGCAAATTCGAGAGTGAAAACGGGTTTTTCATAAAAATCTATAAAAACCTCTATAAAGAAATTGGCTGAATCAATTTCTCTGAAAATCTGAAAAAATATCTAACTTTTTGTGCTCTATCTTTTATTTATTAACATCAAGATTGGTTTCCTTAGCTAAAGCGTCTAAAATGCATCATCGAGCCGTCGCCTTTTTTGACTACCCGACTTCAGGCTCTCAAAAAAATCTAGACATAAGACATTTTAAACTCGTTTTAATGTCATTTTGCAGAAAAATAATTGGCCTTTCAAATGCAATAAACCGTTGTTCAATTGGTGCATTTGTTACTTTTTAACGGAAATACGAAAAAAATGAAAAAGACTTTTGCATCAACCTAATAAATGAGAATCTCTGTTAATTTTTTTCATTTCTATAAACACGCAAACTATAAAGTACAGATCTACAAGATTTATAAGAAACAGAAAGAAAAATAAGAAGAAAGAGGATTTGCTATAAATAAAAATCTCCATCAAATTTTGACTTCTGGGAGAAGGGGATCCGTGCTCTACCCAATAAATGGCAACGAATAATAGATAATAGTGGCCATTACCTTGGATAAATGGTGGTTTGATTTTTTTAGAAAAATACAGTGCAAAAAAATTCGCACTTTAATCGTTTCAATCTAATAATAGACCTAATAACAGATAATTTTGTAATAAAAGTGTAAACCCTAGTCTGGTAGATCTAGATGTAATAGATTTTTATTTCAATTTTTAAAATGCGCTTTGAAATAGACTTGCTTATCGATGTTGAACTCTTGTCGGGCTTCGACAAAGATTTGCTGACAAACTTCGAGATATTCAGTCAAACAGCTCATTTTATTCTTCTACTGGCAAGAATTCATCGAAATTATTGAGTGTTTCGATAAACAGGCCTACTCTCAAGCTCTTTATTTTGTGATCTTATGATCTTTTATATCAATATCGAATTATTGAATCTATTCCCTCTAAATCCAAGTCCATTAGTAATATAATAACCTTTGCTCTTTAACCATCATCTATAAGCTGCATGGAATCCTAATATTTTTCTTTAAATTCTTGTAAAATGTATGACTAATTGAATCCCTATAAGAAAATCCTGTACTCTACAATCTTTTTATTTGAAGTATCATAGAAATGTGATGCTTTGAAGCATTGGTTTATGAAATAACCATCAGAAATCAATTCTAACGCGACAAATTATTTTTGTCACGCTATTGATGGATTGCTTCACAAAATTAATCACAAATCTATCGCTAAAAATATTTTTTGAGCACTTTTGTGAAAAATGTTGAATCAGACAGTTTTTGCTTTAATTTTTCCCCTTCTTGTCTATTGCCAGTTCTTCAAGGTAAACAAAAAGTTTATTGCAAATTAAAGTTACGATTTTAAGGCTTCGATTGTGGCAAGATGCTCGAAAGGAGGAAAACCGGTGAGAAAATGAGACTTTAGCAGTACTTTCGGATTGGAAAGCATACGACAAATCATCTATCGGTTATCGAACGTTTGATACACGCCTCTTTGCCATTGGCATAACGTTCAGCTCAAATTTCTTGGTGTTGAGCTGTTCAATCTAAATCTTCTTAATATCGATGCGCCAAGTCTTTCTCTATCGATTGGTACAAAAACTATTTAAATTGAACAGCCCAACACCAAGAAATTTAAGCTCAAAGTTAGATTGCCAATGGCAAGGGGAGCGGGACCATTGTGGGACCTTTTATACGCGCCCCGCCCCTTCTGCCATTGGTAATCTAACTTTAAGCTCAATTATCTTGGTTTTGAGCTGTCCAATTTTAGATCTTCTTGATATTATTCGATGCGCCAAGTCTTCTATCAATTGGTACAAAAACTAGTTAAACTGAACAGCCGAACACCAAGAAATTTGAGCTCAAAGTTAGATTGCCACTGGCAAAGAGGCGAGGCGCTTATCAAATGTCCGATTACGGCTTTGCTGCACTTCTTGCAGCTTCGTAATGTCCTACAATCTCTAATACGAACTTTTTCTCGCTAGTTTACTAAAATGCAACTAATTTACCATAGCTTTTCTCTAATGCACTTTTTAAAGAATTCTTTTGATCTAATACATATTTGCGATACATAAACTTGTACAGTACAGTACTTGTACAATACAGTACTTGTACAGTACTTGTACAATACAGTACTTGTACTTGCACAGTACAGTACAAGTACAAATTCATAGGATCGTCTCAAAGTGATTCTCTATGAAAGGGACACGTTCACTGCTGACGATAAACTCTTCACCGTTGACGAGTGCAAAGGTTTATTAGAGATGGTTCTTGTGTTTTATTTTTTATACAAAAAAAGATAAATTTTGAAACTTGAAGAAGTATGAAACTTTGGTTTCTCATCTCAACGCATTCAGAAGAGCTTTTAAGCGTTTATATTTCAGATGGATGCACTCTTTCCACTGACGACAACTCGGATTTTTCTCCAAACTTGGAGTTTGCTTTCAAATTCACTGGCAGTTGTGTGCAAATGGTTCTCAAAATTTCTAGAACAAATTTCAAAATTTAAAAACCATCAACTATATATATAAAAGAGGAGTGTCTGTCCGTCCGTCTGTATGGGCTTTTTCTCGACCTTCTTTGGGCCAAAAAAAACTGAAATTTTTTCTAAAAGTCTTAAAATATAAGATAGTTGTGTGATTTAAAATTAAAGATTTAAAAAGTGAAAATTGAGTGGCACTACGGGGAGTAGAACCCGGATCGTGTGGGCCGTAGAGAAGCGCTCTCCGACCGTAGACAAGCCCGTCATAACGACCACAAAAGCCAGTCAGAAAAACTCGCTTTTACACGGGTATTTCAGCGACTTTCAGCATTCATATTTCAGGATTTCACTCGCTGCATCGCCGTTGAGGACATTTCGTCGAGAACTGAAAGAAATATTTTGAACATCAACGCGACTTTCGATAAATATTCGGCAAACGATGCTTTTTATGGAGACAATTTGTAAGTAAATTTCATTAACTATTGCAAAACCTAAATTCATTTCCATTTAAGCGCTGTTTCACCAATTCAATGCCCAAAAGACATCAACAGACGTCGCTGAGTCGTGTGAATAAAAGTGCAAATTTAATCTGATACTTCAAGTTTGAATCTTGAAAAAAGCCAGTAATGTTAAAAACCAGCAAAGTAATGAAAAAACCCAGTAAACCCAGTATGTTTATGTCTTGTCTAGTATCATCGAAGAATTGACTTAAAAAAGAAGAATTGACTTTTACACCGATACGTAAACATGAAAACAATTAATGTCTTGCACTCTTGATTTCATTATCTAAATGAATGTCTCTTAAACTCTCAAATACTCAACAATTTCTTTCATTATAAATGTTTATCGTTTACTTTTTTGCCATTTTTGCCATTTTTGCACAATTTTTTGTATTTTAGAAGAATCTACGAGAACGAAAATTGGTATTTTTATTGAAATATTGAAAAATGAGCACATAAAGAAAACCGCTAAACGGATTATTCTCAAATTTTTGATTGTAGACGTAACTTTTTATGCGCTATCTTTTTATTTGGCCATTAAAATAGGTTTCATTAAAAGAAACGGTTCAAATCGCATCAACAAATCTTGTTTTGAACGCTCGGCTTCTTGCTAATGAAAAAAAAACCATATTTCATTTGTTAGCTTGAGGCTTATTCAATTAGAAAATGAATTTGCGTGAAAGATTTAGTACTTAACCTAATACCTAGTGCCAGAATTTGCTTCTAAGTGTCTTCTGAAAAACACCTTTTCTAGAAACCGTAGACAAATACCGATTTTCATTCGATTAACTCAATTTTGATATCATTGACGAGTTTATTGAATGATACCAACAGCCTAATTGAATGTAAACTGACAATCTGATTACGATAGTTTTCCTAAAATAGATTCTTTTAGGAACCTATTAATATTAATATATTAATTTTCTAAAATAACTTTTTCTTTTTCAAATATCTGTTTCTCTTACAAGATCCCTTCCAGTTTTTAGATTTGCTCAAAAATAGAGCTCTTGTTGTAGTTCTTGTCATTTTATTTCATAGAACACACGGCGGAGAAAACGAAAAACAAACCGATTCGAGAATATTCTGAAATCCTGCAAAATTGTTTTCGGTTAAGGGAAAGGGGATCGGTCACAAGGGGAAAATGGAAAACATGAGAGAAATTGAATGGGAGAGAGGGAAAAGAAGAAAAGAAATGAGCAAATCGACAACAAGAGCTCATGAAAAGGGGAAACAAGTAGTATCTAAAAATATCAGAAAAAGATTGGGGAGGGGAAAACTTTTTGAGCTCTCAAAAACAGGGTAAAGACCGATGAGACCGGGACTACAAGCCCTAAAAATAAGTCACATGGAATACTGTGGAAGAAAATGAATAACAAAAGAGATTGGGGAAAGTGAGAGAATTGAAGAAGGGAAAAGGGGAAACAAAGTTCAGAGAAAGGGAATTTTTGGGGAAAACAAGTAGTGAATGGGGAAATGAAGAGAGGGAAAAGAAAAGGGAAATTAATTTATGAAAAAAAGGAATTCTGGTGAAGGCTAAAAATGGAATGGAATAAAAACAGGAAGAGCTCTCAAAAACAGGGTAAAGACCGATGAGACAGGATGAATGAAGAGATGGAAAAGATAAGATCGGGGAAAAAGATATTCAGCTGACAGGCTAAAAATGGAATGCTATTGTAAATATGAAGATATTCAGGTAAAGGAGAGAGAAGAGCTACAGCTGAAGAGGTAAAGATCTTCAGCTGTAGGAGGATTTCGAAGGGTTTTTGGTGAAAAACAAGAGATATTGAACTGAATGAAGAGATTCAAAAGAAAAGTATTCAAAGATATTCAAGAAGAAAGTCAAAAGAATAATGATATGAAAAGATATTCAGCTGAAGGATAGATCAAGAGAAATTTGGACAGGAAAAACAAGAGAGATTCAGTTAAAGAGCTGGGAAAAGAGCATTGAGAAACAGAGAAAGATCCAGAAAAACGAGATAAATAGATTTCATAGATATTTGCGAAATGGGAAAGGACATAGAAAAGAGGAGAAAGGGAAAGGGCAAGAAAATAGACACGAGAATGGGGAGGAGAATTCTAGAGGTGGGTGGAGAGGGGTGGGGTTGGACCTGACTCTATAAAAGCCGACTCCTCCTTACCCTCTTCGGGCTGACTTCCATCAGGACCCCTTCCCCCCTACTAGGTACTGTATTTAAAATATTTTCTTTTCTTTCTCTTTTCTTTTTGCTTTTATTTTTCTGTAGGATTCGGGCACGGGCTGTGGATCGAGCTGCTCTTCGTTTTTTGTTGGAGGAACTCGTCAACAGGTGGGTTTTGTGTATTTGAGATTTTCAATTGGATAGTATAACTACAGTACTACAGTACTACAGTACTACGGTACTAGATATGTTTTATCAATTCATCGAATTCCTTTCTAGACACCGATCATCTACCTCGGGGATCGCTGGATCGAGTCGACTTCGGACTTCTCCCCAGCCACTCGACTACAGGTAGACAATTTTCAGTGTCAATCTTACTGTTGTAAAGACTTTCTATATCTTGTACGATTTGTTATCCATACTAAAACCCCACTTCAGGTACCCACCAATTACCCAAAAAGGGATTGAACCGAATCACTTCGTTCTTGGAGAACTCTTCGACGATCAACTATAGGTAGACTTTGAGCTGTTTGATAATGATTACTGTAGACTTAAGTTTCAAATGCTTCAGTTTAAAGTACTTAAATCTTAAGTACTTAGGAAAAAACAAGTACGACAGGTGAAAATTCAGGTCCCATAGTCTTCATCGATCTACATTGGTCTCTTCGTCGACCCTTCCGACAACCAGCAACAAGTAAACCCATTCAATGTCTTTATAAGCTGTAGCTTTAGCTAACTTTAGTCAATTTAAAAGCTTTGGATATTTAAAAACAATAGAATTAATGTAAATATAGAAATTCAAGTACTAAAACCTGCAATTCAGGTCCCATAGTCTTCACCGATCAACTCGTCGACTCTTCTAACAACCATCAACAGGTAAACCCATTCAGTGCCAGTACTCCAAGATAGATTGAAGCCTGATACCTCTTAAGTTACTGTAGAACGCAATTTTCAATACAATGTTCAAGTATTAAAACCAGAATTCAGGTCCCAGTCTGCATTGGTCAACTCGTCGACTCTTCCGACAACCATCAACAGGTAAACCCTTTCAGTTCTAGTTATAACGGGTTTAAGAATCTCAAAACATCAAATATCTAAATTTGTAACTATTTGATCTACTAATCTTGTTAACTATTGCTATAATACTCACACAGCTCTTTAGTGTCCAATAGTCGAACAACCGAGCGATGAACGGCTCTGGATTGGAAATGAGAGGTCAGTGCCAAGATTCAAGACTTCAAAGCATTTTAGATAAAGTTTAATTCTATAAACTCGAAATATTTTTTGAGTGTATCTCTTATTTTGTCACTAATCTTAACTTTTAGAAAACCATACTCGAACGACGCCAAAACTACACGACAATGACAACGAAAACGGCGCGTTTTTTCGACCAAAAACTTTCGGTGAGTCAGAGAAAAAGTTTAAGCTTAAAATAGATAAAATAACTATCTAATATGTACAGTTTTTAAATGCAAATTGCAAAGGAACAGAACTTTTGCTTATCCCAGAGTTTAGGCCAACATTTTCACACGATATGGATCGACGATCGAGCCTTGCTTTATTCCGCCCATTCTCCGCCGGATCCCTAAAGAAATTTTATAGGTAACTTTTAAAAAAAATTGTTTCAATTTCTAAACTTATTCAATTTTTCAGACTCATCATAATATGGAAAACCAAAAAAAAAAGGAAAAGAAAAACATGAAAAATGGAAGAACTTTCGATCAGAAGCGATCAGGTGAGTGAAATTTGCATATAAATTCGAATTTTGATCAAAACTCACTTAACTGAATGTCAGGTTTTTATGTAAATTTGGATTATCTTTTTTAAATGCGAATTTTTAGATACGATTGGATTGCACATGGGTATACAAGATACGGGAGAATTCGGATATCTTCAAAGGTGAGGGGGGATATTTGAAAGAAAAGGTTTAAAATCGACTTTTCACCTAATGAAAATACAGGTTTATTAGAGAAAAATGAATAAAAACTTCTTCAGATAAATAAAAACTTCCTCAGATAAATAAAAACCTCTTCAAATAAATAAAAACTTCAAATTTAGATTGGATTCGATGAAAATGGATGAAAAGAAGCGATTTGGGAGCGAAATTTTCGAAATGAGGTACTGTCAACATTTGCCCAACAAATTTGAATTGATAGTTTTCTAAAAATCTCTCTAAAAAGTCACTGAAGCTTACCTTTTGCTTGAATACTTTAAATAGATCGTTGTTGATTTTCACTAAAACGATTGCTGTTTTATACCAAACGCCTCTACATTTTCTCTATCGTTTAGGTAAAATAACAAAGATGATTCATTTTCCGCACAAAGAAACTATTGAAAATGTTGATTACTGTTTATGTTGAGCTGTCACTTCCATAAAAAAAATCAATTTTGTGTTTTTGCCTAAAAGTCTTCATTTCATTGCGCCTTTTGCTCTTTTAAAGCTTCTCTAAAGCTCCTTTAAAGTTCCTTTAAAGCTCCTTCAAAGCTCATTTAAAGCTCCTTTATAGTCCCTATTTAGTTCCTATAAAGCTCCTTTAAAGCTCCTTTATAATTCCTTTTTAGTTCCTATGAAGCTCCTTTCAGCTCCTTTAAAGCTTTTTTATAGTCCCTATTCAGTTCCTATAAAGCTCCTTTAAAGCTCCTTAAAAGCTCCTTAAAAGCTCCTTTGTAGTCCCTATTTAGTTCAGGCGGTGGCGCCTACCTGCGAGAGACAGAAGGTATTTTGTGTTTGGGCAAAGGCGCAATTGACGGTTGGTTTATTGGCGGGCTTTAAAGCCCTGATGATATGATAATGTTAATTGATAGTTTTCTAAAAATCTCTCTAAATTCTTTAATTTAACAATCAATTCATTTCTTATATTTATTTATTTTCGTTTTATTTTACTATATTAATATTTTATTGAACTTTTATTAATCTCATCTTTTAGTGAACCATTTCAACGTCGGCTGAATGGGCAAGGCAGGGCTGAACGCTTGAAAACGGGTGAAATAGTCGAAAACGTGAGTTTGAAGCAAACAAAATTGCAATTTTTGTACAATTTTTGACAAAATTTCAGTTTTTCCCAGGTTCTGGTAAAGGTTTTTAGTCAATTTCTCTTAGATTCAGCTAAATTTTGGTTAAATTTAGGCACCGAAGCAATGAGACAACGAGATTCGATGCGGATCGGCTCAAGAAATCGACAAGAGGTAAAAATTTCCAGAAAACCGAAGAAAACTGACTTAATATTATGCAAATATTAACCCAAAATACTGTTTTATCATTTAGTGAACATCTTGAATTAACGAGGGATCGCATGGAACCACAATGGAACCAAAGATCACAAGTACTTTTAAAATGGTGAGTAAAGAGGGTAAATTTTAGTTAAATTTTTGAAAAATGATGGTTTTTAGGTTTTTTTAGAGGTTTCTATCTTAAAATTAACGATTCTAATAAGTTTTTTTTGAAATTTAGGTGAACTGGACGAGTTGGACGAGCTGGACGAGCTGGACAAGGACGACAATCTGATCAACACCCAATTTTTAATTCAACATCGACAAGAAGTGACTGTAAGTTATCTAAATGTCTTACTACTAGTCTTTTCAAATGAAAAGATTCAACGTCTTGATCAGTTTACTAATCTCTTCATTCAGTGAACCATCTTCAATGCTCTCAATGTTGGACAATTGCTGAATTGCTGAACAATAGCTGAATTGCTGAACAATTGCTGAATGCATTGCAGAGACGTGGGTTTTCACCAGCTGTGTCGTAGCTTTTGTACTTCCCTATAGTCTAAAATTTGAAAAAAACAAAAAGAAAAGTATTGTATCTGACCCCAAATCCCCGTCAACTCCAAGAACAACTACACGAATCCCCTCCTAAAGCATGGATTGAAAACGGTATCCCCTGTTGACTTGTCTATCGAGAGTTTTAGTGTCCCAATGGCGATGGAAATGGCAGACATTGGATCATCAGATCGTCAAGACAATCACAAGGACAATCTGTTTCCCAACTACAATATTTCCACTTCTCTATTTGCTGTCTTTGCTTCTACAAGCTATCTGGTGGGTATTTCACTTTAAAAGTACTGTATCGTCACTCCGACAGCGTCTGGGTTACTGTAGTGAAAATGTACTGTACTGTACTGAGTTTTGCTGGGTTAATGTAGGTTGTGATATTTATTATTATGTTAATTTGATGTCGGATTACTGTAATATGATTGGATTTCATATTTAAATTGGTTTTATTCTCGTCAGATTACTGTAAGATGGTCGATTCTGGTATGCAAATTGGTTTTATTCTTGTAAATGTCTGGGTTATGTCTGGGTTTTTATGCAAATTGAGTTAAAAGCTTTTCAATGTCTGGTTACTGTAAATTTGAGATCTAAACTGCTTTGCTTTCGTTTCTGTAACGGTTTCAATTCTTTTAATTCTTTTAATTCTTTTAGTTCTTGAGATTCTTGAGATTCTTTTAATTCTTTTAATTCTTTCAATTCATTCAATTCTTTCAATTCAATCCTTTCAAATCTTTCAGAATCTTTTAAATGCTAATCTCTTCTCATTGCCCACCTTTTTACAGACTAACATCTAACAAAACTAACAAAGAACGATAAGAATTCGAAAAGAACAGATCGAAAAAGAGCTAGGGTAAATAAGTTGTACTAATCTTATTTGGATTATTGCTTTTTAGATTCTTTTATGACCAATTCTATGATATCTTTCAATGTTTAAGTCCTACCATAACCTGATATCTGATGTTTAAGTCCTGCCATAACAAAAACTCGCACGCAACTCAAGTGTCTACACAATTTTCACTCTTTCTTGACTTTATCTCCTCTTGATTTCAGTCAAAAAAAACTCTACTGTATCTAGATTACTGTATTATTTACCTACCGTACTCCAATCTCCATTTTCTATGTCCAAATTAGCTTTATTTTGACCGTTTTCTCTTTGTTTCTCTAAAATCGAAAATGTTTGAGCTAAAAAATGGGCGAAAAGGAAAAGCCGAGGAGAAATTTCGGTGCTTTTGTCCGGTTCATTCATTTGAAACAATTTTTGGAGAAATTCTCTTGGAAACGGCCAAAATATAGAGTCAAAACTGCGTTGTTTTTAAAAATTTATCTATTAATTTTGTCAAAAGTTGAAAAAAAGAACAAAACTTGTCTTTTTTCTGAAAATTTTCGTTTTCTTTGGGGTTTTTGCTATGGATTTCTCCCAAAACTTGAAATTTAATTCGATTTTTGATTCAAAAGCGTACCTTATAGTCCCTTTTCACCCCATTCAACCCCATCCAGATTTCCCTTTTTCCAAAAGCAAATAAAATTGACCACAAATTCTTCTAAAGCCATCCCATTCATGTGGTAGGCGATTTGGTTTGGAAATCGCATTTCAAAAGGTTTTATATGGTTTTTACGATTTTTACGATTTAATCTACGTTTTCTACTGTACTTTTATCCCAATTTATCCCAATTTTAGCTGAATTTTGACCGTTTTTCCTCTTCGTTTCTCTCGAATCGATGATTTTGTTTGAGCTTGAAATGGACGAAAAGGAAAAACCGAGGAGAAATTTCGGTGTTTTTGTCCGGTTCATTCATTTGAAACAATTCAAGAGAAACCTATTTGGAAACGGTGAAAATTTTCCTTCAATTGCTTGCTTTCCATAGCTCGCTAAGCTTTCATAGCCTTCAAAATCAAATTCAAATTCAAAAGCTTTCGAAAGTCTCCATCAAAGTCTCCTCCTCACAGAACAGCTTTAAGGTGTACTTTGTGCTCAACTTTGGGCACTTTGTGCTCAAAAGCATCGTTTCTAACGCAGTGAATTCTTCTCTTCAGTTGCTTGGAAAAGGAAGAATTCAGTGCACTAGGAAGGATTTGCTTACAAATTTGGCACAAAGTACACTTTGATAAAAGATTTGCTTCATCAACAAACACTTTACTTCAATTTCCCAATGATTCACTTGCTGTTAGCTTTTCAAATCTTTACAGATTCCAAATAACTTTACAAATTATCCACTTTTTATGTTAAATTGTCAAAATTTAAACTATTTACTTTTTTTTGACTTTTCCTGAAGAAGAAGAAGTTGTTTGAGTTTCAATGGACGAAAAGGAAAAACCGAGGAGAAATTTCGGTGTTTTTGTCCGGCTCATTCATCGCATTTCGATTCACGGAACAAAAACGGTTCAAATTTTGACAGATTTCGTTGTTTTCAAAAATATTCTACTGATTCTACAATGATTTTCAATGGAAATTGGATCGAATCACCTCTTCTCCTTCAAAAAAATCACCTCTTCTCCATCGAAAGACCAAATTTTCAACGATTTTCATTTTCGCGGATTTCCTTGCTTTTCTTCTTGAAGCTGCTTGCTTTCTTCTTAAATTTAAATTTCAAAATTCGGTTTTTTTAGCGTCCTACAAGAGCTACGATTTGGGAACAAAATTGTAATTTTATCTGTTTTCTGTTTTTTTTTTTGATTTTAATGCTTAGGAAATATTTTAAATTTTTAAAAACAGCGATTTTTATTGAAATTTGGATGTTTTTGCGTGGGAAAATGTGGATTTTGATGAAAATTTTAGCAAAATTTGGGGATTTTTCAAAATTTTCAATCTTTTAGCATGTTTTAAGCTGATGAAAAGTAAAAAAAAGAATTTCAGATCTATCTACAAATTGGTAAACGAGCATTTTCGAAATAAAAATGATCAACAAGCGATTTTAGGTAGAAATAGTGTTGGTGCGAAAGAAGAAAATGGGGGGAAATGTGACTAGCAAGTACAGTGGATGGACTACCGTCACCCGAAACGGACAACAATCGACATTCCACCGTATTCCACTCAATTCAAATGGACAGCTTAGGATGCTAGGGTGGTCCTGAAGTGGGTTTTCATATCTTTGAAGCACTTAATCATTTAGTTCGCTTCTATGAAGGGATTGGGTACAGTTAAGTGGGTGAAGGTACGGTAAAGTGACGGGATTTCGGCTGCTTACAGTATTTCTGAGTGGAAATATTCAGTAAGTTGAATAGCTTTCAAGGTCAAAAGCTTCAGCCTACTGAATATTCTTCCTTGGATTACTGTAGAGTTATAGTAGCCTTGAAAAAGTGGTTGATAAGACGAATAGATGGATATGAAAAGGTGGTTGATAAACGGAATCTCTTTTATTATCTACAAATCAAAATATTCAGTCTTTTAGCTGACTTTTTCGGGTTACTTTAGCGAAAAGACTGGAAATCTCGAACTTTATAATACCTTTAGAAGTCAAAAAAGAGAAAATCAAGCTACACTACTGAACAATGAAGTGTCATATTTGAAAAACGATCGTCACTTTCGAGCGTCTGTAACTCCGTTGTCTTTACCGTATTTCTAAATATTAATATTACCATTTTGTAGCCCTTGAAAAGAGCTTTCAGAAAATGTATAACACTAATAGTTTAAACTCAAAGACAAGGGAGTTAAAGACGCGCGAAAGTGACGATCGTTTTTCGAGTGACGATCGTTTTTCAAATATCATATTTCATTGTCCAGTACTGTATTTTCATTGGAAATTCTTTCGAATTCCCACTTTTGAAGTTGAAAAAGTGAATTTCTCTTTTTGCGAAGTCTCTCGAATTGATAACATTGAAAGTTTACAGTAAGAAAATGTGGAAAAATGGCGAAAAACGAGGGACAAATGGATGAAACGAAATGCGCATACGAACGAAACAAATTTGCGTGCGACTTCTCGGCTCTCTATCAACCTAAAAAGCGCTTTTTGCCGCCAAAAAAAATGAAAACGTTATAAAATTCTTCAAAAAAACTACTTTATCTTTCGAAAAGTTAGCCCCAAAAATGGTGTTTTCTTTTGTAATTTTTCAAAAAAATCTCAGAAACAGAATAATTTAACGATTGAGCTTTTAGGGAAATCTAAATCTAAGCTAAAACTAAGCTAAATCTAAGCTAAGTCTAAGCTAAATCTAAGCTAAAACTAAGCTAAATCTAAGCCTTAAAAAAATCTAAAACAAAAACTTTTGAAAATTTGTTAATTTTGTTAATTTGCTGTTGAAATATTGTTATTTTTAAGTTAAAAAACAGTTTTAAATTCTAATTTTTACATATTTTATGTTGACTTATTGAGAAAAATTCGCAAAAAATCGTTGAAATCGTTGAAATTTTGAATTTTTAAAATCCCATTTCAATTCTATTCTATTCTATTCAATTCTATGCAAATTTCATACTTTTTAAGTCTCTGAAAACAATTTTTAAGCAATATTTAAGGAAATTTAAGCAAGATTTTTGTAAATATCATTTCTGAAGTACTTTTCTTTTTTGCGTTTAAGGCTAAACTTGAGCGTTTTTTTTTAAAGAAAATTTGACTGTAAATTTGCTGGCGCCTAATAAATTGTTCGCTTTTCTCAAAATTAAGCAAGCTTTTTCTCATTTTGTACAAATTTTCTTTTTGTAAATATTCAATGGGCTAAAAATTTACCGCTAAATTTGAATAAAAATTTGCCCTTATTCTCGTGTTTTGAAAAGAAAAATGCAGCAAATCGCAAGAAAATTACAGAGAAACGAAAATCTAAGGAATAGGAAAAGGATCTAAGAATCTAAGGAATAGGAAATGGATCTAAGAATCTAAGGAATAGGAAAAGGATCTAAGAATCTAAGGAATAGGAAATGGATCTAAGAATCTAAGGAATAGGAAAAGGATCTAAGGATCTAAGGAATAGGAAAAGGATCTAAGAATCTAAGGAATAGGAAAAGGATCTAAGGAATAGGAAATGGATCTAAGAATCTAAGGAATAGGAAAAGGATCTAAGGATCTAAGGAATAGGAAATGGATCTAAGAATCTAAGGAATAGGAAATGGATCTAAGAATCTAAGGAAATTCTTCGCAAAGCATGGTTAACTAGTCGTTGTGTGAAAATCAGAGAGATAGAGAAGCTATTGGGTTGGTGAATTGAAAACTGTGGGACTTTGAACTAAGATTTATTCAACATAAAACCATCAATTCAGTCGAAATAATTTCCATTATTATCCATTCCATTTCCATTATTTCCACAACTTCTGCCCATTTTACAGGCAATTTGCGGATTTCTCTTTCGTGGTGTGGCGAATTGCCACTGCTCTGCAGTTAGGGGGGTGGGACAAATGCTACCTTTTTTTGCTGGAAAAGGCCTTAGGAAAGGTCGTAGATCTACACTATAAAGATCCCAAAAACATTCATTTCTCAACCAAGCGAGCTATAATTTCAAAAATCTTTCTTAAAGCTCTGGGAAATCTGCTTATAAATTCTGATATGATTTTTGAAATCCCATAAAAAAATTTGGCACATTTATAACTTCTGACAGAGTACTACAAAGCAAAAAACAAGGAAAATGAAAAATTGCCAACACTGGGAGATTTGAAGCGCGCAAAAGTCTGAACAAAAGTACACAATCATGATGGATCATTTCAAAACAAAGTTTATTAAACAATGGAAATATTGTCTATTGCTAGAGAATAGCTGCTTTCTTGCAAACAGTATAAGAGTAGATTCCCGAGCAAATATTGTCATTCCATCGTCCCAGATAGGGTTTTGGTGGGGTTAACTCATTTCCCCAACTAATCTCCTCGGTGTACATCTAAAATTGATCTCTGTTAAAAGCTATTGTGATTTATCTAGTTACTTTGGTTTATCTAGCTCCTTTGGTTTATTTAGTTATCTTTTAAAGCCTAATTGTAATGGCTTTGAAAAAGTTTCAACATTAACTCTAGATTATCGACTCTTTGTGAAAAGAATAATAATAAAGTGCTTCTAAATCTTAGTCTAACTATCTAATATCATAGTTTAGGTAAAAATCTTGACAGAGCTCTACAAAACTCTTTCAGAACTGACCGCAACACAATCCTCATTTTCACTTCTCGGCAATGCATCACCATAAGTTGGTGGTTTCCAATTGTTTGGCTCTGATCCTGCCCAAATACTATAATCAAATGGAGTTCCATCTAACCAAGCAAATGTTTCATTTACCTAAAAGAAAGTGAATAATTTAAAGGCAATAATATTGGTAATAATATTATATATTTATAGGCTAATATTCCTTTAAACATTAAGTTTACAAAGTTATTGTCAAATTTCAAATAAAACCCACTCGTTTAGCTCCCAAAATCAATGCATTCATATCGGAATAGTGAGTCTCGTTGCTGTGAAGTAAATCTGAAAATTTAAGATTATTACAGCAATGCTACAGCAATGAACTAGCTTACCAAAAATAAAATCGTTTTCAGCTTTCGAATGAATTGAGAGAAGGGAACTCTTCCAAATTTCACAGCCGCTTTTCGCCAAATCAAAGTCTACATTATGCAAAATCTGAAAGGATTTTGAATTGAAGTTATTCTTGAATGTCGGTAGAACTCTCAAGCAAAAATCGTACAAAATAGCAATTCTTGAGTTCTTTTGCGTAAATCCAATCCTTTGGACACATCGGAGTTTCCTCTAGCGCGTAGTCGTCGGTTTTTTCGAGCTTTTCATGCTCAATGCCTGAAGTAACAGCTCAATTTCAATTACTCTCCTAAATATTCATTTAGCCAGTGGAAAATGAAATTTTACAAGTTACAAATAGTTGTAAAAGTGCAAAAGTTTACTAAACTGAAACTCAACCAACACTGTTGAACTGAAACTACAAGATATTCAATATTTATAGATAGATTACTAGTTTAGAGCTCATTTTGTACAAGTTTAATGCTAAAAAGAAATACACTTATAAATACGTCAAAAGTTAACAACTTTAACTTACTTTTTTCAAAATTATTGCCTTTTGTCGCTTGCCTACAGGCGACCACGAAGTATAGCGACGACTTTTTAAAAAAGTAGCTGGGAAATGTCTGATTTATTTCAAAAGTGGCAAGCTTTATAAAATGAATTGTAGCCCTTAATCTTGGCTACATTTATCTATTAAAAACTTCCCGATTGGACTTATAAAATTCATTTAACAAGTCTTTGAATGAGTTCTAGGCTCTCCGGCGATGTGCCGATTTTCTATATTAAAAAATCCCATTCGAAAAAGCTTTTTCCAGTTAAATTTGTGGTAATTTTGTTCAAAGAATTGTTTTCAATGAATGCATAGCGTCAGAACAGCTGATACAACGAGCTGATATGAACTGAATCTCAAAAGTAATCAATTTTCACCTTTTCCCTGCTCCTTCAAAAGAAGCTTGACATCAACTTAAATTTTAATTATACCAGTTAAGCCAAAATAGTTAGATTTGATTCTTAATGTTATGAAGTGATCATCGACGCTATTTTTCCAATAAAGAAATATTGAAAAGCTTTTCCTAACAATTTTTTAATAGAGAAAAGCGGCAAAACGACAGATTCGCGATGTCGACTAGAGCTCATTCAAGTGCTTGTTAAATGAGCTGTATACATCCGATTGGAAGGTTTTTAGTAGATAAATGTAGCCAGGATTAAGGCCTACAATTCTCTATATAACACTTAGCACTTTGAAATAAATTAGACATTTCCCAGCTAGTTTTTTAAAAAAGTTGTTGCTTTAATTCGTCAGCCTGCGGAAACACCACTGGCACTATGGGTAAATTGAGTTTTTCACAAGCTTTCGTTAAGTTTTCTTGAAAAAAATCAAAGCTAAAATGTGATTCAAACATTTTTAATGTCTCGTAGATTGGAAAAGTGTTAAATACTTTTTCAAATTTAAACCGCGGTCAGGGCCCAGAAGTGGCTCATTCCTTTTGCAAATTCCCTTTGCTTCCAATGCCTCTTTATCAAATTCATTTCCCGTTAGAGCCGCTAGATTATGGAACTTGCTCCCAAACGACATACGAGAAATTCAGTCGCTTTTCATATTCAAGAAACGTATCGATGCTTTAGATCTAGTGGCTCTTTGCCGTAAGTAATTGGCTTATTGATTTCAGTATGTATTGTATGATTAAGTATCACTGTGCATTTCTCTATGATTTCTTTCACTTTATCGTTTGAATAAAGTATTATTATTATAGTGGGCTTTCTCATTGTTAAACAAGAACAACTGAGTTTTAACTTCTTTAAGTGAAATTTGATCATCGAATTCCGATGAATCGTTTTTGAAATATCAAATTTAGTAAACTGTAAAAATAATCTAGAAACTCCAACTTCTATCCAGGGTTTTCTTGATAATTTTTTTGATAAACCAAGCTCTCGAAAGCTACGAGCTCAATATTGAATATAATATTAAAGCATAAATATTGAACACTCTGTCAATTGTTTTCTAAAATTTAGAATGGTAAAAATTCAGAAAAGCTACTGTAATTTACTGTAAGATTTTATCCTTTAAATCCAAAGAACATACGCTACAATTGCTTGTGCTAGGAAATACGAATAAAATCAATCAATCAATCAATCAATCAACCAATCAACCAATCAATCAATCAACCAATCAATCAATCAGTCAATCAATCAATCGACCAGTCAATCAATCAACCGATCAATCAATCAATCGCGAATCACGATCAATCGACCGATCGATCGATCAATCGATCAGTCCATCCAGTCAATCAATCGACCAATCGATCAGTCGATCGGCCAGTCGATCGACCAGTCAATCAATCAATCAACCAATCAGTCGATCCAGTCAGTCCATCAATCAGTCAATTTAAATCTCAGTGGAATAAAAATGGACTTACTTAGTTCAAAAGAGTCGTCTCGATTCGGGTACTCCGGCAAATCGTTGACCTCAAGTATCACTCTCGGTGCTAAATTGTCTCATTTCTTTTACCATAATCAATTCTACCTGCAGAAGTTAGCCCAAAAATCACAAATAATAAATAAATCATTTTGCAATTGATTCAAACGTTCGGATCTCTTGAGTTTTATATGTAAAAGTGACCCCGTCATCACCACATGATGGATCGGTGGATCGCTTTCTCTTTTTCTCTTTATTTCTCCTTATTTTTTTTTTCTAAAATCGAACTTTTTAAGTGATAAATTGACCATAAGTTGTTGAAGAAAGATTTGGAAATTTTGGAAACAACATTTTTGTTTTCGGGAACCTTTTTGTTCGAATGCTCCTTATGAGTCAGCGAATCTTTGAGCCTCAAAAAAAACGATAAGGAACTAAAATTGTGTGAACTAGTTTAATTATTACAAAAGACTGTAACTTTCTGTTAATAAATAACTCTTCAAAAGTTTAAATATTAGTAAAAAAAAAAAAACTTGAAAAACTACTTACAAATCCAAACAATTTTTTAATAGAGAAAAGCGGCAAAACGACAGATTCGCGATGTCGGCTAGCGCTCATTCAAGTGCTTGTTAAATGAGCTGTATACATCTGATTGGAAGGTTTTTAGTAGATAAGTAGATAAATGTAGCCAAGATTAATGCCTACAATTCACAATCCAAACAACAAAACTAAAGCAGATTTTTGAATGAATTAAATTTAATTAAGGCATTAAAAGTACAGAGTTGAGCAAAATTATCTGGACAACTTTTTGAAAAAGTTCGCACGCTTAATTTATTTCAAAGTGCCAAGTGTTATTATATAGAGAATTATAGGCATTAATCTTGGTTACATTTATCTATTAAAAACTTTCTGATTGGACTTATACAATTCATTTAACAAGCGCTTGAATGAGCGCTAGTCGAGATTTCCTGGACTGCAGATCTCGACTAGCGCTCATTCAAGCGCTTGTCAAATGAGTTGTATAAGTCGAATCGTAAAGTTTTTGGTGGATAAATGTAGCCAAGATTAAGGGCTACAATGCTCTATTTAACACTTGATACTTCTAAAATGAGGTAGAGATTTGATAGATGCTTTTTTAAAAAATTGTCGCTATACTTTTATAGGGACAACTTTTTGAAAAATAGCTGGGAAATGTCTAATTTATTTCAAAGTGCCAAGTGTTATGTAGAGAATTGTAGGCCTTAATCTTGGCTACATTTATCTACTAAAATCTTTCCAGTCGAATGTATACAGCTCATTTAACAAGCCCTTGAATGAACACCAGTCGATGCCATTTTTAACGATTTGCTACATACAATTTCTTTTATCTAAAAAGGACTTGCTTCAGTGAAACTTGTGCATTTTGTTTAAAAGATTATTTCGAACAATTTCATAGCTATAACAGCTAATATAACGAGATACTCATGTGAAATAAAAATCGAAAAATGATCAAATTTCACCTTTTTCCCTGCATTTTCAAAGAAGCTAGTCAGCAGATTGATTTTCGTTCGCCAAAAACAGTTTAAAGTCATCTTTAATGTTATTAATAATGTTAAATGGCATTTCTACATAAAATAAATATTGACAGAAACTTTGTCGAACAATTTTTTATGTAGAAAATCGTCAAAAATGGCAGCGCGCCGGATAGGAGTCGACGAGTGCTATTCATCGACTATTCAAGGACTTCTTAAATGAATTGTATCAGTCCAATCAGAAAGTTTTTGATAGATAAATGTAGCCAAGATTAAGGGCTACAATTCTCTATCTAACACTTGAAACTTTGAAATAAATTAGACATTTCTCAGCTAGTATTTTAAAAAGTTGTTGCTATGATTCGTCAGCCTGCGGAAACACTTCTTGACAACTTCTTCACAACTTCTTGACTTCTTTAGGTGAAATTTGATCATCGAATTCCAATGAATCGTTTTTGAAATATCAAATTTAGTAAAATTTAACTGGAAAAAGCTTTTCGAATGCGATTTTTTAATAAAGAGAATCGGCAGATTGCCGGAGAGCCTAGAACTCATTCAAGTGCTTGTTAAATGAGCTCTATAAGTCCAATCAGGAAGTTTTTAGTAGAGAAATGTAGCCAATATTAAGGCCTACAATTCTCTATATAATAACACTTGGCACTTTGAAATAAATGAAGCGTGCAAACTTTGAAACAAATGAAGCGTTCCAAAAAAGTTGTCCAGATAATTTTGCTCAACACTGTATATTGTATTTTTAAAATTTCCTTACTTTTAAATATATTAAAGCAGATAAAAAAGGCGTACTCTAGACTCAAGACTGTAAACATACTTTTCTGGCATATTGATATACTTAGAGTGATTTTTACGGATCGACATAAGGCCATTCCGGTGATCAAAGCTCTCTAAAGTTAAACCAGGAAATGATCTTCTTTAATTGAACGTTATTTGTGAGAAATTGATCTGACTCATCGAATGAGAGGCGTAAAAAGTAAAGAAAAACAAAAAAGGGAAAGAAACGAGTTCTTTTCTCTTTTCCCTGGCTCATTTGGGGAACATTCTTGCGTGTAAACTATTAAAAATAAGGAAAAAATGATCCAGTCGTTGTGGAATTCGTATAAAATGAAGAATCTCGGGAAGTGAATGAGTTTTTGTCGAAATGGATACTCTTCTAATTATAGCGCTTTGTCTTGGATCGTGTTTGACTGGTGTGTTTGGTGTTTTAGCAAGTTTTGACTTGATAAGCCTACCTTTTAACATACCAATCGTACCAATACCAATAACATCTTTGAATCAATTCAAAATCCTTTCAGCTCCAAGCCTTGGCCCCAAATATGATCTTGATCTGGGTAAGGGAAATCCCGAGCAGGTCCTCGATTTCTCACTTCTCGGCAAACCAAAGCTAACCGATGAGGCAAAGAAGAGATTTTCTCCGTGCGGAAAAGACGATGAGAAATGGATCTACAAGAAAGAGTTTAACGCTTGTTATAAGGTAAGCAAAGGATAGAGATTTTTGAGACTTTACAGATTAAAGTTCATATTACTGTTTCGATTTCAGGAAATTCATGATGTGAGTTTCAATGAAGCGAAGGAAATCTGCCTAAAATTCGACAGTCAACTCATCTCGATTCATTCAGCAGAAGAGAATCAATTTATCTATGGTAGAGTAAATTTTAGCTATGATTGAAATCAGAATTTTTGCAAAGGCTAGATTTCCAAGAGCTAGGGAACAGGCTAGAAGCTAGGGACTGACTTCTGGCAAGCCCAGGCAGGCCAGGCCAGGTCCTAGGCCAGGTCAGGTCCTAGGCCAGGTCAGGTCCTAGGCCAGGCCAGGTCCTAGGCCAGGCCAGGTTCTGGACTCTGTTTTGACCTGGCTTACAGGCCTTAAGATCTTAGGCAATTAGTATCTTTATCTCCAAAGCTTGTATTAGTAATTAATAGCTTTATCCGAAGCTTATTTCAACAATATTTTCAGATCTGATCCACACGAATGAAACAAAATGGTACAGTGATCATCAATCACTATTGCTTGGCGGTTTGAAGGTATAAAACCCTTTCTTTCAAAGTTTAGCCTCCAATTTTTTAGCTCAACGAAACGTTCACTTGGATCGACGGAACTCCATTCAATTTCCAAACATGGGCTCAAGGAGAACCGAATAACTACAAACTTGGCTATGATAACGAGAATTGCTTAGCTGTAGGCTTTTGAATCGTTCAAAGTGCCTTTAGACTCAAAAGTTTTAAACACATCGGTCCTGGCTTGCTTAAGACTTCATTTTCTCTCGTGACACCAAGCATTGCTCTGAGAAAATGAAGATTTTAATGCGCCAGGAAGGATATGTTTACAATTTTTGAGCAAAAAAACGCAATCTAAGAAGCTGAGTGAGAGGTTTCCTAAAAATTCGAAATCGATTTAGATGTTCACATTCTCGATGGACTATGCCTATCATTTATATCCACCAGAGCCTTATTTAGCTCGCTGGAACGACAATATCTGCTCAAAAACCTATACGCATTCAATGTGCAAGAAAATGGCGTTGTTTTGAAAAGATGAAATCAATAAACTTGTTTAATAGCACTTCATACACAAAAACATTCTCCTTTGGTGAAGTCGGGTGAGAAAAACGAGAGCTGAGAGCCAAATTACCATGCCGACTAAAATGAATGTACCGTATTTACTAGGGAACAGGCTAGAAGCTAGGGACTGACTTCTGGCAAGCCCAGGAGCCAGGCCAGGTCCTAGGCCAGGTCCTAGGCCAGGCCGGTCTTCTATTTTTTTCAATCACCCTCTAGACGCCGTCTTCTATTCGAGACGGTCTTATAATCGAGGCCGATCTTCTATTCGAGTAAATACGATATTTTAAAAAAATGAATTTCTGCGTAAGCTTATCGATTTTTCACTTAAAATTAAATGAATCACTTACTCGCAATAACTATGCCCAATACATCTAAAACGAACATCGAATAAACTCCTGTGTAAGCGTAGAGACCAGCGAGAAACACCTGAATACTCATTTTGAGTTGACCCAAACATTTCCCTCTATTTATTCCTTGTCTTTCTTATTTCTCCTCCGCTCAACAAAGCGCTAATCGCTGGCAGAGCATCGGCCTGGTAAGCAGAGGGTCGAAGGTTCAATTCCCCCCTGCGTTCCAAATTCTTTGCCATTCATTTTTTTTACTCTAATACCGCAAATGTCTGATTCATTAACTAGCCAGTGTATTAAAACACTATTTTAAACTTAAATGTGAAATACTAAGCGTTTTAGTACACTTTTCAACTTGTTCCATTCGAATTTCCCTGTCTAATCTCTCCCTTGTTTACCACTTTAACCTATTTGGCAAAATTTTGTCAAAACAAGCATTGCCAGTTATCAAAAAATTGATAAAACTATTTACCCTAAAGTCGCGAGTATAAGTTCTGTCTGGTTTTCGCATGCAAATTGAAGGCTGTCATGCAAATTGACGGTATGTCGAGGGTTCGAACCCCGCTGCAGCATAACTTTTTTGCTTTTTAAGAACAATAGAAGTAAATTTATTGAGGGTTATAGCAATTTTATGCTGTTATTTGTTGCTCCGGGCGTGGCTCAGCGCGTCCGCCCTGCTCCTCTCCGGTGCTCAGTCTTATGGATCCCTCCCTGGCCTCTTCATCCGGCCAAAGTCCACGTTGACGGTCGAAAGAGATGCTTTCCAGCGTCTTCTTCAACACTATCGTCTGGATGTATCCATGCACATAACAAATAGCAATGGCTGTCACCCTGTAGTATCCCGCGCTCCAAGAACAATAATAAAAGTCTATATAACAATAAAAATGTATAAAAACCCAACAAAAAGAAATTCAAAGCAATTAAAGCGACATAAAAAAGAATTCTGTGCTTAGCTTCGAAACTGATGATCACACCGGGAAAAATTCCTTTAGGAAGAGTCTTGCGCTTGAAAATGAGCATCGGTGGGAGTTTCGAACCATCGGCTAGAATTTCGAGCACAACTGTGAAATTCGTCTTCTCATTTCCCGTTGAAGCAATTGAAATATCACCATTTCCTTTTACTTCGACTGTTCGGTTGGAAACAATATCGATCTTTCTCCGCATCCGGCCATTTTGCCCTCAATCCTCGCTAAGCTCGATTATTTTTTGGTGAAGTCATCAGTGCCGGCTCAGCTTGTTTCCAGCGGTTAATCATCTGTTCGGCGACTTCAAATTCGATCGCAGCCGCGTTCGTTCCAAATTTCCTCGCATATTTGACCGCTTCGAGCTTCGTTTCGGGGGTGTACGACTTTCTCCTCATCGTATCTAAAATGAAAAAACGTTAGTAAAATAAAAAATTAAAAAAAAACAAAAAAAACAATAAAAAAATAAAAAAAAAACAAAAAACAATAAAAAATAAAAAAAAAAAAAAAACAATGAAAATTAAAGAAAGAAGAAAATTTTCCATCCCTTTAAATGTAAATTCAGAACTTATACTCGGATGAACTTATACTCGCGACTTTAGGGTACTTGTCTTATTTTATTTGAAGATTATGCTCAAGTTCGAGCTGATAAGCAATAATCTATGAATTAAAGAATCGGCTACGATCAACTATTGGGTTGGTGAATTGAAAACTGCGGGCTATTGTCATCTGTGACAGTTTGAGCACTTTCTTCAAAAGAAACCCATTTTGGTGTCAATGGAAAAGTTGTAGAGAATCAAAAATCAAGCTTATATCCAAATTTCCAAAAAGATTTTCCTTTTAAAGCTTAATTTTCGCGCAACGTCGCATTCCAATTGACGTCGCCGCCATTTGGAGGTAGTTGATGGGAGCGCCGCGTCGTCGTTTCTTTTTTGTTTTCAAATCATTTGCTTTGTCAGATTCGATTGAAAGTATTGTTTTACTTGTTTTTTTTGTTGTTTTTTGTTTTATTGATAAATTTTGTATTAAAATGAGAAAGCAATCAATTTCTATTGGGTTGGTGAATTGAAAACTGCCAGCTACTGTCATATGTGACAGTTCTCAGACTTTCTTCCAAAGAAACCCATTTTGGTGTCAATGGAAAAGTTGTAGAGAATCAAAAATTAAGCTTATATCCAAATTTTCAGAACGATTCAAAAACTGGTTTTGCAAGAAATGCGAAATTTACGAATTTTTACAAAACTTGCATTTTAAGCGAAACTACTAAGTGTATCTTTTTGGAAATTTGGCTATAGGCCTAATTTTTGATTCTCTACAACTTTTCTATTGACACCAAAATGGGTTTCTTTTGAAGAAAGTGCTCAAACTAGGACATCTCCAGTCCTCGATTTTTGAGTCTCACACTTGTCTCACACACAAACCAAAATCCTACTACGAAAGAGGAATCCGCAAATTGCCTGTAAAATGAGCAGAAGTCGACAATAATAATGGAAATTATTTGGAATGAATTCATGGTTTTATGTTGAATAAATTTTAGTTCAAAGTCCCGCAGTTTTCAATTCACCAACCCAATATAAAGACGCAAACTATAAAGTACAGATTTACAAGATTTACAAGAAACAAAAAGATTTCACAACCACTCTACTAAGAGTCTTATGTAGAAGATTGGTTATTAAACTGTTTGTTAGTATGCAGTGTACTCTGTTACTTGTATGTACCATGAAAAAAACAAACTTCTCACCAAAATATACGTCATGACTTGAAGAGCGATTGGTTTCTTTTTAAAAATTCCAATCAATCCAAGAACGACACCTGAGCATTGATGAAATTGATGAAAAATTGATCATCATTGATGAAAAAGTCTTCCCAACTTACATAATAACATCATGCAACCAAGAAACACATCGACTCCAATACCAACTCGTACAAGACTTTCAGCATTTGATTCGTATTGAACAGGGCTAAAGTTTAAGTTTTTCAATTTCCTCAATTTCCTCAAAACGAACTTTGAATGAATGTCAGAAAGAATAATACAAAGACCGGCAATGTTGATGAGTGGAGGAAGGGGCAGACCGATCAAGGCACATGTGTAGATAACCTTTCAAGTAAAATATTACTGGATTGTTGCACTAGGATACAAAATCTTATATACAGTGCTTACCGTAAAAACGTCTAATCTCAATAACCCTCTAGCGGATAAGTTTTACGAAGGAATATTTGAAGTTTTGGTAGTTAGTAGCACTGTTTTTAGATTGTGTCACTTCAAAAACACTCACTGTGGCGAATAGCCACTAAAAAGTTACCTAACTATGGCAGCCTAAAAATTGGAGAAATATTGAGGTGCGCCTTCATTCTATTTCGCGCCCCAAATCATTGATTGTTTTTTAGCTTGTTAGCTGAGTATCTTGGGTTAAAGCCTATATGCTGCCTTAACGGGGGGTAGTCAAAACAGCGCCATAATAGAAAACGTTCAAAACAGCGCCGTCAAATTTCTCAAAATCCAAAAAACCAAGCCGGTTCAAGTTTTATACCAAAAAATTCCTTGCGTTCTTGGCTACATGATGGGTGAAATGATTTTTTTAAAAAGTTAATATTTCATAGATAAAAAGAGCACTCAAAACGTGTGTCGAGTGATACTCAGTTGGTTAACTGAATATCTTTAGAGACCCATTTTGAGTGCTCTTTTTATCTATGAAATATTAACTTTTTAAAAAAACTGTTTCACCCATCATGTAGCCAAGAACGCAAGGAATTTTTTGATATAAAACTTGAGCCGGCTTGGTTTTTTGGATTTTGAGAAATTTGACGGCGCTGTTTTGAACGTTTTCTATTATGGCGCTGTTTTGACTACCCCCCCCCTTAACAGTTGCCTTAACTGTTGTTCATTTGGTTTGGTTATCTTTCATTTTCTTTCTGCTTTCCTCTCATTTGTGTGAAAGTTGTGTCCTAATTAGGACGAAATTGTTTCTGTTTTTTAATCGTCGCTTTTAATTCAATTGTCGATCTTGTGTGAAAGTTGCTCAAGTGAGCCCAAAATTGCTCAAGTGAGAGCCCAAAGATTCCGAGTCAGTCGGCTATTGAATAAAGTGTTTTTAGTTCAAGTGAGATCAGATATCTCGAAACAAGAAATAACGTGTCTTGAGTGAAGAGTACCAAGCACGCGAACAATATTTCTTTACACTCACTTTCTTTCGTTTCCCCACAATCGGCCAGCTTTCCGTTGTCAACGCCTGCAAAATCTTTAAATTGTACTAATGAAGGGTTTGCTAGTGAATAGACTAAAACATTAGCTTCAAGTAAAGCAACTTTCTTTTCTAAAACTCACACATCGATGCTCCATCTCATAGGAAGGCGGTAGATCGACATTGTAGGGAACGGATTGATCTGACAAATACACTGTTGGACAATGAAATATGATATTTGAAAAACGATCGTCACTTTCGCGTATCTGTAACTCCCTTGTCTTTACCGTATTTCTAAATATTAATATTACCATTTTGTAGCCCTTGAAAAGAGCTTTCAGAAAATGTATAACACTAATAGTTTAAACTCAAAGGCGAGGGAGTTAGAGACGCGCGAAAGTGACGATCGTTTTTCAAATATCATATTTCATTGTCCAGTACTGTAGCTAACAAATTGTTTAAAGTTGAAATGAATTTAAGACTTACAAGAGAATGACAAGACCTGGGGCAGCTTTCCGTTGTCAACGCCTGCCTGGGATCTTGAAAATCAAGACAAGAATCAAGAAAAGTCTATCGACTACGATGGTGAAATCCGTTTTTGCGAATGAGCTTTAGTTCTCTTTTAGCTTTATTTTTAGATCCAAATCATTGTTGCGTTACTTGTTAAAGAATTGCCGAAATGAAAATCGAAAGAGATCGAAAGGTTTGCAACAAAAAAAAACTATTGCTCATTGGTAAAAAAGGATTTCACTGTTCAGCGTAGTCGATTGGCGATTGGCGTTTTATTTTGATTTTCAGGTTGAGATCTCGAGCAGATCATTTCCTTGTCAGAAATTTCAAAGCTTACCGGAAAGTGTGTAAACCGGAGGCTCTCCACTGGTCACACCAGAGACTACATTATCGTACGATGGAACAATGGGTCCTAGAAATCAATGAATGTACTCAATAGATGAAAAGGTATTGAGGATGAGAAAATTATATTCAGACAAGTGGGGTTACGTTGAATAAACAGTTAAACAGTGAATAAACTAGTTCAAAAGATTTTGTACATTGAAAAGCAATTCAAAAGCAATTCAAAAGCAATTCAAAAGCAATTCAAAAGCAATTCAAAAGCAATTCAAAAGCAATTCAAAAGCAATTCAAAAACAATTTACCCGTTCTCGTTGCCGTTTCATCTTTCGTGATCTCCAGGAAATAGCTGACAGCTAAAAATTGTACCTAAAATGGTTTAAAAAGCTTTAACCAACGTCTCTCCTCGTTATTTTCCGTCATCTGTCATTAATCAATAAATATTCGTCTTCTTTGAAGAAAAAGAGTTTGTTTGAGAAAACTTTTGAATTGTAACGCTCTGATAAGGATTGAGGGGAGGCTGGGGGAAAGCTGGCAACGTTTTAGCTCCGGTTTCTTTCATAAATCCTCTCTTGTAAGCATTTGAATGAAAATTATGTATACAATTTGAAGTTTGCTAGGAGTAAATGATGAATACTCGAAAAAACTGCAACAGTGAGAGATGGAAAACTAGAGATTGAACATCTAGAAACAGCTGAACACGGAGCAAAGGTGTGCCCAAAAGGTTTCTTTTTGAATTTGTTGCTTTAAAACTTGATTTGATTACCTTTGATTTTCGCTAAGAATTATCATTTATCTACAAGAAAATAACAATAAAGGTTCTCAACAGAGCAACTGAAACTGTCAGATTGAAACCTTCAGATTTTTAGATTCCTCATAAACTATCTGCCTTTCTATCGCCTCAAATAGAGATCAAATCTGTTGTGTTCAAGGCCTCAAAGGAAAAAAACTGAAAACAGATTCGAACTTAGCGTGCCCAATTCTATAAGATGGGTTTAATCTTGTTTCAAAAAGGCCACGACTAAACGAAAATTGTTCTAGAGAACCAAAAATTGTTGCTTATAGATTTACGGCCAGAAATCTCCAGCCAAATGATTGGATCACCGACTGGATGACTGGATTTTAGTTTCAAGTCTATTCTAGACAAATTGAATACAAAAATGTTCTATATAATAGTGTTCTATATAGTTTTCTCTAATAGTAGTGCACCCTGAGCGTCGCCTAAATTCCTCGAAATCTCGAGAACCGCTTACCAGAACCTATCGATGTGGGGTCGGAAAATGTAGCTGACGATGAGATCTGGTGAGGGATTAGAGTGTTGAGCTTCTGCAAAAGCTTGGAAACCGTAAAATAGTCACCAAGGCGGCTGGGGTGCACTACTATTAGAGAAACTACGATATATCACCAGCATCATTTATCTTCAAAGTTTTGTTTATTTTAAAATAAAAAGATGCAATTCTCTAAATTTTGCAATTAAAATAAGGCCGATAAAAGTATAAAAAGATAAAAACTTATATAACTTTGATGCATTTTTATATTTTAACCAGTTTTGTTTGACTTTGACTGAGCTTTGAACGGGATCTTTCTTTACTTTTCTGCAAATTTCATGATTCGGATGGTGTAGTGATTATTGTTGGTTTAGATATAATCTTTATTACAGCGATAATAGTTGGTTCAATGGTTTGAGATTGGGAGAGTAGAGACACGTCACGGCACACCTCGGCAGCTCGTTCACATTGCTTTTATACGGAACTCAGGCGTTGGTCTCGTCTTGCACACAATGGAGTTGAACGGATAGCGACGCATATTAAATCTCGCACAATAGGCGTTCGTCCACATGGGTGCCTAGCTGGCCATTTCCATAAGTGGCGATCTCGATCACGAGATCGTCACGACAGATCAGGTTCTTACGACAAGAATTTTTAGTGATTAGTAATGCTGTGTTTTGCCTGAAAGAACTCTTTACTATAAATATTCAATAACATTTCGAACAAATAATCATTTTTTGATAATGTTTCTTTGTTAGAAATCGAAGAAGAAGCAACCAAAGCGGCATTAAAACTAAAATTTTGTTTTTTTTAATAAGAAGACTTATTTTCACATACCAGAAACCACAAAAGCAATGATACCAAAAGTTTTAGCCTTGTCAATTATTATCCAAGCTCCCTGAAACTTTATAAGAAGTTTATGCAAAATTTTCTTACAATAAAATCGATCGGTCCAATCAGTATTATCAGAAATGCCTAAAAAAATTTTACTTTGATTTTCAAGGGTTTAGAATTCACCAAATAAAATGCCAAGTAATCAAGTAAACTCGATTTTCGTTGGAAAAGAGCAAAGAATCCGAGAGGAATGCCTAGAAAATAAAATAGGATTTCAAAATCATAAGGAAAAGATCAAATAGACAAATTGATGTCACATTTGTGGCAAATTTGATTTGATGACTTCTTCAACCTCAATCAAAAAGCTTTAATCGGTTTTAATCAGTACCAGATTTAAAAAACAACAATTGCAATACTTTCTTGTTGTGCTTATTTTGTGTAAGCTTATTGTGAAATCACAAAAACATAAAACTTGTACAAGATTTTGGCAGCTGAACCTGTGTTTAACCTGTGCTCCTAAACCTGTGCTCCTAAATGCTTAACCTGTGCGCCTAAACCTGTGCTCCTAAATGCTTAACCTGTGCTCCTAAGCCTGTGCTCCAAAATGCTTAACCTGTGCTTAACCTGTGCTTAACCTGTGCTCCTAAGCCTGTGCTCCAAAATGCTTAGCCTGTACTCCTAAACCTGTGCTCCTAAATGCTTAACCTGTGCTTAACCTGTCAAAAGGCTTAGCCTGTACTCCTAAACCTGTGCTCCTAAATGCTTAACCTGTGCTTAACCTGTGCTCCAAAAGGCTTAGCCTGTACTCCTAAACCTGTGCTCCTAAATGCTTACCTGTGCGCCTAAACCTGTGCTCCTAAATGCTTAACCTGTGCTCCTAAGCCTGTGCTCCAAAATGCTTAACCTGTGCTTAACCTGTACTCCTAAACCTGTGCTCCTAAATGCTTAACTTGTACTCCTAAACCTGTGCTCCTAAATACTTAACCTGTGCTCCTAAACATGTGCTCCTAAATGCTTAACCTGTGTTTAACCTGTGCTCCTAAACCGTTTTACAATCATTTACAAACTTACACAAAAGCGTTGCCATCGAAAAAAGCGCATTAATGATAATGAAAGCTTTAAAGAACGAACAATCATTGTTGTCATCTTTATCGTTTGGAAATCTGAATTAAAAGTTTACCAGTTTAAATAAGAATTGATATTGAAGATAAGAAAAAAGCTGCAAAGAACTATAAATTGAAACAAAATCTAAACAAAATCTAATCTTTAGCTTTTGTAAATGTCAGCTAAAAGAATTTACTTGAGTATCAGACTTGCTTATCGATATTATCGATACAATGCTCATGTTTAACCATTCAGATCCCAGTTTCTAGAACAGCTATCAATCTGGGCAATCAAAAACTGACATTCTTGACTTTCCAATGAAACAATTTGCAGATTGATAGCTTTTCTAGAAAGCGAGATCTGAACGGTTAAACAGGAGGTTGCCATTTGTATTGATATTGAGTTGGTGAATTGAAAACTTTGAACTTGCGGGACTTTGAACTAAAACTTGCGGGACTTTGAACTAAAATTTATTCAACATAAAACGATCAATTCATTCCAAATAATTGCCATTATTATTGAGGACTTCTGCCCATTTTACAGGCAATTTGCGGATTCCTCTTTCGTAGTAGGATTTTGGTTTGTGTTTGAGACAAGTGTGAGACTCAAAAGTGGTGGACTGGAGATGTCTCAGTTTGAGCACTTTCTTCAAAAGAAACCCATTTTGGTGTCAATAGAAAAGTTGTAGAGAATCAAAAATTAGGCCTATAGCCAAATTTCCAAAAAAATACACTTAGTAGTTTTGCTTAAAAGGCAAGTTTTGTGAAAATTCGCAAATTTGGCATTTCTTGAAAACCAGTTTTTGAATCGTTCTGAAAATTTGGATATAAGCTTGATTTTTGATTCTCTACAACTTTTCCATTGACACCAAAATGGGTTTCTTTTGAAGAAAGTGCTCAAACTGTCACATATGACAATTGCTGGCAGTTTTCAATTCACCAACCCAATAATATCAATAAGCAACTCTATTGAGCTCTATTGAGCAAGATAGAATTTGTATTTTTTTTAGCTAAAAGAACTTACTTGAGCATCACGATAAAATAGATTGTTTCAAGAAGAATTGGAAGTGAACTTCCAATTAAAACGCAAGCGTACACTCTCTAAAAACAATCCAAAAACTAATAAAGTGAAAATAAGTACCTTATTCCAACTGCTTTGTCTCTTCCATTTAACCCCCAACTCCTAAATCACTAATTGAAATTTTCTTTGGGAGAAATTTGAATTCATTGTGTGCTCTAAAGAGCCTAAATCTATCGTAATCTTTTCACTAATCCAGAAGAGATCTAAAAGAAACGCACACATCGATGTGGAAGACGATATGGAAGACAATATGGAGGAGGAGCCTCGAGATCATTTAGATCTAGAGCTCATCGTAAAGTAGATATGAAAATAGATATGAAAATGAGAGATCAATCTGAGATCTTGAAAAATTTACCGATTTGTGCAGAAATTTGTGGCTCTGACAAGATCTGCAACGGTCCTCTATAACAATTTGAACGTATTTCTTTGTGAATTTCTTCAACATTGCACGAAATCGAATATGGAGGTGGAGCAATGGAATGCGAAGAATCTAAAGCTCATTCTAGTCAAATTTTCTGACGCATTTAACTGTAGGTACTCTTTCAAATGCATTTCTAGTTCTCAAAAAAGTTGAGCGATTATTTTGAGCTTTGTATATGTCGTAGCCGATTATGAATTTCAGCCGATGATGAATGAGTGGGTCTAGGAGCGTCCAACCATCAATTATTTAGTATCATTCAACGCAGAATCATTGATAATTATGTTAAATTTTTTAAATTAGGAAGATTGGATGAAAAGAAAAAAAATTATGGGGCTTCAAAGTTTTCTCTTGAACAAACATTTTTTTGCTCTAATTTTTTTTCTTTTTTATCAAATCTTTCTAATTTTAAAAATTTAACATAATTATCAATGACTTTGCGTTGAATGATACTAAATACTTGATGGTTGAACGCTCCTAGACCCACCCATTTATAATCGGCTACGGGGGTCCCGCCGATTTTGAATGAAACGTTGTAGCGCCGGCAATTTTTAACCTAAACTCACAAATTTGGTACCAATCGACGCAGAATTGAATTCGCTACAAGATGATATAATATTGTCCTCATACATTAAAGGGTTGCTCTACTAGAAGGATTTGCCAAAACAATTTCATTCATAATCGGCTACGACATATACATGGGCTTTTTGTAGAGAACGAGTCAGTCCAGTCAGTCAGTCGAGTTAGCAAACAGTTTAGCCTCTTTAGAAAACAAGAGCTGCTTTCTAAAACGTGGAACTCACTCGTTTTTTGTCTATTTTTGAGAAATTTTGCACTCTTTTATTGGGTTGCCCAGTTATGAATGCGCGTTTTTACTATTTTGTAAATTTCTCAAGATATCGAACAGATGTATATGAGTCTTATATATCATTCGAAAGCTGAAGATCTCTGAAGACATTTTGGAATAAAAAGTTTTTGACTTTGTTCAGCTTTTGGGCAAATTGACTGCACAAAGGGAGAGGTCGTTTTCAAAAAAAAACCCATTTCAGCTTAGCTATTCCTCGAGTTAAATGGTGTAAAATAACCGCCCAGAAAAGAAAAGAAAAGTAAAGATGCTCTGAAATTGCTATATTTAAAAAAAACTTGTATTGATATCTCTATTGGCCAAACATCAAACAGTTAACTCAATTTGAGCGGAGCCAAAACTTGATCCAAAGGCACCCTTCCATTTTTTGGCCACCTCTTCTTCTGTGCAGTCAATTTGCCCAAAAGCTGAACAAAGTCAAAAACTTTTTTGTATCAAAATGTAGAGGAGATCTTCAGCTTTCGAATGATATATAACACTCATATACATCTGTTCGATATCTTGAGAAATTTACAAAATAGTAAAAACACGCATTCATAACTGGACAGCCCAATAGATAACAAGAGAGATGATCACGTCCCAAAAGTTCTTATAATCTTTGTAAACGGACATTTTGACTCAGAAAACACTCTATTTTTGAAAACCAAAAACCGAATTATGAAAATTCAGGTTTTTTTAGCTCTACTATACTTTTTTATAGAAAATTTGCAACTCTAAACAACTTTATGATGAGGATGGCACAGCGCCTTTTTTTGCTTTTTAGATTTGGGTGACCTTCGTAAAATTACTTGAAAATCTTTCGTTTTTCAGATATAAAGTTCATTTTTGGCTTGTTTTCAAGAAAAAAAACTTAGATCTATCAAATGGTAATAGTAGTTTTTGGAAAAAATTTCATTCTGCAAAGTTTAAGTCAATTTTCGTAAAAATTCTTAGCGAGCAGACTCGGATGTATATTTTTCCGACACGAATAATGAATTACAACACAACGGAGGAGATTTTTACCCCTAATTACCCCTATTGCCTAAATGTTGTTAAGAAAAAGCCCATAATAATGGGAAAAAGAACCAATCTTTCTAGCCGTCTAGCAGAGATCGAACCCTTAACCCCCCGACTCGGAGACAAGACTCCTACCCTGGTTGTCTCTGACGGCTATGATGCAAAAATTTTAGTCTTGTTTGAATTGAAGCGCTATCTTGTGGAAATTCCTTAACCCATGGTTGGACATAAAGAAAATTAAATTTCATTATATAGAGCTTGACGTGAGGGGGCGTGGCTTCGCATCCTGCCGAGGCTCTGCTTTTAAATTCGTATTTAAGACTCGACAAAACACCTTATTCTTAGATAATTTTGGGGTAGGCTAATTTTAGCAATTTTTTTTACGCGCTCGCCATAACTTTCTTCTAAGTGGACCAATCTTTATGATTTGTAGTTTCATTTTGTTGCACTTATTGAGATCTACAAAATGAAACCAAAATCATAAAGATTGGACCACTTAGAAGGAAGTTATGATGAGTTGTGCAAACGACCCGGTTGCGGAAATTAGGCTACCCCACAATTTTCAAATTCGAAAACTTGCGAACTCGAAACTTACATTTCAAACTCGAAAACGAAAAATTCTTACATTTCGACATAAATAAAATTAAATTTCCTTATATAGAGCTTGACGTGAGGGGGCGTGGCTTGGCATCCTGCCGAGGCTCTGCTTTTAAAAAACTTGTTTAGATTCGAAAGCTTTTTATGAAAATCGGTATATTGGGGTAAAAAAGTACGTGAATTTTTCGAATCCGGTCTTAGTTTTCCGAAATTTACATGTTTTTCAAGTCAAAAAGTTACTTCTTACAGATTATAAGAACTTTTGAGAAATCTTTTATATCTAGAAGAGGAAGAAATCTTTTATATCTAGAAGACTTAAAAGTAAAAGAATAATATTACAAACGTGTTTCCATCGATTGATTAGATTGAATTTTAGTAGTAGTTGTGCGACGTTTCAAAGTCTCAAACGTTTGAACAAAGCGAACTGATACGAGTAAGCGGATTCCAGTCAACTCGTCAATTATCAAAGAAAAGGGAATGCTTTGAGAGGATTTATTGAGTGAAACTTGATGACTTTACAACTTTATAACTTCTTATTGCATTGACTGAAAAAAACTCGGCACATCGGCTACGGCTGCCTTAAAAAGTGTATTTATTCGACACGAATAATGAATTACAAAACAACAAAGGAAATCTCTACGCTTAATTACCCCTATTCCTCAAATATTGTTAAGAAAAAACCCATACTAATGGGAAAAAGAGCCAATTTCTGGCCTTTTTCTGGCCACCGGGATCGAACCTTTGGCCCCATTGGCCCTTGACTAGGAGACAAGAGTCCTATCCGGTCATTCTTATGACATTCTTATGATAAAATAGTTAAAGATTTTAAATTTGATGTCCGTTTGTCTCTATTTTATTTGATTTTGTCTGAAGAAACATCTTTTGAGAGTAGACGGACCTATGTTTATCTACAGAGTGCGCCATAATTGTTGCAACAAGGTATCACGCGCGTCAATTCCGATAACTAGCTGGCCCTTCCCAAGAATGAACTCTTGTCCTGGACTTGTAAAGCTTTGGAAATCGCATTTGGACTTATCAGCAAGATGGCCCAAATTCAAGAAAGTCCAAGAGTTCTGCCAAACAATTCCAATTCATTTCTTTTTCTGAGTGGCCACCAAGCTCTCCGGACCTCAACCCAATGGATTATTCAGTGTGGTCGATTCCAATGGAAGCCAAAGCTTGTTCAAAGCCTTGCAAAACATCAAAAGCTTGAAGAAACCACTGTTAAAAGCGTGGGAAGAGCTCAATCCAGTCTACGTCAACGTTGACGCCTTCCTGAAACGCCTGCGAGCCTGCTCAAATGCTAATGCTGGCCGATTCGAATTTGATAGTTCATTTATAATTTTTAATGTACAATAAATGTTATTCAGTTAAAAATTTGTCTTTTTTGCTCTTGTCTGCCTTAAAATTAGAATTTTATCTTATTGTCGCAATAAATGTTATTTGTCAATTAGTTTTTAAGGCCTGTACAATATTCCAATGATGGCGCACTCTGTACAGCATTCCAATGATGGCGCACTGTACAGCATTCCAACGATGGCGCACTCTGTACAGCATTCCAATGATGGCGCACTCTGTACAGCATTCCAATGATGGCGCACTGTACAGCATTCCAACGATGGCGCACTCTGTACAGCATTCCAATGATGGCGCACTCTGTACAGCATTCCAACGATGGCGCACTCTGTACAGCATTCCAATGATGGCGCACTGTACAGCATTCCAACGATGGCGCACTCTGTACAGCATTCCAATGATGGCGCACTCTGTACAATATTCCAATATCGCAAAACATATGTAAATTATGTAAACTGCAAAAAAACTATATAGTTAAACTTGTAAAGTTGTCAATTAGTTTTTAAGGCTCAAGGGTGACTTTAGGATTAGCAATTTCCATTTAAAGCTTACTTAAAACTGCAGTAAAATAGTAAATGTTTATGTACGAGTAGTTCAGTTAAAATACTTTGAAAGTTAATTGAGAAAAACTGTGGCAAACAATACTTTTATCACAATCATATCAACAAGCAACTTTTTAATAACAAGTCGGGCAAATATGCATCCTTCGAAGATGCGCCGTTCGACTGTAAAAGAAGAGGAGAACCATCCAACCAACCATGAAAACTGAAAGCGATTAGAAAATTGATTGATTGATTAAATTGATTGAAATTGATTTAAATTGATTCAAATTGATTTAAACTGATTTAAATTGATTAAAATTGATTAAAATTGATTCAAATTGATTTAAACTGATTTAAATTGATTAAAATGGATTAAAATTAATTAAAATTGATTAAAATTGATTTTAATTCATTAAAATTCATTTTTAGATACTTTCAAATCATTTTATTCTCTGACAAATCCCTTAAATTTTGAAACCTAAAATTATTTGGTTTCTTTTTTGGCGCCGCTCTCAAGGTGGCATTTATGATCCACAATTTCTTTCAAAAGATAAGAAAAATGAAAACTTCTGAACTTGAAGAGTTGATCGAATTGTTAAGCAATTTAACTGGGTTATTGGAATCATTCGAGTTAGGCTTATCAGAATTCTCGAAAAAGAGCGTACAAAAGGCTACAGTTTACAGAATACAGAAGAATACTTCTGTATCCTGTAAACTGTAGCCTTTTGTTAAATAATACAGAAGAATACTTCTGTATTATTTATACAGATATTTAATAATATTTAAATATTTAAAGAATAAATATTTAAAGGTCGGACATTTCCCCGCCGCTTCTTCCATTACCAATCTAACTTTACCATTACCAATCTAGCTAATTATATGCGGTCGTATCGGACATTTGATACGCTCCATTGGCAATCTAATTGCCTCTAACCTAATCTAAGAAATTTGAGCTCAACGTTATCATTCGAGTTAGGCTCATCAGATTCCAATAACTGGGTTATTGGAATCATTGGGCTTATCAGAATTCTAGAAAAAGACCGTACAGCTACAGTTTACAGGATACAGACCAATACTTTAAAAGGTCGAACATTTCATCCGCGCCTTTCCATTACCAATCTAACTTTAAGCTCAAATTTCTTGGTGTAAAGCTGTTCAATCTAAATCTTCTTAATATCATTCGATTCGCCAAGTCTTTCTCTATCGATTGGTTTAAAAACTATTTATATTGAACAGCTGGACACGAAGAAATTTGAGCTTAAAGTTGGATTGTCAATGGGAAAGGGGATGGGAAATGGTCTACAATCCTGAAATACAGATGGCTTTTACAATATTGTTGCATTAATGAAAAGAGATACTTACAGCACAGTATAGTAATCATAAAATGACAATTACAATAGTTTAAATGCATTTAGGCGTTACAACAACCCGAGATTCTCACCTGCAACCCCGACACCGGCCCAGCTTCCGCTAGCCGCCGAGCTGATTCCGGAAAGAACATAGAGAATTGCAAAAGCAATCTAAAAGTGGATGTTTGAGGTACTAGCAGATCTCTTTGAGGTGCTAGCAGATCTTTGAGGTGCTAGCGCTGAAGCAAAAGCGCAAATGATGCGGCCAAAAGCCCGTATCATTTGCGCGATTTTTTTGCGCAAAATTAGCGCTTTTCAACACACTTTTCTACCAACTATGATTGTTGATTTTGATTTTTTGCTACTTTTTCTTCACGACGATGCTCACTACTTTGATCCGGGTCTGAAAATGGCATAAAATCGATATAAAAGTCCAATCGGTGACACAAAAATGGCTGTTTTTTTTGGGGCTATGGCTGTATTTAAACGTGTTTTCTAATTGAAAACAACGAGAATTAAAATTATGAAGCAGAAAGTTGAAAAAAGTTGGTTAGAAGCTGGGAAAAAGTGATTCGTTATAGTGATTTTCATGCCTGAATTTGGCGCAAAAGGATTTTGACGCAAGAAAAAACCTGGCACTATAACCTGGCACTATAACCTAACCACTATAACCTTTAGCCAATCTATAATCATTCTAATCAATAGGAATTTCTGAATTATTTATAAAATCCATGGAGGACATCAAAATTCTTAAAACCTTCTTTTTGTAACTCACCACAAGACAACTGAAAATTTGCATGAAAGTCGGCTTCTTCTTGTAGATTCCCATCAAGCACATGGCCACAGCTGAAATCGCAACAATGAAATCGAAAGCTTGAATAAATACTCAAAGACTGAATTAATTACTGTAAACTAAAGAAACTAGAGTTTAAAACTATAGTCTTTCTTTACTAAAGTTCGAAATTCGAATTCTGAATCTGAAAGATCGAAATTCGAAAGCTGAAAGATCTTTTCTTCAATGGAGAAATTCAACCTGAAACCAGGGTACTTCCATTTTGGTATTGTGAGATAAAAAGCATTTTCTAGTATCTTTGGACAAAAGATATTCAGCCAAGAATTGCTGCCAAATTACTGCCAACTTTCGATAATCGTTTTCTCGGAGTTCGTCAAAATAGCGCCGTGTACCAAAAGCGCCGTGTACCAAAAGCGCCGTGTACCCAAAGCGCTGTGTACCCACAGCGCTGTGTACAAACAGCGTCACAGCAAAAATAGCCCCTCCGCCGTTAAGTTTCGATGGGTTTCTATTCTTATTGAATGCAGAATCAAATTATCTACATTTTGTATACTTTGGTATACACTTAAAACAGAATTAGTGCCAAGAAAAGCTCAAAAAAACCTTTTTTTGAGCCCTTTTTCATGTTTTCGGCATTTTCTATTCTGAGATTTGTTCTAAACGGCTCCAAAAAAATCAGCAGATAGCTAATTTTTTTCTACATCCAATGAAAATAAGAAAGACAAATAAACCTCATCGCAAACGCATTATTTTGGCCGGCGCTGTTTTAAACAGCTCCCCCGACTGCTCCCCCGACTCGTGTATTTAGCGACTCGTGTATTTAGCACTTTGCAAAGACAAAGTTGCTTATATTCGTCTTTTCCGATATTATGCAAATGTCAAAAGGCGATTCGTAAGGAGTGTTTTCGGCATTTTCTATTTTGAGATTTGTTCTAAGCGGCTCCAAAACGAATGCTGACGAACACGAAGCAGACAGCTAATTGATTTCTATATCCAAAAATAGATTTAACGGCCAAAAGCATTATTTTCGGCCGACGCCGAGGCCGACCGAGCCAGCTTTCCCGTTTTTATCTAACCCACCAAGAATCATTGCTGCTAGAATAACGACAGCAATTCCAATCGCAGCATAGACCAATGTTTTCGCATTGTCCTTGTATTTATTCGTTCCTTCGCTAAATTAAAGAAAAAAAAATCATAATTCCAATTAGGCAAAAGTGTCTTTCACGTCCAGAAATCTTTATTTTACGCTTTCATAAACCAACTTTTTGTTCACATCGCTTAGAAGCCATATTAAAAGAGCCAAGTTTGCGATGGGTAGAATGATGAGTGGAACTGTCAAACAGGTCATTAGAGTCTAAATTTTCTTATCAATGCTTCAAAATAGGAATAACAACAGTTGTATTGGATCTGGAAGTATAAAATATCATTATTTGTCAGGATCATTTTTAAAAACTCTCGAATTCATCAATTGATTTACAATTTGCTTTATTGGAAATGTTTATCTGTCGTAGCCGTTTATGAATGAAATTGTTTTGGCAAATCTTTCTAGTAGAGCAACCCTTTAATGTATGAGGACAATATTATATCATCTTGTAGCGAATTCAATTCTGCGTCGATTGGTACCAAATTTGTGAGTTTAGGTTAAAAATTGCCGGCGCTACAACGTTTGATTCAAAATCGGCGGGACCCCCGTAGCCGATGATGAATTTCAGCCGATTATGAATGAGTGGGTCTAGGAGCGTCCAACCATCAAGTATTGGGTTGGGGACTATGACTCGGCGCCAAACTTTAAAGACACTTTTTGCACGCATAAAGCCTTCTTTAAATATACGTTTTCTTTCATCAAAAGGATCCACTATTTCTCTACAAAATGACTTTTGAGAGATTCCACAAAGCTTTTCTTTCGTGGATTTTATGAACTTCCAAACATAGCTGATCAAAATGGCAAAGAGTCCGACTCATCGTTTGAACAGTTTCTTGCACATAAACCTTCTTTGGTGTCTGTGTAAAAAAGATAGAGCACATTCAATTACATAAGTTGCCAAATTTGCAGGAAGATCCCTTCAACCGTTTTTTCTAGATGACACTTTGTAGTTTTTGTGAAAAAATGGCCTTTTCTTGAGCTGAGGCGCTGTTTGAGTTTTCTTTTAAATGTCATTTTGTAGAGAATTAGTTCACTTTTCTACTGATATTAAGCGCGTATCATTTGACGAAGTCTGCTAGAAGTTTCAGAAATTTTTTTAATTTTCGGCGCCGAGTCATAGTCCCCAACCCAATATTTAGTATCATTCAACGCAGAGTCATTGATAATTATGTTAAATTTTTAAAATTAGCAAGATTTGATGAAAAGAAAAAAAAATTAGAGCAAAAAAACTGTTTGTTCAACAGAAAACTTTGAAGCCCCATAATTTGTGTTCTTTTTATCCAATCTTTCTAATTTCAAAAATTTAACATAATTATCAATGACTCTGCGTTGAATGATACTAAATACTTGATGGTTGGACGCTCCTAGACCCAACTCATTCATCATCGGCTGAAATTCATAATCGGCCACGACATATCGTTTATATATCATCATTTTTAAGCTGATTTCAGCCTATTTTGAAGTAATCTTAAAGAAAAATTCGTAAAATTGATGTAGAAGAAAATCGGCTGAAAAGATTGATCTGAGAATTTGGCTATATACACTATATACACTATATACACTATATACATAACTTTTTATGCTCTATCTTTTTTCTATTCACATCAAAATCGGTTTCTATGGATGAAAGCGTCAAAATTGTATTCGATTTTTGACTATTGGGTTGATGGAAAAGTCCTTTCCGATTTTTTGGGAGAGTACCTTAAATTTGTCCAATTTTGACGCTTTATAACTCATCCTAAAGCCGAATTCAAGACGGATCGATTGGTAAAAACCGTTTTGAGATATCTCTTTTCTAAAAGTTTTTACAGCTATTTTAGTAAAGGGCAATACCTTGCTTCTGCAAAATCCCAAAAACAAAAGATTTTCGGAAACTTTAAAAAGCATTTTTTGGTCGAGAATTAATAGAGATTTCTGATAAAAACAAACCGTAAATCAATCGGTGAATTAGGGCGTTTTAAACAGAAGCATCGAAAAGTAGCGATTTAAACAGAGGCATTGACAAATAGCGTTTTAAACAGAAGCGTCCACAAATAGTGATTTAAATAGAAGCATCGACAAATATCGGCTTAAACAGAAGCATCGACAAATATCGACTTAAACAGAAGCATCGAAAAGTAGCGACTTAAACAGAAGCATTGACAAATATCGATTTAAACAGAAGCATCGAAAAATAGCGACTTTTCATACTTATAGATCCAATAATCTAAAGGAAAAGTCGCCGAGAAAATCTTATCTTAACCTACAGGACTTTTAAGCCAACCAAACACAAAACAATCTTGTTTTCAATTCAAAAGCAACTCTCACCTTGGCGCCTTGTCTTCTCGTGGACCAACCCTCATTGGTTAGGGGCTAAATTGAACCAATTGAAAGCGAAATGTCTTTCCAACAGTAAAACCATTTACTATTGTTCTTTTACTTTTGAAAGCAACTATTGTTCTTTTTAGATTTTGCTCAACTCACACAATTGTGTCCTCCATAGTTTGCTCCAGCGTTCATGTAGACGGGCGGTGGTGGAGCGGCCCATCCTATTTGTTGCATCGGTTGTCCTAAAGCTTTGTTGAGACTCGAAAATTTGTTTTGCTCAAAATATCAGCATCTAAAGGTAACCAAAATACCGTAAAGCTTTGCCAAGAAAGTTAAATAAAATATTTAACGCGGCAGGGCTTTTTAGAGTGATTGTGGAACATTTGATAGGCAATCCTTTCAAAGGCAATCCTTCCCGTTGGCAATCCAACTTTAAGCTCAAATTTCTTGGTGTTCAGCTGTTCAATATAAATAGTTTTTAAACCAATCGATAGAGAAAGACTTGGCGAATCGAATGATATTAAGAAGATTTAGATTGAACAGCTTTACACCAAGAAATTTGAGCTTAAAGTTAGATTGGTAATGGAAAGGCGCGGATGAAATGTCCGACCTTTTTAAGTATTCGTCTGTATCCTGTAAACTGTAGCTGTACGGTCTTTTTCTAGAATTCTGATAAGCCCAATGATTCCAATAACCCAGTTATTGGAATTCGATGAGCCTAACTCGAATGATAACGTTGAGCTCAAGTTTCTTAGATTAGGTTAGAGGCAATTAGATTGCCAATGGAGCGTATCAAATGTCCGATACGACCTGCTATGAGACCAGATCCTGCTATGTGACCAGGCCTGCTATGTGACCAGATCCTACTATGAGTCCAGATCCTGCTATGTGACCAGGCCTGCTATGAGTCCAGATCCTGCTATGTGACCAGATCCTGCTATGTGACCAGATCCTGCTATGAGAACAGACTAATATATTTGAGCTCAAAGTTAAATTGCTAATGGGAAAAGCGGGGCGCAGATGAGATCTTCGACAACCTTTTTAAGTAATCGTCTGTATCCTGTAAACTAGCCTTTTATACGCTCTTTTTCTAGAATTTTGATGAGCCTAACTCGAACTTTGTATTAGTTTAAACTCGGACAAGACTTCTCAGTCAATTTTTTGCTTATTGTTAGCTTTCTTGAATCTCAAGCTGTCTTTCTATTTGGATTTTGGAATTAAGCTAAAACTAGACAAAGCTTTCCATGTTAGATTTCTTTTCTTTTCAGAATCTAAACTTCTCATTTTCGATTTTCATATCCAATTTTGAAACTATCAAAATACGAGTGTCGAGTGTCGGTTTTTGAAAATGTTTTTATAGGATTTTTATAGGATTTACAACATTTTATAGGATTTACGACAATGGGTTTTTATAGGATTTACAAAGTGTTCTGATTCAAACCTTTCAAATCAAAGGATTCAAACCTTTCAAATCAAAGGATTCAAACCTTTCAAATCAAAGGATTTAAACCTTTCAAATCAAAGGATTCAAACCTTTCATCCCGGGATATTCATCATCTGCAGGACAATCATAAGCATGGTTGACAGCCATTCTTTTTCTTCAAATGCACTTTTTTGAAGAGCGTTTTCGAAATCGGGGCAGTGAAAGCGAAAATTCGAAAGGTTAAGGAGGGAATGATTTTAGGGCGATTCTGATAAGGTTTTTGAAGCTTCGAATTCTCTCCGCCCTTCTCAAAGGTATCTTTTGCCTCTTTTCATCGATGTGTCACACTGTTTGCCTTTTTTTTTCCTTCAAAAATACCTTAAAAGATGTGAGAAATTTTTTCAACAACAATTTAACAAGTTCAGGGTTTATTTTTCTTAAAAGAGTTTTGAAAGACAAACAATTTTCGTCACCGTGTCACTCAACCGTCAATTGTGTCACTCAACCGAACCGAACACTCAGCAGAAAGCTCAAACACGAAAGTTTCGGCGAAACGCAAATGTCCTTCCTTGTCCGCAAATGTCCTTTCTTGTCCGCAAATGTTCTTCCTTGTCCGTAAATGTCCTTTTGTTGTCCGCAAATATCCATTTAAACACCAATCAATCCCAGTACAGATGAAATTTTGCCTTAAAACAGTAACTCAAAGTTTTGAATTCATGGACAATCCCTGTCCATGAATTTCCAAGATCAGGAAGTTCGATCTTTTCTTGCCAGAGGCTTAGTCCTGGTGTTCGACAGAATGACAGAAAGTCAGTCTAAATCTGGCTCTTGTCTTGCTTTGATCCAATCTGGCTTACAGCTAACTAGGGCTCGAATGGGATCAGTTCTTTAGGCATTTACAGACTCATTTGTCTCAATATCAAATCACATTCATTTACAGCCATTATTCATTTGTACTTTTGACTCTTTTGTCGTAAACAAATGAAATCTAGTCACATGTGGACTCGAATGGTCAACAGTTACTATACAATTCGCAATCTTTCACTATTTATTTAAAACTTCGCTTTTGGTTGAAGCAAGATTTTTATTGGGTTGGCGAATTGAAAACTGCGGGACTTTGAACTATTAGGGTGGTGCAAAAGAAACTGCCGATTTGACGGTAAATTAAAAAAAAAGATGGCATTCAATGGTGACATGATCACAATGGAATATTTTCGCAAGATTTCGAGCAGATTGGCATGGATCGGCCTGTATAACGTCCCTCAGCTTGGCCTCAGACTTCGAACTAAAATTTATTCAACATAAAACCATGAATTCATTCCAAATAATTTCCATTATTATTGACGACTTCTGCCCATTCTACAGGCAATTTGCGGATTCCTCTTTCGTGGTAGGATTTTGGTTTGTGTGTGAGACAAGTGTGAGACTCAAAAATCGAGGACTGGAGATGTCCCAGTTTGAGCACTTTCTTCAAAAGAAACCCATTTTGGTGTCAATAGAAAAGTTGTAGAGAATCAAAAATCAGGCTTATAGCCAAATTTCCAAAAAGATTCACTTAGTAGTTTCGCTTAAAATGCAAGTTTTGTGAAAATTCGTAAATTTGGCATTTCTTGAAAACCAGTTTTTGAATCGTTCTGAAAATTTGGATATAAGCTTGATTTTTGATTCTCTACAACTTTTCCATTGACACCAAAATGGGTTTCTTTTGAAGAAAGTGTGAGAACTGTCACAGATGACAATAGCCCGCAGTTTTCAATTCACCAACCCAATAGTTGATCGTAGCCGATTCTTTAATTCATAGATTATTGCTTATCAGCTCGAACTTTAACATAATCTTCAAATAAAATAAGACAAGTAAATAGTTTTATCAATTTTTTGATAACCCAGCAATGCTTGTTTTGACAAAATTTTGACATATGACAATAGCTGGCATTTTTCAATTCACCAATCCAATAGAAATTGATTGCTTTCTCATTTTAATACAAAATTTATCAATAAAACAAAAAACAACAAAAAAACAAGTAAAACGATACTTTCAATCGAATCTGACAAAGCAAATGATTTGAAAACAAAAAAGAAACGACGACGCGGCGCTCCCATCAACTACCTCCAAATGGCGGCGACGTCAATTGGAATGCGACGTTGCGCGAAAATTAAGCTTTAAAAGGAAAATCTTTTTGGAAATTTGGATATAAGCTTGATTTTTGATTCTCTACAACTTTTCCATTGACACCAAAATGGGTTTCTTTTGAAGAAAGTGCTCAAACTGTCACATATGACAGTAGCCGGCAGTTTTCAATTCACCAACCCAAAAGTTAATAAGAAAAACTAGCTTTCAATCCGGAAATGACAACTATTTGTTACGAAATCATCTAAACATTTTCAAAGATGTTTCACCCGTGAAATCAATATTCTTTTTCAAAAGCTTCTCATAAATATTTTGATCTCATTGAACAGGGGAAGTGAAGCAAAAAGAGATAAGAGAATGAAAGGGTCGAAGACTGGCGGTCATGACGTGCCGTGTTCTCGTCTCGAAAAATCGTTCTTCAACAAGTACACTTTCGTTTAGTCATCCTATTTTATTACCCAAGCTTTTACGCAATCTACGGAAAACTAGGTAGAAAACTGCAAAAACTCTGGTTAGTCATATTTAGATTCTAAAGTTGGCTTTGTGCTGCTTCTATGGCCAGCGAGCGACTCACGAGATGTGTAAGTGTTTCGATTGAAACAGAACACCTTACAAAGTCTAGATTTTAGTATTCTTACAGTCTAAATCTTACAGTTCTTAGAATCTTAAAGGCTTTTATGACTTTTATGCACTTTTTCTGGGCGTGGGATAAATGATACCTTTTTTTTGCGCACCTCAACATTTGCACACCTTTTTTTCGCTGGAAAAGGCCTTAGAAAAGGCGCCGTAGAGCTTTAAAAATGTTCCCATATAAGGGAATCGTATGCGTAGATTCCGAATTTCAATAAATCAGATCTCGCTGACTCGTTTGGAATCTACGCATACGATTCCCCTTCTATGAAAACATTTTTGAAGATCTACGGCCTTTTCCAGCAAAAAAAAAAGGTTGTCTCACCCCCTTTTTCTTTGTTTTTTGAGTGTCTGAAGAAAGGAGAGGGAAAGAAAGGAAAGAATTCGTCAAAAATGTTTTTCATTTGCAAAAGTCTTTTGAAATCATGAATGAATCCTAATTTAAGTCTAAGCTACGGGAGGATACTTGGTTGTATCCTCCAGTTATTCAAAAGGAAAAATTTCCAAAATAAACGTGGACTGACCCGCGACGCAATGGCCTTTTTTGAAATTTATGAGAATGAGCATCATTAAAAAACTAAAAGATCTTTCGAAAAACGGTTTTGAATTTTAAAAGCTACAAATACTTACTGTAACTACTGTAATAGTACCCCAGCTCCCTCGTACAGTCGCGTAGTTGCAAAAGTTTTTTTAGTATTTCATTTTTTTCAAAGCACCCGTACTTTCAAAAAATGCGTCTTTGGTATCAAAAAATAGCCCTGAATTTCAGCTATTTTTTGATACCTAAGCGCACATTGTAGCATAAACCAGTGTCGAGAAAAACGCGTTCAAAGCTAGACTACGCAACACTTCGCACCGTCATTATGGGGGCTGGGGTACTATTACAGTATTTACGGTAGCTACTTTTTAAACCTAAACTTCTTAGAAATAAGTTAGCAGAGCGCTGTCAATGAAAAGTAAATCACGCTCAGTTAATTATCAGCCACTCTGTAGATAAATAGAGCTTACTTGTAAGTCAAAATGTTTCCATCGTTTTCTAAAATTTTTCAATTAGTCAAAAACTTTCAAAAACTACCATAAAGCAGTCTTTATCCATTGCTAACCACAATCTGAAATCCAATTTCACTTTCAGGTGCTTCATTTCTCGTTAATCGTCACTATGTTGGTTTTAGGCGCGAGCGCGGATTACTTTATTGTGTACGTTGAAGTAATTTTTATCAAAATCAATTTTTCAGAGAAAAATACATTGACGAAACAGATAAAAACAAGCCGGAGAACTCGGAAGACTCGGAAAACTCGTGGAAAACTTTAGCTTATTGGTTTACTTTCTCATGTAATGCAGCTGTGGTCACATTTCAATATGTCGGTAAGCTTTTTCTTTCTTCTCTTTCTTCTCCTTCTTCTCCTTCTTCTCCTTCTTCTCCTTCTTCTCCTTCTTCTCCTTCTTCTCCTTCTTCTCCTTCTTCTCCTTCTTCTCCTTCTTCTCCTTCTTCTCCTTCTTCTCCTTCTTCTCCTTCTTCTCCTTCTTCTCCTTCTTCTCCTTCTTCTCCTTCTTCTCCTTCTTCTCCTTCTTCTCCTTCTTCTCCTTCTTTTCTTTCTTTTCTTAATCTTTGTTCATTTACAGGTGCTATCATTTTATTGTTTGCTGCGTGTTGTCAATCGAGATGTTTAATGATTGCACATATTGCTATTTTGGTGAGATCAGTTTGCTTATTTCACCAAAATCCCTCCCTTCTTCCTTTCTTCCTTTCTTTCTTCTTGGGGAAAGAAAGCGTCAATCGCTCATGCCAGAGAATCTGCCAAATAAGCAGAAGATCGAGGGCTCAACTCCTCCAAATTCTTTGCCATTCACTTCTTTACTTTATTAACTGCATTTTGGGGAGATCAGTTTGCTCAGTTCAGTTCTCCTAAACACATTCTTTGAGTATACTTTAAGATTTAAATGTTGTCACAGGCGAATTAAATAAACCGAATTGTAAACTTAACTTACTTTTTCATTAAGTTTATTTCAAAATTGTAAATGGCAGGCAACCTATCCCTCTTTTTCGAGATTTATTCAAAGTTAATTCCACGGTTGGTTCAAGGAGAGGTTCTTTCGTTTTAGAAATTCTTTTTTTAGAGTTGTAGAAATTCCAGTCACCTCCAATAAGTTTGCTTATAACTCTTTTCCAATAAGAATTCCAATAAGAACTGCCAAAATGTGGAATCGATTCCCCAGAGTTTTGAGAGAGTCCAATAATCTTTACCTTTAAATTATCTATAGATCTTGATCTTGAAGCTCTAGTGGATCCTTGACGTTTTCTGTGCTACCCATATTTTGCATATGTTACATATGTACATATGTACATATGTTTACATATCGCACAACGAGTACGTAGTTTGAAAAAAGCCATTTGTCTTCAAATCAAAAATCTAAGCACTAACAATTCTTAAATGATGTCCAACTAAGAGAAAAAATACAAAAAAGAATCGATTTCGACTTGTCAATTTTTTGTTGATAGGTCGAGACATTTTGTCTTTTGACCTAATCAACTCTCCTAAGATATCCCAGTTGCAATTGTTCAAATTCGACTCTCCTGGGCCAATTTTTTGCGTAGATTCCAAAAAACACACTTTCAGCACGATTTGACGACGATATCGCGAGGAAAAGTGACTTTGAAAATTTCTAGGTTTCATCGTTGGTGTTCAGAAGGGCAAAAACCCTGAATAAAATAGAAAACATAGAAAAACTGATACCATCTTGTAGAGCTCAACCTGAGCTTTCAGAATATTTAACACTTATGGGTTCCGTCGAGTACATCTGTAGATATGGCGTATCAAAGTTGGTGAACTCCATGGCCAGCACCGTTGATGTTTTGATTAGGTCAAAAGACAAAATTTCTCGACCTATCAACAAAAAATTGACAAGTCGAAATCGATTCTTTTTGCATTTTTTTCTCTTAGTTGGACATCATTTAAGAATTGTTAGTGCTTAGATTTTTGATTTGAAGACAAAAAATTTTGTACTCGTTGTGTATCGTGCTTCTTTCTATCGGTCCTTTTCGTGTTATGTGTATAAATTCATGCGTATTAAGCTTAAATCTAGCGCACATTCAGGAGCATCTCAGCCCCTGAATAAAATACCGTAAATACTGTAATAGTACCCCACCCCACCCATCACAAACATTTTGACTTACAAGTAAGCTCTATTTATCTACAGAGTGGCTGATAATTAACTGAGCGTGATTTACTTTTCATTGACAGCGCTCTGCTAACTTATTTCTAAGAAGTTTAGGTTTAAAAAGTAGCTACCGTAAATACTGTAATAGTACCCCAGCCCCCCCCCCCATAATGACGGTGCGGAGTGTTGCGTAGTCTAGCTTTGAACGAGTTTTTCTCGACACTGGTTTATGCTACAATGCGCGTTTAGGTATCAAAAAAATAGCTGAAATTCAGAGCTATTTTTTGATATCAAAGACGCATTCTTTGAAAGTACGGGCGCTTTGCAAAATACTAAAAAACTTTTGCGACTACGCGACTGTACGAGCGCGGTGGGGTACTATTACAGTATTTACGGTATCTATCTAAGTTTAGTGTTTCTGTTGTGCTTTCGCATTGGGTACAATTGCGTGTTTTCCATTGGGTGAACCGGTGCTAATTCTAATTGAAGGTTAGTTCTTAAACAATCCAAAAAAAGCTTCTGAAGTGAATTCTTTAAAAGCTTTTCCCTAAAAAGTATCCAAAACTATCGTAATCATATCTTTTTATTCAATCTGCTTACTTTATGACATAGAATCAGCTTCAGTTAAGTGTTTTTCAACGAGTACATTCATTTTCAAAAGTTGTTACGCTTAAAAAAGACCTAAGAAACAAAATTTGGTTCTAATGAACCTCCAGAGGTTCTAATAAACCTCTGGAAAAAGAAAATTACTGTAATCTTGATATAAGCTGATAAACTCAACTCAAAACTTTAGCTTTATTGATTTTCGTGAGCTTCTCAACTGTTTCCTATGCAATCTACTGGCATTTGCCACAAGTCACCATTACAAATCACAAATTTTAAATAAATTCTATTTGTATCTTCAAATTTATTATCATTTTATACAAATATTATTACAGATTTGCGCCTGAAAGCAAGTCAAAACAGAGAAATGAGATGACGGGCGAAAGGGGCTTATCTTTTCCGGATAAAAAGTCAATTTCAAAGAGTTTACATTTCCCGAATACCGGCATGGTGACAATACATGATAACATTCCAATTGTAAAGACAAGTCACATCATCTTTCGTGATCTTTTCGATTGATGTTCCGGATGGGTCACACATTCGGAGGCAACGGGAACCGACCTGGAACTCATCCCGTGAATAAAAACGCACGTTATTCGTTTAGTTCAAGAATTAAAGACTGTACTGGAAACCTTTTTACTCAATATGATACGATATAGTAGACATGGGCACTACAAACTATAAACGTAGACTACAAACGCTTCGAACTTGCTTCAGAATCTGATTGATCTGATCTATAGCTGTAGATTGCAATATTTTTCGACTGCAATCCTGGTTTACTTTACTATCGACTGAACTGGGTAAGAAAGTTAGAACAGACCCAAGAGCAGAGACCACGTCTGGATCCAAGGACGTTCTAAAGTGGTTGCAAAAAGTGTCAGGTTCAGCCAGAGTTGTTTCAAAAGTAAGGGTAGGTTAGAGCCAGGGTAGGTCAGAGCTCGGTCAAAAGCCAGGCTTCTGGTGGACCAGAAGGACTTTCTGAGGGTCACGCAAAGCCAAGTCAGGTCTAACTCTTGGAACCGCCTAGACTGCCTGGACTGAAGTTTTACCCTGAGCCCGATTTGGTCTGGCCTGGCTTGCCAGTTAAAATTCCGCTTTAGAACGTTAGAATTAGAGTAAAATAATCTAATTATACTTTTAAAAGTCATACAAACCGATTAAACTTATCAGGGTTATCGTTCTCTACGCAAAAATCCTAAATTTAGTCGGTTACTTTGTGCTGTAGGCTCCACTCCCGTCCGGTTTTGGTTAGATGGGTAGACTAGTAAAGGCGCTAGTTCTGTAAAGAGGGCAGCCTTCATTGCCAGAACGAGCTCTATATGGACGGTCCATTAAGAGTAGGATTAGAGAGTCGCCTGTCCAAGCAAGGCGTAGGTTAAGTTAAGATATCTATATTCTGAGTGGTGTATTTTGTGCAATAAACCCACCACTGGTAAGCCCAGTTGGTATATAAACCTGCGATGGAACACCTACCTGCAATTGCGGTGCATTCAAATCCAAATCCGAGCAACACTTTCGATTGTCTCGATTCTGCGAGGCGCAATAAAGAATCGATGAGAGGTACTTGATTGAGCATTTCTTTTGTCGAACGAGATCGATTAGCTGAAAGGAATCAAAAAATGATGGCAACTTTTTTTCCTCACCATTTTTCTCGTCTTTGATTGATCAGTCTCATATTCACACATGAAATGGCACTCATCAGGTACATAGAGTTCACAGCATGAGCGGAATAATTTGTTGGCTATTCTTTTTGACGTACACGGTTGATAGTTTCGCTCTGCAGTTCCGCATTTACCCTAAAAACATTGCTTATTAGATTCTATTTTACCCTAGTTAGCTCAATATTTTATTCTTGAATTCAGTGCACCAGAAAGGATGGGTTTAGAGCCAAAGCCGACCACGAAAAGGCTTGTTTCAAGTTCCAATTTCAACTCAATTCTTTGCTTTAATGAATTGGTCGTGTACAGAGAAAGTGCTCTTGTTTACAAGTAAGTTTTTACTATTCTGTAATGTCTATATTCTTATATATGTCGTAGCCGTTTACGAAATTCAGCCGCTAACGAATCATTCGTTAACGGCTAGCCGATTACGAATGAAATTTTTTCGCTAGCCGTGTACAATTTGTAATCGACTTCTGCGAACATGGCTCGATTCAAATGAGTTTTTTCATTTCAAACTATTTTTGCAAAACGCAAATCAGCAAACTAATCACAACAAGTTAAATAAAATTTATAACATTTAACATGTATAACATATTAACGTTTATAACAAACAAAACATCAACTAAAATGCATACGGAACCGATTGAAGATCAATTAAGTCGACTTGGCAGCGTTTATTTTGCACCTACGTTATGATCGGCTTCACAACAACTCCTTTTTTGGCGTCCCCTTCACATTCCGGGCAAAGTTTGATAAAAATCTCGAGTATTTCCTTTGAGATCCCGTGATAATCTCCTCGCAGTTCTTTCTACATCAGATCCCGGCCGGCGTGTCCTAGCCTTTTTTGAGTTGACGTCAAAACATCGAAGCGTTCCTCTTTCTTGACAACTCGTTTAGGTTGTTCGTTCGCTCCTTTGTCTCCATGATTGTAGAGTATCGTTGATTGCTCAACGAATTGAATCGAGTAACGACGTGCCCAATTTGCCTCTTCTGTCGTTCGCTTCTGTTTCGTTTACGAACGATTTGTTAGCGGCTAGAGAAAAATTTCATTCGTTAGCGGCTGAATTTCGTAAACGGCTACGACATATACATTATAGAATTGTAAAAAAATGAAAAAGCCATCAAAAAAAACTAACCAAATCCTCACGAACGGGCGCTCTCCGAATATCGCCTTGTCGTTTATCGTGGAATTTTCTACCTAAACTTTGCTCAAACTTTTCCCATAAAATCTTCAATACCAAATGCACTTCTTCTTTCCGGACAATGTGTCAACACCCATTTGAAACAATTTTTCGGTACGCACTCGGGATCCCACTAAATTCCCAGTTGAAAATAAGCTTTTATTTCTGTTTCTGTAAAATTTAAATCACCAAATCATTATTTTTGAATTTGACCTACATCGACTGTGCAACAAGCGGCTCTTGAAACTTTTGGACATATTCTGTCAACGTCTGCAACAACAAAACAAAGTAATAAAGTAGCGATGAGTAGCCGAAAATCCAGACTCATCTCGCTCCCTTAAATCGATATTCGGAAACGAATAAACCACAAAAATCTAAAAAAAGAGCTAAAATTTGTATACAAATTGCAGCTGTCAAAACATTTTTGAATTGAAAATTGTGGTTCTTTACGGATAACGGCAGTGGAGGGCAGCGATTATCGTGGGGGGTCGAGGTGAGTTTTTTGGCCAACTTGCAGTCAAATTTTAGATATATTTTTGTTAATAACTTTTGATAAAACAAATATTTTCTGAAAGCTGACGTTCTAAGCTATCTAAGGCTTAATAAAACTTTCTGATCTGACAAGTTTAAGGTGCTTAAAAATGAGCTGTAAATTGGTCAAAAAAAGCCCCCGCCGCCGATAATCGCTGGCCTGGCTGCACCGTCGCCAGTCAATCTTTCAGATGTGGTCTGGATTTCCAAGGACGTAAATATCGATTTTGTGATCCGACTAAGGCAATGCAAAGGAATTCGTTGTGATCGCTGAAGGAAAACGACTTCCACCTCTGGCAAGCAACAGAATGTCACGGATGATCCTCAAGAATCTAACTTTCAAGGTAAGTTGCAACTAGATGACATCATACTTCCTCAAATAAAGGCAGAAGATGATCCAGAAGCAAGTAGCCATCTATTGACGTCAGGCATCCGAGTCACAATCAAAGAAGAAGACGAGGAGGTTCCGTCCGAAGCGTTTGTCGAACTAAGTGGCGACGGTGCAACTTATGTAAAGTACCAAAAGCCGTAAAGTACCAAAATTTTTTAATTTTGAACAGTTTTGTGTAACGTAAAGGGTAACGAAATGAGGATTGATAGTAAGATAACAAAAAAGTGAAATGGATTTCTTAAAAAGCTTTTCAAGTTTATCAAGATTTATCAAGATCAATATTAATCAAGATTTTTGTTTATGGACTTTAAAAAAAGGTTACACAATGCTCATTATCTATTTATGGACTTTAAAAAAAGGCTACACAATGCTCACTATCTGCTGCAGATTTTAAATGCAGGTACTTTACGGATAACGACCAGGCCAGCAATTATCGGCGGCGGCGGCTTTTTTGACCAATTTACAGCTCATTTTTAAGCACCTTAAACTTGTCAGATCAGAAAGTTTTATTAAGCCTTAGATAGCTTAGAACGTCAGCTTTCAGAAAATATTTGTTTTATCAAAAGTTATTAACAAAAATCTATCTAAAATTTGACTGCAAGTTGGCCAAAAAACCTACCTCGACCCCCCACGATAATCGAAAATTAACAATTCATATAAAATCCATAAATAAGATGATAAAATCATAAATCAACATCAAGAGAAATGTTCCTGGAAAACGAAATGAATTACAGTCCAGCAAAAAAAGAGATTTTTGGTGGATTTTCGGGAGAAAAATTGGGGTTGATTGAAGAAAAACGAAAAAGGGTAAAAGAGAAGAATGATTTCTTTCTCGAGGTGAGGATTCTCGCCGATTCGCCCCCGGATTCCCATCTCACCCATTCATCTCGACACAATAAACGCAAAAGACTGGATTTTACACATTTTCTTTCACTTTTCCTTTTTCTTCTCAAAAGTCTCGTTTCTTTTTTGACACCAATTCATTCGAAAGGCCATGGCTTTATTCCAAAAAGCTTATTCGAAATTGAGAGCTGATTTTTGGGGTAAACAAAGGAAACTATAAAATTTGCAGTCAAGATTACGGTAGATTTGAAAAGGGAACGCGTTTTAAAAAGCCTTTTTTAGAAAAATACTTGAGCAAGACAAAAGAGGACCGTATACAATCTAACTTCTTTTTAGAAAATCATTTTTCTCTCAGCCTCTAGCTTTTCCTAACTACACTTTTGGTACCAAAAAATACTAGATTTCAAGGGCTATCATTTGACACCCAAGCACACACTATAGCATAAAGGAGCGCGGAGAAAAGGGCGTTCAAAGTTAGACTACACGACTGTATGCCCGTCTCTATGGGGCTAGCGTTCTATTAGAGTATTTACGGTCTGCTCTTCGTCAATAAATGACCATAAGATTTGGCCGATTGATCGATTTTGTAAATTTTTGACCTTTTGGCTTAAAGTTTTGGTTGAAGATAGCAAAGAAACTAGAATATGAACTTTATGGACGAGATTGAGGCCCCGGTGATGACTTCAAACCCAGAGAAAGGGATATTCCACTACAAAACGGTGTTTATGGTTGTTTATTTAGGTTCTGGCAGACAAAGTCAAAGTGAACAAAGTGGCTGTACAATAACTCCCTTAAACTTATACGTTTTCCTTTTTGCCTCTAAATCTTCAAAAAAAAACATTAGAGATCTAGTAAATTCGAATAAAAATGAGGATCGATGATGAAAAAGTGTCGATTGTTGATGAATGCTTTCTCGCCTTTGATTGAGCGAAATCTTTCTCTTTTGCCTTAAATTTCTCCTCTGACACCTTCGCAAAACTGGATTTTTTTTCATAAAAAATGTGCAAAAACAAGTGAACACAAAAAGTTTGAAGAATTTTAAGATGATAAAGCGAAAGTGATGGTTACAAAAATTTAAAGCTTTCTGAGTTAAAGGATTTGAGAAAAAGGAAAGAAAAGGAAAAGAAAATGAAAGAAATCAATAATGAAGACTGATACAGATCATATTCCATACTGATCATAATCCATACTGATCATATTCCATATTCAATGTGTTGAAAAGTGAAAATGAAAGAAACTCGCTTGATTTCACTGATTTTTTTCTTCAAAAGAAAGGAAAGATTCGACCCAATTTCTCTTCTCGATTAAGGTGAAAAGTGGGAAAGGGGAAAGGGGAAAAAAGCTGGCTGTATCAATTTATAAATATGGAAAAATGGATAAGATAAAAACCTGGATTTATAAATATTAGAATGCCGGATACTTATTATTCTGAAAAAAGGTTTTGCCAAGTTTAAAAAATGTTTAAATTGATGAAGGTTGTAGTCATTTTACAAAAAAAAAACCTCTTAAGACAAAATACTATGAAGCTTTAAATCTTCCAGAAACAACGAAGTCCAAATTGCTCACAAAATGACACCAAATTACACGAGATTAGCATCAACCCCGAGACTATAAAATTTTCTAAGCAGAGAAGAGACGCGAGACGACACGACGGTGTGTACCCTATGTGTTTCTCGTAGGAAAAAACGGCATCTGGCACATGGCCTACCCACATACTGCGACAGAGGCTCGGCTCTTCGGTTTAATTACCCAAGTTTGAGGTTAGCATTAATCCCAAGACCTAAAAGTGTCTTGAAAAATTTTGGAACGCATTCCCGTAAAGGGGATGTACGGACATAAAGGGGATGTATAATAAAATTGAGAAGGGGAAAGCTTTCATGCTGTTCATTTTGTTACCCATTTACCGTTTCATCATTCATCATTTTAATTTTCAATGAAGCAGTGGCGCGAAATCACACACGGTTTTGTCCACTATATGGTGAAGAAAATTTTGAAAAATAGGCCTTGTTGTAGTGGTGAAATTAAGTCGAAAGACGATATCTTGTCAAAGTAGACTATCCATTTACCTATACCATCTTAAAAACAAAAGTCTCCCTCTGTTAGAGTAAAAGTGAAGCCCATTCACTCCGTTACTGCAAAAATGCAAAAAGCTTACGACACGCGGGAGCCGTCTCCGATCCAAGTACGGATCGAGCCCAACGTTGCTTAACTAGGCAAATCGGACGGGACGCCGTGTGTCCAACGTAGTATGGTCGTAAGCGACTGTGGTCGACGACGGTGAAAGGGTGAAATAATTGGTGGGATCCCTTTTACTCTGAATCTTATTTCCTCGAAAATTAGTGTGCAAGAAAAAACAATTTGTGCAGAAAAGTGGCTCTTTTTTGTGGAATCTTATTTAATGTTTTGATTTGAATATCTGATTCTCTCGTCCCGCCTCTAAAAGATAGCTTTTATGATAAAAGGGACGGAGCCCACTTTATATTGTCCCTTCATATTCTTTTCTCTTTCCTTTCGTATTGCTATGAAACACTGAACCAACGATTGATTCTATTCTTTTGTATTTTCTCGCTAGATTAGTATTGTGCTAGATTCGGAATAAATATCTAATAATCATTGCCCCCATCGGTATTCTCTCACACACTGCACACAATTCGTAAAGTGATGCTGCTTAGTGTTAATATGCAGGTGAAAATTTCCTGCTTTCCCAAATTCCAATTTTTCCAATGTTTATTGATTTAATGCCTAAGATCCGCCTTTCAATAGCTTTTCATTTGGTAACAAAACTTTAATTATAACATTATCAATTCAAAATTACTATCTTAATAAAAAAGTGCATCAATTCAAAATTATTGTCATAGCAAGCAACAGTAAAACATAAAATCACTCAAACAAATAAAAAATGTAAACTTTTCAAAATCCTTGCAACGGTCGTATTCAGGTCTTGAACATCTAAACCATTTGCTCTTTTTCAGTTTCTCCCTTAAAAGTACCTTATCCCAGTCAAATTCGTCGTCGGTCCACATTTGCTTGTAGATTAGTTGATCCACGTCATCATCTTCATGGTTGTCAATAAGAGGTTGTTGATGAGCATGAGAGGTTGATGGAAGATCGAAAGACACCTAAAGAAAATTACATTTGCATTTGAGAAGAGATTAAAGGAACCCTTAATGATATTGCTTTTATGGAATAGAAACATATTGGACAACCAGAATAACGAGACTTTACACTTTTGCATTCGTTTGCGGATTTTATTGGTTAAATGGGTTACTGCCCATCAGGGTTGGTTAAAATTAGAAATTTTTGGACCAGTTTAGGACAAAAGCAAATCGTTGTTTTTAGTTCCAAAAACGATACCCGATGCACTTTCTGCCAGGCATTCTCCGTTGTTTGTTGTCGGTGTTGATCGCTTTGTGAGATCATATCAATCCCCATAGTCGGTTGATAGCCTTGTGATGATGTTGCTTGACGATCAAAAGCCAAGTCCTTAATAAACGATGAAGATTGGAAATTTTTACGAGTAAACATCATAGTACTTGAGTAACTCAAAAAATACCTGACTATTGAGATTTGAGTGATAACTTTGCACAATGTGACCAAATTTTTGTTCTTTTTTTACAATCGCATCAATTTCTATAGCTCGTTCAACGCCAATCGACGTAAAGTCATAATAAACCTGCAAAGAATAAGTAGCACCATAACCGAAAATAAAAAGTCCTTGCAAGCATACCTCATTTGCGTCAAATACACAAGTGCTTGCTTCGTGAATGACTTCATCTCCCATTTGCTGCTGTTGCTCGTTTATTGACTGTCTGCACAAGAGCGATGTGGAGACTTCATCGAAAGCCTAAAAAAACGATGACTTTTGCAATACGCTTTAGCAATACCATTTCAGATTCCACAAAATCGTTCAGTTTCATTCCTTGTCCAAATTCATCAAATTGTCGTGTTCCTCTTTCCGAATATCTTTCCACATCAATCGGCTCATCGTTCATTCGTTTACCCTCATTGGAATGTGGCGATAAAAGACTAAAGTCAAAAGGATTTTTATCTCAATAACGTTTTTACTCGTCGACGATCGATTCTTCGGTTACTCCCGGTGCGCCCTCGTCATCAAGAGGTTTGTGTGCTCGCCGCCGCGGAAGCTCTCGTGCCGGTTCAAAATGTTGTTGCCTCAAGAGATATGTTTGTAGCTAAAAAATCATCATTCCTTTAACAACATTACGATATTCAACTTTCTTAAATTTTAGTCGCACACTGCAAATCACTCACATAAGCTTTATTGTAGGCGGTGACTCTGTTGATTGTTGAACTGATGAGCTCATCAATTCGCCAACATTCGTCGAAGAGAAACAAACTCTCGCGGAAGAATCTAAATCGGTAGATTTAGTTAATCAAAAACAAAAACAAATCAATGTCACCTTCCTGCTGCCTCCACAAACGGGTTTTTGTAATCCGTGATGCTGTTGCGTTTTAATGACTGCCATTTACACTCGACATCCGCAGCAAAGTAATTGCTGAGAAATGTAGTTACCTGAATAAAAAATCGATTTTATTTTCAATTTAAAAACGCACCTGATTGAGACTCATTTCTTTCAATGCCGCAGCCAATTCTGTAATGCTTTGTTCCCTGACACTAATGTTCGTTATTCTAAAAATTAAACTGTACGAATTACTAGAGGCCACAAAGCGGGTGTCATTAAGTGAGAACCAAAGCAAACGAACCGAAGTAGCCGCCGCAGCGCGCATAGTAAGGCGAATTTGTCTACCCGATTCACCATCCTTTCGTCGAGAGCCGCTGCCCATGTCGAGATCAGAGACCACTCAGTAAATTGAAAATCAAATTCACCCTAAACGAGCATCATTTATGTCCAAGAAAAATAAAACTCAAAGAAAAGGATACCTGCTGATAAGGTTCAAAATAAGCTTCAATCAATTCGATTGTTTTAGGGATACAACATATCACAAAAGTCGTAACCCGACCAACCCAACTAGAAAAATATTGGTAATAAAATCCATTAACTCTGCAAAACGAACACAGAAGTGAGCTGCTCGAAGAGTGGAAGCAATTCATCCGAACATGTCGACATGTAAAGAGCAGCAATACGCGGTTTCTCATCGTCGTCAAAAACGCTCACCACCGTCACGCGGAAATTCCATACTTCGTTCGTCAGAAACTAAATGAAAGAGCATTAAGAATTTTGGGATTCTTTGGAAATGCACTAAATCCCAAAGCATTCTTGGGGATTTAGTGCATTCGATAAACTCCAAAAACCTTGTTGGCAGTCAAAAACAAACCTCTTCTATGTAAACGACTTTGTGCGCATAGTTGCACCAAAACTCCCGCATTTGTTCGTCCATGTAGCCAATTGTGAAAGCATCTTTGTTGTCCCTGGGCCTCACCACATTGAAAAGGACACCTCTCTCTTGACACTAAAATGTTTTGTCTGACGAGTCTAACTAGTAGCAAACTGATAAAACAAACGCTTTGCAGCAATGCATCCAATGAAGCATTGGCATCTTCTTCGCTATTCTGCGGAATCAACGAGGGCAATTTAGGCATCGTGTATTCCGTCTCAGCCACACCTTCTCCCCCTAAATTTGTGAGATTAACAACGGCATTGCATTAATGAGCTACGGTAAATGTACTTTTCAAAAATTCGCTCACACAACAACCATCGAAGACCATCGAGAAGTGAAAAGGAAGAATTTTTCATATAGATATGCATCGCTTTTCGTTCCAGTATAGATGGTCTAAAGGTGTCAATTCAAAAATTGCGCAATGTAAAGCAAACCTCAACAATTCTGTACCCAATCGATGTCCTGTATGTTCAACGCAACCCGTTACTTTTACAGGTCCATTACTTTGTTGAATGACCTAAATTTTACCGTTCACATACAGTGCTTATTAGGAAGGGAAGGGTGTTCAAATTCTATCTACCCAAACCACTCGCACTCACCTTCAAATAACATGCGCACGCATAGCGAGGCAGCTTCGTACTGGTTCCAATGGTCGTATTTGCTCCGTACAGTTGCTTAATAGACTCGTCGCCATTTTTGCAGTAAAGGTAATATATTTTCTAAAAAAAGAAAAACAGACTGTTTAAAAGAACTCTCAGAAGTATTACCTTCTTATTGAGAAATACTGGCTTGGAAGGCGCAAAATTAATTGAGTATATATCGATAACATGATTCAACCATTCCTAAAGCAAAAGCCCATTTGAACAACTAGGGGTTGTGACTCACTTGAAAATCGTAGGGACATTTGAAATCCAGCTGAACTCGCGTTGTGATATTGTGCTTTTTGCACATGTGCTCCATCATTTGTTGATTGGTTGTAACGATGGTGTCGCATTCGATGCAGGCAATCTGGGATGAAAAAAGTAAGTCAGCTTTTTCATTTTTAAAAGAATAATTTTTTCCATTAACAAAGTGATCAAAAATGACATGTGAGAGAGTCAAAATTAACGCACTGATTCAAGATAAAAACCCACTTTCTGTTGTTTATCCTTTGGATTCACAAAACTTGGATGATGCTTATGCATATGATTTTCACGTTGTTTACGACTTGTGCCAACAAAATTGCATTCGAGAACATGACATCGGAATTCCAATGCGTCTTTTTTTGGATCGTTCTTTGGAGCATCATTCTAAAAACCAATTTGCAATATGTTAAATCAACACTCGTGACTATTGTTTTCCTTGAGATTAGATTAGACAAGACAAGAGATAATTTGAACTGATTTCTAGTGACTGGGATAAAGAGTCTCAAGCAGCATAAAACCTTGACATGCTTAGCTCGAGAAAATCAGGTACTTGTTAATTGAGTCCCGCAACAACAATGCATCAAACATTACCTCAACCTCAATTGCTCGTCCCATGTCCAATGTTTCTTGCTGGTCGTCTACCGTAAACACATCATCCATGTCCAAAACCGGTTCCCGTTTGCTGCTCAATGTCTTCCGTCGTGCATCGAAATTCTTTTGTCGGTCCTGCCGTTTTTTTGGTTTATCCAACTAAATTAAAATACTTGCTTCAAATTACAATCAAAACACCAACCTCATTCGAAATGGGGCCAAAGTTAGGAAGAGGTAATTTACAGCTCCATTTGTCAGAGCTTCCCATTTTGTTCTTCGATTCAATCATTTCTCGTTTCGGAATTGATTGTTCTTGATCCTCGACAATGCGCCTTTGGAGGTCTTGCCTAAAATACCTAATTACATTTTTTTGGTGCTAATGCACTTGAGGGAGGGGGCCAAATTCGCATTTAGGCTATTTAGCTCATTTTCTTCTCTTTTTCTTTTCCCTCCTTGTAACATTATAAATGTTATAATAAGGTTGTAACTTGTAAACACTCTTCTAATATTTTTACTGGTAGCACAACCTTAGCATGAGACAACATATTCACGTCTATTGATCTCTTCTTAAATTAGAAATTAGAACAAAACTCTATGTCACTCAGCTTTGGTGAATTTCTAATTTAGGAAGAAATCGATCACATACACATGTTATTTAATGCCAAGGTCGAGCCAAGCAAGCTTATTACCTAAAATTGTAGCTATTTTCCACGGTTAAGAGAAGTTAAATGAGTTAAACAGCTTAAACGCAAATTTGACCCCCAAGTGCATTAGACCATTTTTTACTAGACATCACTTTGAACGGACTATAATAGGCTACATGTACGGTTCAGTCAAAAAAAGACTTTCAGATGATGAATAGGCAAGTACATGTCCCCCACCAGAGTCAATATAATAATACAGCACAAAATGCAGTTTACTCCTTACATGTTCCTTGCTCCAAATTGTTTCCTCTTGACTTTAGATGCCATCTTCTGTGTGTATTTCTTCATCACACCGGGGGTCAGCTAAACGAATAACTAGAGTCACAAACACAAAATTTCCTTTACTGAATCCAAAACTTGTTGCACATCAATTGAAACCACAATCGGATCCCCAGCAACCTTTTCCTCAAAAATGAGATATAGGTAAGTGCAAACTAGAATACTCAATTTACCGTGCTTTCTTCATTTGAAGCATGAGATCCGAGAAGTTGAACAATCTAAATAGCCCTCACAATCTTGCTTAAAAGTGCAAATGTACTTGCTTTCGAGACCTTTTTGAAGTTGTGAGTTCATCCAAAACTTTTCCCATTTCTTTCTTTGTGCGCTTTCCCACAAGCATCTTGTTTTCTTTTTGAACCTAAAAATTTATACTTTAGGTCCCATATTTCCAATTTTAGACTAAAAGAACCTTTGTATCCAAAGCTAAAAATCTTTCGTCAACAGCAACAAAAGTGTCTCACTATCAGCCATACTAATTTGCGCATAAACCACAAACTTTGTGATCACCATAACGAGCCTTTGCTACCGATTTTCTAGAAGTTGACAGAATGTTTCCTATAGAGATCTTCGCCGTTATGTCCTTCGGTGCAATTCTGGCAGGCGACATCAAAGACTGTTTCTAAAATTAGATGTAAAGTACCACAACTTGAAAACTAAAATTTCATTTTACTTGTGTAATGTGTTACACTACACCCCTTCCCCCTGGAGTTTTGGCCCCTCCAATAGTAAAACTTGGTAGGATTTCAATCATTTGTACCTTTAGGCCTAAACCCCGACTTGCAACAAAAAAATGTCGAGATGACATAAGGGACTTATAGTGCACTTTTATGAGAACTTTCCCCAGCCAGCCTTGACCAAAACACCCCAATCCTACAGCTCAACTCACCTTTTCAGTAGATGTACACTCCCTAGAGGTCACAGAGGGAATTTTAGCCGGCGACCTGCTTTCATCATCTTTTGCGTGAAATCGCGAAGTGAACATTCTCTCTAAAAAAGAAAATATACCGACTTTAGCCAAAGCTATTCTGAAGAATGCGAAAAATACCAACTTAAAAACAGTAAGAAACGAGAATAAGCAAAAATTTCAAGATTTAAACTTATCAAAGCGAAAGGCGCAAAGTTCCATTAGAGGTTACACAAATAAAAATTTAGCAGCAAACCCTCTGCTTTTTAATCTCTTTTATGTGCAAAATTTGAAAAGTTACAGTTTACAACTTATAGATGCTAATAAAATTTTAAAGGGGGGAAATTCTAAGAAAAAAAAAATGAGCGAGCAAAACCCGGAGAAAAAAGTGACGAAATGCGGGAGTGGGACAAATGCGACCTTTTTTTGCGGACCCGGACATTTGCGCACCTTTTTTCGCGTTTTAAAAATGCTCTAAAAAGCTAATATTAACCAATTTCTATTCCAAATGTTGTTTTTCTAGGTAATTTTAGGGCGTAGAATAGAAATTTTGACATATCAGAGCTTGTGGAAACAAACGGACGGAGTTATACAAAGAGAAAAATCAACAATTTTCTGTAATTTTATCTAGCCGTTTTGTCTTTCAAATTGGTTCCACACGCTCTGTTATGTCAAAATTTGAATTCGACATCCTCAAATTACCTAGAAAAACAACTTTTGGAATAGAAATTGGTTAATATTAGCTTTTTAGAGCTTTTTTAAAACGCGAAAAAAGGTGCGCTAATGAGCAAGGTGCGGAAAAAAAGGTGCGCAAATGTCCGGGTGCGCAAAAAAAGGTCGCATTTGTCCCACTCCCACGAAATGCAAATGCCTGGAAAGCAAATGAGAATTTATACCCAAGTGCTTTAACACGAAAGCTTTTCATTTGCTTAACTGAACATTTTATTGTTGGCTTTTTGGTCGATAAATTCTTTTCCACTTAAACACAGTTTTGAGTTGTTGCGTTTTGCATTTTGAAATAGTTGCGTGCAAACAGTTGCGTGCAAACAGTTGCGTTTTGAAACAGTTTTTTTGGGTTATCAACATTTCCATTTGAAAAGGTGGATTAAGATTTAAGAGAAAGATCTGATAACAACAAGTTTACTTTACAACAGTCAACAAGTTTACATGGGAGTTCGAACTGAAAATTCCTCGAACCAAAGATACAAAGATGTGATGGGAAGCAAGGAAGAATTTCAACAGGTAGGTATTTAAAGCAACAATAAGTGAAGGAAACTGAGAAGAATCCATCAAATATTTCATAGAGCCTTTCAATTTTCCCTGCCCAACTTCTGAAGAAATCGAATCTGAAAATATCTTTCGTTAAATATTTGTTGGATGAAAACGCACTCTGGCGTATTCAGTTCATCTTTTTTTAAAAAATGCGTTGGTTTTGAAAAATAAGTGCGCCAGAAAGGGTGTGTTTACACTTTAGCACAAAGCAGTCAAATTTAGCATCTTTGTCACAAACGAATTTGTTTTGAAAATCGGCTTGGTTTCGGCTGATTCTGATTCTTTTGATTTCGGCTTGGTGAACATTTCGGAGGAGACCAGCGTCACGGCTACTAATACTGGAACTCCTCGATATAAGGGCTCGCCAGATATGGACGACTTGAAGAATAGGAGCGAATCAAAAGAGTAGGTGGGTACTGTTAGAGGGATTGAAATCGGTGATGAAACAGTGTAATAGTTATTACACCCCGGACTATTACACTGTAATAGGCGGTGAAATGGTGTAATAGAGCGCAGGCTCGTAGCTAGGGGGAGGGGCAGTTGCCTCCCTAGCTGGGGCAAGGGTGGGGCAAAGATTGGACAAGGGTGAGGCAAGGGTGGGCCAAGGGCGGAATGGGCAAAGAGAATGCACAACTACACAGTCAACTACACAGAAGTCATCCTTCTCCAAGATAACGCCCGCACACATACTGCAAAACTCACCCGATCCACAATCCACATCCTGGGCTGGGAAGTCTTACCCCATCCAGCTTATTCTTCAGACCTTGCCCCGTTCGATTATCATGTTTTTAGGTCTATGGAGCATTCCCTCGATGGAGAGCATTTTCAAAATGAAGCTGAACTCAAAAAGTGGCTTCAAAGCCATTTCGACTAAAAACCAAAAATTTTTGACGACTAAAAACCAAAAATTGACGAGAGGAATTCGTCAATTGCCAACAAAATGGGCTAAGGTTATCCAAAATAAAAAGATAATCCGGCTTTGGAGTTGGAATTGGCGCTTGACCTTTGCTCGGCCATTGCCTTTTTCGAGAAGTATTATCAAAGTGAATCCACTTCTCATCCATCGTCAAGATATTCTCAAAAAAATGGCTTCTTTTCGACTTATGGAGCAAGATATGGCTGATCGAAACGCGTGCTCCCAGATTCTCAACACTCAATTGATGTGGAACCCATTGTCCATTACGATTTGTCTTTCCAATTATTTCCAAATGGCGTACAATTGTTGAATGATCACATTGGAGATGTTTGGCAAGTTCTCGTGTTGTTTGCATTGGATCAGCTTCAATTAATTGTTCCAATTCATTGTTGTTGATGGCTGTGGCACGATGTCCATGCGATTCGTCTTCAAGGGATTCATTACCATCTCGGAATTGGGCAAACCAGAGCTGGCATGATCTTTCGGTGATAACCTGTTCTCCAAAGGCGGAACAGAGATCACGATGTGAATCAGCAGCGTTTTTGCCCATTTTGAAGTCATAGAGAAGACACGTGCGCAGAACATACTTTTGATCCACCATGATCTAAAGCAAAAATCAATTAAAAAGTGAAAGATCTGACTTTGAAAAAATGCGAAAATAAAGTAAATATCCAAGAGTACAAATGCACAAAAGAACATCAAATAAGCTCTTCAGATTAAAAAAATAAGAACATTTTATATCGACCGAAATTTCTTTTGCACCAACCTAATAATTCTTAAGACCTACCGTAAATACTGTAATAGTACCCCACCCTCATAATGACGGGCGGAGTGTTGCGTAGTCTAGCTTTGAACGAGTTTTTCTCGACACTGGTTTATGCTACAATGCGCGTTTAGGTATCAAAAAATAGCCCTGAATTTCAGCTATTTTTTCATACTAAAGACGCATTTTTTGAAGGTATAGGTGCTTTGTAAAAAATGAAATACTAAAAAAACTTTTGCAACTACGCGACTGTACGAGGGGGATGGGGTACTATTACAGTATTTACGGTACCTATTCAGTTACGGTACCTATATTTACGGTACTTATATTCGGTACCTATTTACAGAGATTTCCTTCTTACCCTTATCACCTAGATTTTAATGTCAAAATAACTTTTTGAGCAAAAGAAATCTTCTAATTTTTTTTAGAAATTATTTCCCCACGCCAATTGAGCCAAAAGACAAAACTTGAGGCTTGAAATATTCGTAGTCTAGTTCAGTCTAGCTATGAACGAAACGATGGAAAGTCTACTCAATGGATGTCTGCAAGAAAATGCGAAAAAAAAGATTGTTTCTCTCAAAATACTTAACCTATCATTATTACAAGAGGGGGAAATTGAAGGAGAAAGGAAAAAAAGGTGGTGTATCTTTTGGAAATCAAAAAAGAAGAGACAAATGTACCCTAGAAATGCCAAAAAAGTTCCTTGTGCTTTTCAGTAAGTCTGCTTTTAGGTTTTGAGTTTTTCAAAGAATCGGATTACTAGACTTTTAGTTTGCTACTTTACTTTAGATCTTTACTTTAGATCTTTAGATCTGTATAAATTTAGCTTTTCTAGGAATTGAGCCAAAAGACAAAACTTGAGGCCTGAACGATTCGTAGTCTAGTTCAGTCTAGCTATGAACGAAACGACAACAATAAGCGCCGACTACAATGCTGACGATCATCCCGACATTCCGTGTGCGAACTTCTCCGGTTATAACTACGAGACAAAAGCCGGCGTGAGAATGACATGGGATGGACTGCCTTTACATGGACACCTAAACGATTACATTAACACCTGGATTGCGGTGACGATGTTTTTGGTGAGTTGAGAAAGCGTTCATTCAAGAGTTAACCCTAGACATCGAGTATTTAGCCTTGCATTCCCAATATTATGACCAAGCTTCTCACCGGGGTTGTTCCAAATAGCTTGAAAGCCTGGTCACAACTATTTTTATCAGACTTAGGCTTAGCTTTGCTCAAAATTTTGGGTGAAACCCTGAGAAAAGTCTGGTACTTCATGCGGTTTCCCAATTTTCTTATTAGGCTTTTTTTCAGGCCAGGCATTACCTTGCCTTTCCTGGAAATTTCGGGTTCGAACAACTCTGTTTCTCACTTGTAAACTCCAAACAATACTCAACCATGTTACTTTACTCAAACAATACTCAACCAACTCAACCTAGATTACAAGGTCCGCTTTAATTACGGGCAGATTGATTGATTAGATTTGGTAGATTTGTTGCCAGCCTCCGCATTCAATTCCAAAGGACGCATTCAATTCCAAAGGGGTTTAATATTAGAATATTAAAGCCTTAATTCTTGGCTACATTTTGGTACTAAAATGTTTTCGATTGGAAGCCTACAGCTCATTTTTCAGACTCTTGAATCAGCTCGTCTCAAGAGTCGCCGGCAGGCTTCCATTTTTGCCCGTTTTCTTTGATTTTTGTGTAAAAAAAGTCTTTTTCTACCAAAATTATATTTGTTTTTATTTCTTAGCGTTAGAACTCCTCAAAGAAATGAACATAATGTGAATTGAATGTTTAAAATACCTCAATTTTCACCAAATCCCCTATTCACTCAAAGAGACTTGTCATCAACTCATGTTTTGGTCATGCTAGCTTTGTCAAAACCGACCGTGGCTATTATTATCTTTTACAGCATAACAAAATTTATCTTTTCTGCCATGGAAAAAACTTTCCCTAAGCTTTTTTTGTTAGAAAACGGGCAAAAATGGAAGCCTACCGGCGACTCTTGAAACAATCTCATTCAAGAGTCTGAAAAAAAAGCTGTAGGCCTCCAATCGGAAACATTTTAATACCAAAATGTAGCCAAGAACTCAGGCTTTAATATTCTATATAACACTTAGCACTTTAGAATTGAATGCAGATGAGGCTGAAAACAAATTTATTAAAAGGGTCAGAGATCACAAAAATCTTAACAAATGGGCTTTTCTAGCTAGAAAATTCTAACAGCTTGCTGTTACAAGAAAAGTTTTATTTTGAAAAGAAAAGGTTGTTCAAATAACTCAAGTTCTGTACTTTTCAGTCGGCCACAGTCGGTGTTCTCCTTAACGCCTATTGTTGGCGAGTGATTCTGAAAAATTCGCATGTCTCCCGCGCGGCTCTCTACTATTTAGGCATCGATTGCTTTTGTCGCTTCTATGAATCCCTCACCGAACTCTACAAAGCATATTGTGTGTTGAGGTTAAACTCTTCTTTCTTTTCTTCGATTTTTCCAAACCAAATTCAGCTGGGCTTGTGTGAATGTGGATGGTTATCCGTGGAGCGGTTTCCTTCTCAATCAAATCATTGCGAGTCTCGGCAATGGAATGATCGTCTCGATGACGATGCTCGGCTGTGGGCTGACGACGAATCGGTGAGTTCAATCGATTTCGGAACTTTTACATCTTAAAGAAGATTACTTTAGCCTTCGATCTACTAATTAAATTTTTCTAGAAATGAAATTAGTGAATAGATTCGGCCACTTGTTGGGTACTTTTTTGAAAGGCCGATATATCGGCCTCAACCTATCGCGATAGGTTGAGCCAACGCTTGGCTTTTAGACTTTTAGAAACCCGTCTCTTCTAAATTTTAGATCTTTCACTAAACCCCACAAAAAGTTTCAGCTTCTTTGCTGTTCACTTTGACGGTCTCCTTTACAAGAAAGCCCAGCGAATCGCCTTTCCACACGCCACATTGCTTTTCGTGTTCCCGCTCGTTCTCTACCTAGCACAAATCGGCATTTGTGAGTGTTAACTGTTAAAACAATTTCGAGTTCTTATATTCTACAGTAAGCTCGAGCCAAGAGCTCGGCTCGGCTCAAGACTTTTTTTACTCTCGAGCCGAGTCGAGATTCATCAACGTAAAGCCAGGCTAAAATGATATTTAAGATAAAAATAAGATAAAAATGAGTATGATTGATTAATAAATCTAGTTGCATATGATATAAAATTCATCGAGCTTTGACAAACAGGAATAAAAACGAGTTTGGCATTAGCTGAGCGATCGACTTGGCAATCGACTCGGCTCGAGTCGATTTTTTTCAAAATGCCTCACTCTATTCTACAGTAAAGCTATGTATAGCTTTCCAATTAGCAAGCTAAGCCTAATCATGCTTTAAAGTTCGACTTTTAGCTTTCTGATTGTACATTCTGATGGCTATGTTCAAATAGCACTTGTTGAAAAATATTTATTACAGTGGTGAATCCAAAGACGGGTTTCGTGTGCTATGCCGGCTGGTATTACACTCCGCTCAACTATGCCTTCACATGGTCATATTCGACGGGTGCTTTCACGATTTTTGTCAAGAATAATCTCTACAATTTTGTCTACACCGTGCAAGGAGTCACCTTGTTTTTTGATTTGATAATCTTGTTGAAGGTTCGAAAAATTGTGAGGGGTTTTTTTTAGGAGAATTTCTTGAACAGCGAATTTAGGAGCAAAACAACCCGTTAAAACGACGTGCGGCGATTCGCTTTTCAATCATGGTAAGCCTTAAACGTTTTTAGTTAATTTTGCTTGGGTTTAAATGATAAAATATTGTAATTATTCTGATGCTTCTGAGGCTCAGGAAAACCATAGTGTTTTGCCTCTTTTTTTGAACTATTAAACAAGAATTTGTGACACGCGTATCTACTAGTAAATGTCAAAAGAAAGAAATGTTTTTTTGCAAATTTCTCCTTCAACTCTATCATTAGAATTTTGAAATCCTGCTTATAAGCGAGAGAGTATTTGTCTGTATTTGTAGTATTTGCTTGTTCAATTGTTTTAGAAAAAAAAAAAGGCCGAACCAATCGATCTGAAAATTCGACTATTATTGGGTTGGTGAATTGAAAACTGCCGGCTTTGTCATATGTGACAGTTTGAGCACTTTCTTCAAAAGAAACCCATTTTGGTGATGGAAGTTGTAGAGAATCAAATCAGGCTTATATCCAAAATTTCAGAACGATTCAAAAACTGGTTTTCAAGAAATGCGAAATTTACGAATTTTCAGAAAACTTGCATTTTAAGCGAAACTACTAAGTGTATCGTTCTGGAAATTTGGATATAAGCTTAATTTTTGATTCTCTACAACTTTTCCATTGACACTAAAATGGGTTTCTCTTGAAGAAAGTGTGAGAACTGTCACATATGACAATTGCTGGCAGTTTTCAATTCACCAACCCAATAGAAATTGATTGCTTTCTCATTTTAATACAAAATTTATCAATAAAACAAAAAACAACAAAAAAAACAAGTAAAACAATACTTTTAATCGAATCTGACGAAGCAAATGATTTGAAAACAAAAAAGAAACGACGACGCGGCGCTCCCATCGACTACCTCCAAATGGCGGCGACGTCAATTGGAATGCGACGTTGCGGGAAAATTAAACTTTAAAAGGAAAATCTTTTGGGAAATTTGGCTAAAAGCCTAATTTTTCATTCTCTACAACTTTTCCATTGACACCAAAATGGGTTTCTTTTGAAGAAAGTACTCAAACTGTCACATATGACAATAGCCGGCAGTTTTCAATTCACCAACCCAATAATAGTCGAATTTTCAGATCGATTGGTTCGGCCATTTTTTTCTAAAACAATTGAACAAACAAATACTACAAATACAGACAAATACTCTCTCGCTTATAAGCAGGATTTCAAAATTCTAATGATAGAGTTGAAGGAGAAATTTGCAAAAAAAATTCCTTTCTTTTGACATTTACTAGTAGATACGCGTGTCACAAATTCTTGTTTAATAGTTCAAAAAAGAGGCAAAACACTAGGGTTCAGAAGCAAATTTATCAAGTAAATCATACAAAAAGAGCAAATCGTCCTTTTGCAGCTAATCACCACGCATCTCACCGTCATCTTCTACTACTTGGCCAAGAAATTGCTCACCGACAGCGATGCACTTCCTCTCTTTTGTTATCTCCTGCTCGATTTGGCCCCTTTCCTGTGCTATTGCATCATTGCGTGAGTTTTTCAAGCGAACAATTCATGGCCTAACATTCAGTAGATATCTTGATCAAACGGCTTTCTTATCTTGCGACTTATTTTTAATGAATTCATTACAATCTCACTTTTGAATTCACCACAATGAGGATAAGTTACTTAAATATTTTCTAGCTTTTTCGTTATCGTTTTCAACTTGCAACCGAAAGAGGGAACACTACAAAAGATCACCGACGTGTCGACATCGACAAGAAACTTAACGTGAATAAAAGGAAACCTTATGCAATGATAAAATCTCAAACTGATGAAGAGATTTAAATGTTTGAAGAGAGACTGCTTAGAGTTTAACGTTCACTATATGGTTTGTGACAATAAAAAGGTTTTTGTAAGGTTGTCATTGTCATGCCAACTTTTTATCTCGCAAGGGAAGGTCAACGGAATCTGCTGGCCATCAAATGGCTGGTCTATGGCAATCAAAGCCATAGACCATTCAACGCAGAATTTCACGCTGATCATGATGCTGCTTTTCTTTTTTGCTACGGAGCACTCTACCAAAAGTTAAACACATTTAAAGTTTTATAAGGCGTTCTTCCGCGAGCTCAGTGGTAGCTAGACATGTCTTCCGCGAGCTCAATGGTAGCTAGACATGTCTTCCGCGAGCTCAGACATGTCTAACAATATTTTGTGGTTCCCGTTCGGACATTCCTTTCGGCGCACTGAAAGTTGCTAGCAATCTGAAACTTTTTCTATCAGAAAGCCTAGATTATTAGCTTCATTTTGATATCGAATATTCAGCAGAATTCTTTAAAATACTCAAAAAATCACATTAAATTAAATTACTACCCTTAACGAGGCCTCGGTAAGCATCGATAATCCTTTTTAGAGTATTTTTTGAAGATTTTTGTTAAATATTCGATATCAAAATGAAGCTAATAATCTAGGCTTTTTGATAGAAAAATTTTCAGATTGCTAGCAGCTTTCAGTGCGCTGATATGACTGGTCAAACTTGAAGCCTCGTTAATAAGTCTAGTGGCAACCGAGTGGTAGGTCTGGCTCTCGTCCGGATCTCGGGACTTGGGTTAAACCAAAGGTTTTGAAGTAGGATTAAACTTACTTCAAAAAATGGTAATTAATAATTAATAAGCAGAACTGGCGCTGTGGGATGAACCAAACGTCGGGTTAAAGTGCCTAAGTGAGACTCATGAGATCCCATGAAAGGCGTTAGTTGATATAGACAGCAGGACAGTGGCCATGGAAGTCGGTACCCGCTAAGGAGTGTGTAACAACTCACCTGCCGAATCAACTAGCCCTGAAAATGGATGGCGCTTGAGCGGACCACTTATACCCGACCGTTGCCGACTTGAGCGCAATGCCCGTCTGGTCGCAACGACTAAGAGGGTCGCGGTGGTTTGCGTTGAAGGCTTTAATTAATAAGGTCTAAGGTAATTAATAATTTTTGAAGGCTCAAAACAAATCTAAAGGAAATTCTGACTCGAGAACATCTGACATGCATTTATCGAGAAGTTAACTACTAGATAAAATAAAATAAAACTGCGAAAATAAACTATATGTAGTTTGTGCATGGGGCAATGATTATTTAGATATATTTTTATAACACAATCACTAATCTAGCGAGAAAATACAATAAAATAGAATCAATCGTTGGTTCATTGTTTCAAAGCCAAAAGAAAAGCAATACAAAGCGGGCTCGATCTCTTTTGATCACACAGACGATCTTTAGAGGAAGGACAAGTGAATCAGAGATATTCAAAATCAAAACATCAAATAAGATTTCACACCGAGTGGTACGTCTGGCGTCCGGATCTCGGGTCGGGACTTGGGAAGGAAGCTACTAGTTTGTACATAGCTTCTGTACATAGTTTGTTGGGCAGGAATTTAAGACCGGATTTAGATTCTAGAGTCTTTTAAGCCAAATTTCTGCGATTTATTTTGATCCCTGATCGAAATCGGCTTTTTCGCAAAGGTACGCGGTTGTCTTGTACGCGGTATGTGTTAAAATAACATTCACTCATCGACTTTTTCGTACGTTTGACTAATGAAGTTGTTATCGAAAGTGTTTTGGACTGTCGGAGTCGGAGCTGTGTTTTTAATTCCACTTTTACTGATAGTGTTAGCTATAATGGCTTTCAGTGAATTCATTCATAGCTTTTGAGATCTGAAATCATGAGATCTGGATGTGGATCTAATCTAGCCAGCTTCAATCTAGACAGCTTCAATCTAGACAGCTTCAATCCAACCAGCTTCAATCTAACCAGCTTCAACCTAACCAGCTTCAATCCCAGCTTCAATCTAACCAGCTTCAATCTAACCAGCTTCAATCCCAGCTTCAATCTAGACAGCTTCAATCTAACCAGCCGCAACCTAACCAGCTTCAATCCCAGCTTCAATCTAACCAGCTTCAATCTAACCAGCTTCAACCTAACCAGCTTCAATCCCAGCTTCAATCTAACCAGCTTCAATCTAACCAGCTTCAATCTAACCAGCTTCAATCCCAGCTTCAATCTAGACAGCTTCAATCTAGACAGCTTCAATCCAACCAGCTTCAATCTAACCAGCTTCTACATACAAGCTTTTCTCTCTTAATTTTTCTTTACTTATCGAATTTTTACTGTTTTTGTCTGTGACTTTTATTTCATTTCATAAATTTCATGATGTATTTCGGCATAAACTTCTGATTGCTCATCTCGTCAAGAGTCAACCCAAGCACAACAAACTTTCCCCCCAAACATTAATTCCATTTTAACAGCTTATAAAACTTTAAAAAGAACATCATTGTTTGATGATTCATTTTTTAATTATTTTTCTAGGAGAGGAATTTTCAATTTTAAACTGTTTTGAGAAGAAATAAAAGCATAAAGAGAAAACATTAGAACAAATTTCTAAGGCAAATTTCTAAGTCAAGCATTTCAAAATCTATTCGAAAATGTTTGTCAAAACTTGTGTTGCTTTGATTCTGATCGGAATCGGTATGTTTTTCCAAGTTTTTCTAACTTTTAGACCAGCTTTAGGTTTATCCAATGAAGCCTCGATCGAGCCGAGAGTTTGCCACTTTCAAGATCTCATTAAACCTGGAAAAGAGGTAGATTTACCTCTTTAGATTTAGAAAAGAGGTAGTACTGTAGCTGTAAAACGCCCCTATAAACTATTTTGAAACATTCAAATAACTATTTAAAGCTAACTAAGGCATTTAGGCTGGTTCGACGTCCGCATTGCTGACCAGGATGTGCCGGTGAGTAGTCAGCCATCAAACTTTGTTAGCTTCAAGCTATAGAAAGATAAAATTGTTACAGAATCTGTTACAGAATTCTATAAACACTAAAATTTCACTTGAATTGTTCTAGAGAACCAAAAATTGTTGCTTATAGACTTAGATTGTTGTTGTTGCTTATAGAAATCTCCAGCCAAATGACTGGATCACCGACTGGATGACTGGATTTTATTGGGTTGATGCATAATTATCCGGACTTCTTTTATAAATGATTTTATTTAACAAAAAATAACATAAATAGTTAGAAAAATATGTTTAATTGATTATTCTGGAGCATATTCACCGCCTACATCAATAACTGATTGCCATTTGCTTGGAAGACGATCGATTCCACGAGCGAAGAATAAACGATCTTTGGAGGCAATCCACGCTTTAACATCGTCTATCAAGTCATCCAAATCGTTGTAGAACTTATTTGTTTGCCAATTTTTGAGCGATCGATTGAGGTGGTAGTCCGTTGGGGCTTCTCCAGTTCTTTGAGATCGCGAAACGACTCTGCGGCAGACCATCCCTTTTCGAAGTGGTAGAGCATGATATGGCGAAGATGGATATGATTGTCGACACGCATTTTGTTCACTAAAGAATAACGAATATTTAAAAAAAAGAAATAGACAAAAAGCTTTCAAAACAAAAAAGATACAAGCACGCAAAAAGAAGTCCGGATAATTATGCATCAACCCAATAGTTTCAAGTCTAGACAGATTGAATACAAAAAATGTTCGATATAATAGTGTTCTATATAGTTTTCTCTAATAGTAGTGCACCCTGAGCGTCGTCTAAATTCCTCGAAATCTCGAGAACCGCTTATCAGAACTTATCGGTGTGTGATCGGAAAATGTAGCTAACGATGAGATCTAGTGGGGGATTAGAGTGTTGAGTTTCTGCAAAAGCTTCGAAACTGTAAAATAGTCACCAACTCGGCTTGGTGACTACTATTAGAGAAAATACGGTATAAACAATATACAAAATAAAGTCTAGACAAATTATTGCTTGCATTTATTGCTTTTACTATAAAGTGGTCGCAAATTAATAATAAGATAATCTCCGTAGAAAATTATCTCAATTTTCTTATTAAAAAGGACTTAAAACGGTTTGCAAAGTTAGAGTGAAGATATAGCTCAAAAACTGTGAGGCGATAATTCGCGACCACCATTTCCAGCAATTTCCATCATTTCAAAAAGGACAACGCACGTTTTTCGAAGGCCCGTCGTCGCGTGTTCGCCGAGGCCGAGTTTCGGCTATGCGATGTCGAAAAGCGGCCAATCGGTGCGTGCTTAAGCAACAATCATAAGAGTCATGGCTAAAGTAAAGAAATTAATGGCAAAGAATTTGAAACCAAGGGGAATTGAACCCTCAACCTTCAGCCAGCTTATCGAGCTTATCAATCACTGAGCTATCAGCGCCTTCTTTCCTCAAGAAGACAAGAAGAAAGAGAGAGTTCATTAACACTGTTCCTAGACCAAGCCAAGCCAAGCCAAGCCAAGCCAAACAAGCCAAATCAGACTTTCTGTGGCATCCTAAGGAAACATCACACGAATTTTTGGCTTTTAGGAACAGCCCTAGTCATTAACATTAAACAAAAGATATTTTTTTGGGATTTTTTAGTGATTTTCAATGGCTCAAAATCTACTTATTGCATTAGTTGACAATTTTTTGTGAAAAAACAACAAAATTCTAGCTGAACAGACCCTTGAATGCATTTTTGACATGCTCGAGAATGCCCCGCAGCCAACGCCCGAATGCGAGCCGGTCACCAATCTCGATCTGACGATTGCGTGCAGGTTAGCAATTGATTCTATTGAATTTTATTGTAAAATTACTTAAACAAAAACACTTTTAGTGACGAAACGATGGAACTGCTGTCCAACTGCACATTTAAGCCAGTCATCGAAAAATGCACTCGGCCGCATGAAAACGCGACCATGACCGATGTCGCCGACCGAATGATGAATGTCATCTACTATTTCGAGACTCAGGTAGGGTTTGTGACAGACAGACAGACAGACAGACAGACAGACAGGCAGACAGACAGACAGACGAGCAGACAGACAGGCAGACAGACAGGCAGACAGACAGACAGACGAGCAGGCAGACAGACAGACAGACGGGCAGACAGACAGACAGACGAGCAGGCAGACGGGCAGACAGACAGACGGGCAGACAGACAGACAGGCAGACAGGCAGACAGACAGACAGACCGACGAGCAGACAGACAGGCAGACAGACAGGCAGACAGACAGACAGACGAGCAGACAGACAGGCAGACAGACAGGCAGACAGACAGACAGACGGGCAGACAGACAGACGGGCAGACAGACAGGCAGACAGACAGGCAGACAGACAGGCAGACAGACAGACAGACGAGCAGGCAGACAGACAGACAGACGGGCAGACAGACAGACAGACGAGCAGGCAGACGGGCAGACAGACAGACGGGCAGACAGGCAGACAGACAGGCAGACAGACAGACAGACGAGCAGGCAGACAGACAGACAGACGGGCAGACAGACAGACAGACGAGCAGGCAGACGGGCAGACAGACAGACGGGCAGACAGGCAGACAGACAGGCAGACAGACAGACAGACGAGCAGGCAGACAGACAGACGGGCAGACAGACAGACGGGCAGACAGACAGACAGGCAGACAGACAGGCAGACAGACAGGCAGACAGACAGACAGACAGACAGACAGACAAAGAGACAGCTCTTGTATATATAAAAGTAAACATAGACTTGTACACAGACAGTAGCCTTCTTTAAAGTAGACAACTAAATAGATTACCGATTTGAGTACTCATTTTAGCAATTATATATTTCTAGCTTCTTGTAACTCCATTCGCAAACGATACGTGCGGCTGGAAGTTCACGCAGAGGGTCGAAGCGAGTCGCAAGTGGGCAAATGTGATGACCGACCTGGCCATGTCCGAACCGATCAAGAAATGAAATCACAGCAAATAAAGAATCGCTTACATCTAAACATAAAGATAATCCAACTTTACTCCAAACACTGCGTCATTCCTAAATCGTTAAAGCCAGCCTCTCAAAGCCAGCCTCTCAAAGCCAGCCTCTTAAAGCCAGCCTATCAAAGCCAGCCTCTCAAAGCCAGCCTATCAAAGCCAGCCAGTTCTAGGATTCATCGGGCAAGAGATCCAAGTTAGGTTCTGTGTGGTAAAACAAAGTTATTTGTGGCAGATGCATTTTTTCTTAAACTACATTTTTGTATTTAGGTTTGCACTTCACAGCTTTTTACATTTTACATTTTACATTCAATTTTAAACAACTGTATTTCTTTCCAATCCCAGTACAGGATGAATCGCTGCTTATCTGGAACATTGAATAACCAATAGTAAGTGCTATGCCATAATAGGTCACATTACGCAATATAATGGCTACGGTAACAGTTTAGTCGGATTTGTTTTAACCAACCTTTGCCTAGAGATTGAAAAACAAATCAAGTAAATACTATTTTTTTTTTGATCTGTTTTTCGCACTCAGGTGTTCCTATTTGCGCAGATCACAACCTGATTCCACATTTCTCTATCCCTTGCTGTTGTCATCATATGGCATCCTTATGTCCCGTGATTAGATCTCTCGGCCTTTGCTTGATCCCTCGATGCCGGAAGAGAGCAGGGAGGCCGTGCGGGGGACTGAGGCAGAAGTGTAGTTGTCGTAGCTGATGATACTCCGATGGCCGGGCTGGGGCGCTCGTAGGGGAACCCACAAAAGTCGAACCTACGATTATCCCGCGCCGACGTTGCTTAACTTGGCAGATCGGATAGACCGCAGGCCCTTCCTCTTCTAGTAAATACTATTTTTATTAGGTATTACTTTTTCCATACCTAAAAAGATGATCGGACAAAAAAAAGGGTAAGGCTTATAAGGGATTATAATATATATATATTAAAGTACAAAAAGCAATAAAAAGTAAAGATTGATAGTGCTGGAAAATTAGGCTGAAGAGATAGACAGCTCTTCTACTAAAGTACAGCATAACTTGAGCTGAGTTTCTCACTAGGGAATGGCCAGAAGTGAATGTGATTGTTTGAGACGAGTCATTCATTCTCTTGTAATGAATATTGATGACCAAAAATATTTATAATTTTACATTTTAAAGCTATTGATTTTAGCCAAAGTTTGCTTAACTTTTTCTAGAAATATCGAATTTATATGTCGTAGCCGCTAACGAAATTCAGCCGCTAGCGAATGAGGGTATTTCCGGGCATCCAATCAAAAAGTCACCCACATAAAAAATGTTCATAATACATATACTTTATAATAAATTTTTGAAATTAGCTCATTTGGTTCAGTAGAAAATTTTTTTTGAGCCCCCAAAGTTTATGTTCAAAAATGCCCTAAAATGGCTATAAAAAATTTTCTACTCAGCCAAAAAACTTGCCTAATAGCTCATTTTGTAGCCAATTTGATGTAGTTTCTTAAAGTAAAGTCATCTAAAACAATTTTTCGTTGAAAGTAGGAGAAAGAGGGCGAAGAACAAGTTCAGGACAATTCTCAAATGTGCAAACAGCGACCGAGTTCAACTGAAGTCGTTCCTCGCCCTCTTTCTCCTAGCTTTGAAAAACAAATGTTCAATGTAGCTTTACTTTAAGAAACTACATCAAATTGGCTACAAAATGAGCTATTAGGCAAGTTTTTTGGCTGAGTAGAAAATTTTTTATAGCCATTTTAGGGCATTTTTGAACATAAACTTTGGGGGCTCAAAAAAAATTTTCTACTGAACCAAATGAGCTAATTTCAAAAATTTATTATAAAGTATATGTATTATGAACATTTTTTATGTGGGTGACTTTTGATTGGATGCCCGGAAATACCCTCATTCGTTAGCGGCTGAATTTCGTTAGCGGCTGCGACATATATAATTAATGAAAGTTTATTTTTTAGTTGCATTCAAGTTTCTATTACATTATTAAATTATTAAAAATATTGTCTTAGTAAAAAGTTTTAACCCCGTCAAGAAGGGTTAGAAACGCCTTGCTCCTTGTCAGCCCCATTTCTCGTTGTAGAGTCACTTCGGGGAGCTAATTTGGTACTTGTCGGTTATACATCCACAGAGACTCAACTCGGTTAAGCAAGGACAACTTGTGAGCGGTGATTATATTCAGTGAAGTAGAGTGCTGAAGTGATCAGTCGATCAGTTGAACGAAAATCGATAACCGAGAAGAATTGGATGGGGATGCTTAAACGAGTTGAGTCTTTGTGGATGTGTAACCGGCAAGTACCATCTCAGGTCCAAGTACAAAGAAAATCGAAGTCTATAAAGCTCTCGGTCAAAACAGGACTTCCAAAAGACCCCAAATTTTCACACTTTTCCTTAATCATTGAATTTTAAGATTCAACGAAAACGAGGAGATGCTGACGGCGGTGGCAATTAAATAAAGAAAAATGATTGTTCACCGCGAAACAATCGAAGACAGATTCAATTTTCAATTCCAATAACCGACAAGTACCGCTAATTCTTATCAATATTTAACACGAGATCTATGTGATATGATTAATCCCAAATAGTCACATTCACTTCGAACCATTCCCTTGTCAGCTTCGGATCAATAGCCTGAAAAAGACAATCAAAAAGAACAAGAACTCACCGCTCAATACATAGCCGAGTCAACCTGGCGTCAACCTACAAGATCCCTGGAGGCATAACCGTTGTCTTGTCACTCCAATTCCAACATAATAATCAAGCGAGGGACGAGATTTTGATGTGATGGGATGGGATATCTCACGAAATAGCTTGCTGTATGATAAGATGGAATTGGTGGTTTCGTTTCGATTCATTGGTGGCTTCGCGATTCATTGGTGGCTTCGTTTCGATTCATTGGTGGCTTCGTTTCGGTTCATTGGTGGCTTCGTTTCGGTTCATTGGTCGCTTCGTTTCGGTTCATTGGTAGCTTCGTTTCGATTCATTGGTGGCTTCGGTTCATTGGTGGCTTCGTTTCGGTTCATTGGTGGCTTCGTTTCGGTTCATTGGTCGCTTCGTTTCGGTTCATTGGTAGCTTCGTTTCGATTCATTGGTGGCTTCGGTTCATTGGTGGCTTCGTTTCGGTTCATTGGTGGCTTCGTTTCGGTTCATTGGTCGCTTCGTTTCGGTTCATTGGTAGCTTCGTTTCGATTCATTGGTGGCTTCGGTTCATTGGTGGCTTCGTTTCGGTTCATTGGTGGCTTCGTCGATTGTGGCTTCGTTTCGGTCATTGGTGGCTTCTTTCGGTTATTGGTCGCTTCGTTTCGGTTCATTGGTCGCTTCGTTTCGGTTCATTGGTAGCTTCGTTTCGATTCATTGGTGGCTTCGGTTCATTGTTGGCTTCGTTTCGGCTCATTGGTGGCTTCGTTTCGATTCATTGGTGGCTTCGTTTCCGTTCATTGGTGGCTTCGATACAGGGCTCTTCTGAACCAAAACATCTTATACAACAGCTTAGGATACCTCATGACATAACACTGCTTATACTCTGTATTCTGTTTCCACAACAACATAGTTAAAGGAGAACCCCCACATTCTCTTATCAGCCAAACTATGCCCTGACTCCCTCCGAAGAAAAAAAGCGCAAAAAAGCTATTGATAAAGGGAGTTTTCGTCAAGAAATTTGTCCTCACAAATCCGTAAATAACATTTCTGAAATCTTCACTCGAAAATGTTTTGTCTAATAATTGGGCTTTTCATCGCGTACATTGGCTTTTATACATTGAGTCGACCGGATCCAATGCCAATCAATTTGATTTATGGAGTGCCAGGAAAATGGTTCATTTAAAATTTAATAATAAGAATAGAGTCCTGTTAAAATTCGAATTAAAGCAAATAGTTTTCTTATAAAGTTTTCTTATAAAAATTTTTAGGTATTGGCTGAAATTTCGTTTGATGCGTTTCGTCATCGGACGACGGCAGAAAAAGGCGAAAGCTGGGAAGAAAGTAAGTTGATGAGATCTCAAATTTACATTCATTTACAATAAATACTTACCGTAAATACTGTAATAGTACCCCACCCCCAGGCGGAGTTTTGCGTAGTCTAGCTTTGAACGAGTTTTTCTCGACACTGGTTTACGCTACAATGCGTGCTTTGGTATCAAAAAATAGCTGAAATTCAGGGCTATTTTTTGATACCTAAACGTGCATTTTAGCATAAACAAGTGTCGAGAAAAACTCGTTCAAAGCTAGGCTACGCAGCTTTGAACGAGTCTAGCTTTGAACGAGTTTTTCTCGACACTGGTTTAGGCTACAATGCACGTTTAGGTATCAAAAAACAGCCCTGAATTCCAGCTATTTTTTGATACCAAAACGAGCATTGTAGCCTAAACCAGTGTCGAGAAAAACTCGTTCAAAGCTAGAGCTCCGCAACACTCCGCCGTCATTATGGCTGTGCAGTACTATTACAGTATTTACGGTAGGTATTCTATGTGTTTAAAAGTCGATTATTTCGTTTTAAAACCAGATATCACGTTATTCTATAGAATTTCGTACTGTCGTTGAGTTATTCAATGATATTGTAGAGCGATGACTTGATGAGATCTCAATTCGGTGGATCTGGTCAAAGAAAAATCGAGGATTTAGAAAAGAAACACGAATTTCCATCTGGAAAGGTGAGTTTCTTGATCATTGATTTATTTTTAAGCAAACTATTCAAAAAGCTGTACGCAAAGTGCACTCAATTTTAGGATTGGGCCGCGGATGCTGTCTTTTTCGATGCGGCAAACTCGGATGGTTGGTATTTCACATTGGGAACGGCTCAGCGACAAAAAGACATCATCAATCTGTTTTTTATTCTCCGAGTTCCCGGAATGGGCGTTTTTGTGAATGAAGAGTTGACGATGACTACTAATGTTCAGGTGTTTTTTTTTGCTAGAGTTTTCTAGATGGTGTAGCTGTCTTCCTAATCTTCTCCTTCATAGTAGAGAATTTGGGTGAATGGGTGTGAATGTGAGGTGTTTTGTTTACTCTGTAAGAATGAAAGATTGAGAGGATCTTTGCTGCCACTCCTAGCACAACCGACAACTGGTCTCAACTCCTTTATAGTAGGAGGGGAGTCCTCAGGAATAAATGACGGACTTGTCTTATATTTTCCGGAAGATAAGAAGATTAATTGGTCTATATGGGACTATGACGAGAAGAGTAGACAAGGAAATACGTTGAGAGGGGATTGGGAGATGAGTTAAGGGAAGAGATTGGATCTCCGAACGAGTGGGACCTGAAATCGGAGAATGGGGCTCGTCTAGGCCTGAAATATTTGGAGAATGACTAAACTAGAGAAACGCGGTGGTTAGAGTTAGCTTTTGTATGGAAATATAGTAAGAGAATAGAGATAAAGGTTGGATCACGACAGGTACAAAATGAGAGACAAAAAGAGGGTTTCTACTTCTTGTGTTTTTTTTTAAAAGTATTGGGTTGGTGAATTGAAAACTGGTGGCTAAAAGGACAAACGCTTTGATTTTTTTGTATGATTTACTTGATAAATTTGCTTCTGAGGCTCAGGAAAACCATAGTGTTTTGCCTCTTTTTTTGAACTATTAAACAAGAATTTGTGACACGCGTATCTACTAGTAAATGTCAAAAGAAAGAAATGTTTTTTTGCAAATTTCTCCTTCAACTCTATCATTAGGATTTTGAAATCCTGCTTATAAGCGAGAGAGTATTTGTCTGTATTTGTAGTATTTGTTTGTTCAATTGTTTTAGAAAAAAAAAAGGCCGAACCAATCGATCTGAAAATTCGACTATTATTGGGTTGGTGAATTGAAAACTGCCGGCTATTGTCATATGTGACAGTTTGAGCACTTTCTTCAAAAGAAACCCATTTTGGTGTCAATGGAAAAGTTGTAGAGAATCAAAAATCAAGCTTATATCCAAAATTTCAGAACGATTCAAAAACTGGTTTTCAAGAAATGCGAAATTTACGAATTTTCAGAAAACTTGCATTTTAAGCGAAACTACTAAGTGTATCTTTTTGGAAATTTGGCTATAAGCCTAATTTTTGATTCTCTACAACTTTTCCATTGACACCAAAATGGGTTTCTTTTGAAGAAAGTGCTCAAACTGGGACATCTCCAGTCCTCCACTTGTCTCACACACAAACCAAAATCCTACTACGAAAGAGGAATCCGCTAATTGCCTGTAAAATGGGCAGTAGTCGTCAATAATAATGGAAATTATTTGGAATGAATTCATGGTTTTATGTTGAATAAATTTTAGTTCAAAGTCCCGCAGTTTTCAATTCACCAACCCAATAAAAACAGGTTCAAATAGGTGAACGGGATGACAGTTTGTCGTCTTTGCTTCTTTAAAGAGCTAGATGGTTCTGATCAGAATGGTTTAAGTGTAGAAATACTGTTTAATGCTGTTTAAAAATGCTGTGGAAATGATGTTTAAGTGTAGAAATGCTCTCCAGAATCTCAGTTTCACAAATACTATATAATAAGTCGAATTTCGATCTGGGTTTTAGCTGAAAAATGTTTCTTTTGTAAAGGGAAAATTTTTGATCTTTTTGATCTTGTATTAGGTTGATGCAAAAGTCTTTTTCATTTTTTTCGTACTTCCGTTAAAAAGTAACAAATGCACCAATTGAACAACGGTTTATTGCATTCGAAAGGCCAATTATTTTTCTGCAAAATGACATTAAAACGAGTTTAAAATGTCTTATGTCTAGATTTTTTTGAGAGCCTGAAGTCGGGTAGTCAAAAAAGGCGACGGCTCGATGATGCATTTTAGACGCTTTAGCTAAGGAAACCAATCTTGATGTGATAAATAAAAGATAGAGCACAAAAAGTTAGATATTTTTTCAGATTTTCAGAGAAATTGATTCAGCCAATTTCTTTATAGAGGTTTTTATAGATTTTTATGAAAAACCCGTTTTCACTCTCGAATTTGCTTGAAAGTGAACCCAAATTGACTTAAAAAGATGGGAAATTCAACAATAAACACTTTTCATTTAGAGCAAACCATAGGTTAATTGATGACTTTGTTACTTTTCAAAAGAAGTACGAAAAAAATGAAAAAGACTTTTGCATCAACCTAATAGTATGAGTGTTAAAGTATTCTTTTCTCAAAGAAACTTTCAAAGTCCCGCAGTTTTCGATTCATCAACCTAATAATTTGTGTTTGTTTAAGGCTTAAAGCAATGCTGTAGCTCATTTTGTTTCAATTTCCGATACATTCACTAAAGCGCATATAAAATCTAAACATAAAAAGTGTACTAAAATAATAAGCCAATCTTCTACCAGAAACTTGATTAAGTATTTGAAAAATCTAATCATTAAGCAAGTTTTTTTCTCAGAGTATCCCTTCCGAAGACGAGTGGAAAACCAAAAGTTTCACTGTTAAATGTATAAAACCGATGGAGAAATGGACGATCTCGTTTAAAGTCAGCCATTCATTTTAGACTTGAAAACGAAATTTTTTATCAGGGAAAACTTACAAACTCACCAGGTCTTCGTTATTTTGGACCTGAAGTTGGATCTGAAGCTGGACCTGAGAATCAACCAAGCGAGAAGGCGATTCCCGGTGAAATCGAGCTCGAATGGAACAATTTTGGTGAGTTGATATTAAAAGAAATTGTTAAATGTTTTCCTAGATTTACGGCGAAGAGATTGAAAGGCGAAGATATCTATTTTCAGGTGATTACTTTGATTTTGACACTGAAGTCTCACCCACATCGATCGCTCACTCATTAGCGATTGAGCCATGGAGTCGCGATCTTTTCAAGAGACTTCAAGAGAGTCATCAAACACATTATGAACAGGTTAGTTGCTAGTTGAAAGCTCAAGTTCGAGAATTAGAGAGTTAGAGAAGAGATTTGAGTTAAAAGAATATCAGAATGATTAATAGAAAGTCACAATGAAAGTCAAATTCGATTCAAACTAGTCTTATTCTAACTAGTCTTAACAAGTTTATTCTTAACAAGTTAGTCTTTAATCCGTGTTGATTAAAACTTACTAATGAAGATTATGAAGTTACAAGTATCAATTATGAATTTAGTTTGGTTTTTTGACTGGTCGAGTGAGAGTGGGTGAGAAAGAGTTTAATGATATTCGAATGACATCAATGAGAGATCACACAATCACCTCTTTTCGACGATGGACTGATATTCGGAGGTGGGAGATTATACGATATTGTTTAGAGTACGATATTATTTAGAGTACGATATTGTTTAGAGTACGATATTGTCTTTCAATTATCATAATGTGTGATTTTCTGGTGTCTTAGTAGACTGCGGTAGCTTTTTGGTGACTCTTCGACACACAAATACACTACTTCTATTTTGCTTTGCGTATTACTGAAGTTTAGGTGATACTTTAGTTAGTTATGCTTTAAGTTTCCAAATTTGAATAAAGCACAGAATAATTGGCATTCAAGCTTTCTATTTAAAGTCTTTTTTTGTCGCAAAAATCGTTATAAAAGAATCGGTATATCGAGGCTTTTTATAAAGTATTTACGGCTGCCAGAGCACAGCTATCGTTATATAGAGGTTATCGTTATATTGATGGTCGTTATATAGAGGTTATCGTTATATCGAAGATCGTTATATAGAGGTTATCGTTATATCGAAGGTCGTTATATAGAGGTTCGATTGTCTCCATTTCAGATACATAATGATGATTTACCACTTGAGCGATGGTACTTGTATTCACACTTCATTGATTTCAATGCCGGAAACCGTTTTCTCGCATCTCGAATTCGGATATGTGATAACGCCGTAAGGATTCTAAATCGAACAATCTAAAAGCTTTCAAATTTTTCAGCGATAAACAAAAGATTCCCGTTGATCGGATCCATTTGCATTTATCGAATGTTGGTGAAAAGAAGAGATTCCCCGAGCATTTCGAATACTCATTTGATGCGGGCAAATTCCATTACGATGTGAAGGTGTTTTTTTTGAAATTTTGAATCGTACTGCTCTGAGTTTTCTCTTGAAAACAAAATTTTCAGGTGAAAATCATCGAGACGTGCTCTTTCAAGATGGGCGAAGAGCAAAAGTGTCAGGTACAAATGATTAAAAATCCGTTGTCGTCAAAATAGATTCAATTTTAGGTGAATGAGAATATGGCCGAGTTTGAAGCGAACGGGGTGAAAGGTTATGGATTTGTCGAAGCCGAGTACAGGATTCAACCATTCTAACTCTTTGCATTCGGAGATCGTTTGAGAATAAATTTTGAAGTATTTGACAGCTTGCAAAAGGGCATGGGAGTAATGAATGCATGAAAACTTTCCATTTTCAACTTTCATATTCATTTTTGTGCACCCGCTTTACGGGGATGCGTTCCAAAATTTTTCAAGACACTTCCCCAAGGTCTTGGGGCTAATGCTAACCTTAAACTTGGGTAATTAAACCGAAATGGGAGGTCTCTGTCGCGGTATCACGAGCCGTGTGCCAGATGCCGCTTTTTCCTACGAGACGCAAGAAAGGTACAAAACGAAAAGCTAGTGCTAACCTTAAACTTGGGTAACTAAACCGCAATGGGGGTCTCTGTCGCCCTATGCCAACGAGCCGTGTGCCAGATGCCGCTTTTTCCTACGAGACACACGAAAGGTACACACAGCCATGTCGTCTCGCGTCTCTTCTCTGCCTAGAAAATTTTACAGAGTCTCGGGGCTAATGCTAACCTCAAACTTGGTGTAATTTTGTGAGCAATTTGCATCCAATGTTGAAGATTGCATTCATTTGCATCCAATGTTGTGCTTGCATCCAACATGCAACAATTGCATTTAAATTCGAATGGTGCAATTTTTTGCCAAAAAATCATTTTCCGGCTATTGCTCTCATTCTAACAGCTTATTCGAGGCTATAGTGTTGAGTAAGTTTTTAAAAACGTTTACTTATCTTTCTAGTTTTGACTTGAGCTTATTTTATTTAGTCATAGATGTTTTTTGGTTGATTTAAGCTTTTAACATTGGATTTTCTATCAAATTTTACCTCAACTTCACCATTTTTCAGGAGATGTCAACTCGTGCAGTGATCCCTCCACAAGTGATAATTTTCCCGAAAAACGAGCCCGACCTCCGCACGCTCATCATTCGCAATGCCACCGAGAAAGACTACGTGATCAAAGTGAGGTGTTTTTAAAGTTTTTTTGCTAGAACAACTACTATATTTTGCCAAGATTATTAAAGCGAAAAAGTTTTTGGTAATGCTGAAACTAGCATTTTGTTTAAAACAATTTCTTAAATTGTAACATTTTCTTAACACGTTGACGACATTGTCACCTGATGCTGTCTGACACATATTCGGTCGCCTGGGACATTGTCGCCTGATGTCAGGTGACATTTTTTGTCGAAAAAAAACAACGTTGTCCCATGCGATTGTTTGTGCAAAAAGCCATTGTCAATTGTGTTAAACAATTTGCCTAAAAATTTCTTATTTTAGTTGGTGCCATCATGTGTTCGTGCTTTCACTCTTGAGGGAAAAGCCCTTCTCGTGCAGAAGAGACGATATGCGGAAGTGTTTGTTGGATTCGATCCCGCTCTCTCACTCAAGGATAAGGTAGAAGATTTTACAAATAAAATAGATGAAGAATACCAGCTTAACATGATTTAACATCATCTTATATACGAATTGGCCGTCTTATATATGAGTTGGCCGTCTTATATACGAATTGGCCGTCTTATATATGAAGAATACCAGCTTAACACGATGTTAAATCATGTTAAGCTGGTATTCGGAATCTAGCTAAAGGTTTAATGAAGGTTTAGTTAAATTTTGTTAAAAAGTTGACGAATAAGTTTTTGTACTCATAAGTTGACATGTTGCTTGACAAATATCATGCCATATTATTTTAGTCATACTCCCATTTCCTCTCTGTTTACGCCCGTCCGATCGAGAGCTACAATCATCCGTCACTTCGTTTTTGGCTAAAGGTAAGCTTTGGTTTCCCTTTTCTTTTGCCTAATACGTTTAAGGGCTTTGATCTAAATGTAAAAATACAACGTTTGGACGTTTTAGGGCTCAACCACCACTCCCAATCAATTGGTGACAAAGATGGTGGCTCGTGTCGAAGCGGGATACTCGGCTTTACAGGTACTACAAAGGGAGCTTACTTTTAGATGTAAAATATTTATTTATGAACAGGCACGTACTTGTTTGCCTAGCTACTTTTCATCTTTAGGTTGTTGTGGATCTTCCTGGAGGAGCGATGTCGTGCGAGCCGCTCACCACAGCGGCGAAGGGAGTCGACGAATCGGATGCACGTACTTGTTTGCCCATTGATGGAGGTGAATAGTTGATTCGACGTTTACGTAATGTTTTGCCTCCTTATTCTAGGCAGTTATTAAAGTGAATGCCAACTAATAGCTAAACATACCAAACACTTTACTTTAGACACAGCTACTGGTGTTACCCCACTCGAGAAGGAGCTTGCAGCGCTGAAAAAACAGATGAAACAAGAAAAGTTTGTCTCTCTTTGAGCAAATTAGTGGTTGAGTTTGAAAAGACTGCATGAAAATAGACTAGTTTAGCAATTGCTTCCAGAGCAAACTTTTTGGCCAAGATTTTGGATTTCAGATTCAGAAACAAAGTTATGTTTTAGGTGTTGGCTGCTCGAGATGTTGTTCCCATCGGCTGACGTGACGAATACCACTGATCAGGGTATTAATCAGGAGCAAAACTTCACTCCATGTGGTGGATGCTGATCGAGAAGTGGTAAATGCTGAATCGCTTCAAATAAACAATTCTCCTCAGCATTTTTTCATTCCTTGATGACTCCGTGCTTCATATTTGCTTCAAATGGCTGCTTACAATAAATACCTTATGGGGCTTAAAATAGCGAGTGCATCGTGGATGCGCCTGTGTTGCTTGTGAGTAGATGAGAGGGGTCTTTATTTGAGAGGAAACCGTGGGTGCACAAACCAGACATTTCCAACCCACACTCTTTCTTCGCCCGTTGCAAACTCGAACCAGTTAACCCACCTATCTATTCAAAAAACTAGTACCCTAAAGTCGCGAGTATAAGTTCATCCGAGTATAAGTTCCGTAATTTACATTTAAAGGGCATTTAAAGGGATGGAAAATTTTCTTCTTTCTTTAATTTTTATTGTTTTTTGTTTTTTTTTTATTTTTTATTGTTTTTTTGTTTTTTATTTTTTTTTATTTTACTAACGTTTTTTCATTTTAGATACGATGAGGAGAAAGTCGTACACCGCCGAAACGAAGCTCGAAGCGGTCAAATTTGCGAGGAAATTTGGAACGAACGCGGCTGCGATCGAATTTGAAGTCGCCGAACAGATGATTAACCGCTGGAAACAAGCTGAGCCGGCACTGATGACTTCACCAAAAAATAAGCGAGCTTTCCGAGGATTGAGGGCAAAATGGCCGGATGTGGAGAAAGATCGATATTGTTTCCAACCGAACAGTCGAAGTAAAAGGAAATGGTGATATTTCAATTGCTTCAACGGGAAATGAGAAGACGAATTTCACAGTTGTGCTCGAAATTCTAGCCGATGGTTCGAAACTCCCACCGATGCTCATTTTCAAGCGCAAGACTCTTCCTAAAGGAATTTTTCCCGGTGTGATCATCAGTTTCGAAGCTAAGCACAGAATTCTTTTTTATGTCGCTTTAATTGCTTTGAATTTCTTTTTGTTGGGTTTTTATACATTTTTATTGTTATATAAACTTTTATTATTGTTCTTGGAGCGCGGGATACTACAGGGTGACAGCCTATCACCATTGCTATTTGTTATGTGCATGGATACATCCAGAGGATAGTGTTGAAGAAGACGCTGGAAAGCATCTCTTTCGACCGTCGACGTGGACTTTGGCCGGATGAAGAGGCCAGGGAGGGATCCATAAGACTGAGCACCGGAGAGGAGCAGGGCGGACGCGCTGAGCCACGCCCGGAGCAATAAATAACAGCATAAAATTTGCTATAACCCTCAATAAATTTACTTCTATTGTTCTTAAAAAGCAAAAAAGTCATGCTGCAGCCGGGTTCGAACCCTCGACACACCGTCAATTTGCATGCGAAAACCAGACAGAACTTATACTCGCGACTTTAGGGTATTAACTTTTTCATTCTAGTGTTTATTTCATACAGTAGTAGCAAAAATAAAGTTGCGAATGTTAATCATAAAATGTGCATACACAAATAAATTGAAAAATGTACATGAGACACAAATAGACGTACAAAATAGATGAAAAATGTACAAAAGACAAATAATGACAAATACGGTTGAGCTAAGGTCGTTTCCTGGATTTTAGTTCTTGTTCGAGGAGAAAGAGTTCGATGATCCGCGAGAGCTCAACAAGCCACGGGTCGATCCACCTGAAATAACAAAGTCAAAAACATTAGATTGAAATTCTACACGCTTTCAAACAAACTCACTTTCAATTGAATATTTAGACACGCTTGAACTTGCAGCGTTGACATTGTTAGCGCAATGTGCATGAAGCAACCTAAAAGAAAGCGATTAGCAAACAAAACAGTAAATTACTCACTTGGGCAATCCATGCACCGTGCTCTTGAGAACCTCTTCGTCTACAAGTAGAAAGCCGTCACAGACACCGCAGCGATCAAAGCCTAAAAGCAAAATAACATTTTCTTTGCATCTATTCCTACCTTTGCACGAGAACCCAGAGTCGACGCTTTCATCTGTATTACAAGCCCGTTCCCAAGAGCAAACTAAAGAAAAGTTATGACTAAGGAGCAGAATTGTTTAACGCTACCGTATTGACCTTCATTCCCGTCCAGAAGCTTTGCGATTTTCCCAGTTGTAATATCATATTGCTAAATACTTATATTTGTGACAGTAATAGCCATTATTCAAAACCCACCAATTTTGGTCTCGACCAGGTACTTTCTACTGTTATTCCTGATTGGTATTGAGTGACCCATAGCCATATGCCAAGCATCTCCTCGAAGAAACAGAGATCCAACTCTTTTACCATTTTGCAGCATTTAGGGCAGTTTTGCGTTGGGTTCAGCTAAAAAAAAATCTATTTAGAGCTACTTTCCCATCAAACTCACAAAGTAAGCCCTTTGATAGCACTCCAGATGAAAGCAATGTCCACAATTTGTCCTCAGCATGAATTTGGTATCAATCTTATGTTTGCACTTCGAACAAGGTACCGTTTGATTGTCGACTAAACTTTTGATGCAAGCGAAAAGATAACGACCAACCTGCCGACGCTTTCTTCACATCGCTAGAGCTTTCTTTAGTGAACGTCCAGTAGTTGACCTTCTGTAATTGAAACAATATAAAAATAAACAGCAGAACAACAATCAGAAAATTTCAAATGATTAACGTTACTTCTTTTGTCGTTCGCCATTTAGAAGCGCTAAGCATGTTTCCCTGGTAAGTGGCAAAGTGGAATGGATCATGGCGCTCCTTATCGCACATGCAGAGCAAGATTTCTTTCATCTCATTTTCACAACACGGACACTCATTAGCCTCGTTAGTCTTCTTCTAAAACAAACAAATTAATAAGTCTTAACTTATAGCACATAAGCTTTTGTTTTCAATTGAAAGTTTCTGCTGTAAACAGTTAAACGTAAGGGTTTACACTAATTTAGAAAAAGCTTATTTGTTTTTCTAAAGATACAACACTCATCTACTACATCCTGAAAACTTCCGCACAAAGACCAGAACTAATTAAAAATATTTGCGTACACGAATCAATAACAAACTGATACTTTACTCCTAATAGAACATTCTATAAAGATAAATCATTCCATAAAGTATAGAAAATTCTATAAACACTGTAAAAGATAAATCGAAACTCACAAAATGATGTTCAAGCAAGCATTGTTGATGAAAGGTGTGCTTGCAGTTCTTCGTGATCACTAGTCCTCCGCCGATACCCTTTTCGCACAAGTCACATGTGAAACGGAAGGTCATTCCTAAAGAAATAAGCTACTTAATCAAGAACTACAAGCAAGGAAAGGTTAAGGAAAGAAACGAGAGACAAAAATGACCAAATGACCGGCGCACGAAACGTAAAAAATGGAATCTTTGCGCGGAAGTCGTAAATTGACGCGGTTAAATAATGTGATATTCGCGCCAACTTATGCACTTCGTCAACTGAATATCTTTAACTCGGGAAACGACTCTAATCTTCTTTAAATTTTTTTTCTGTGCAACTTAATTATGATCCCATTCAATCAACAATTCAATTCATCAAATGACTTCATTCAATCGAGCAACTCTGAAAAAAAAGATTACGGTAAATTTCCAAAAAAGTGATTCAAAAATGATGAAAAATCGTTTTTTTTGCCAATTTTCAATTATTTTTTTCTAAGCGTTGGTTAATGCTGAAAATATGTTATATCTCAAAAACTCACCCATCCTCTACCTTAATTTGATACCTAAGCGCGCAGAAAGAAACGTACTGGTGTCGAGATATGAGCATTCGTTTGAGAGTAAACTTAGACTACGCGACGCTTCTATGGGGGCTGCTTTTATTAGAGTATTTACGGTATCTACTTTTTGTCTGATTCTGTGAGGGTTCAAAAAGAATATCGAAAGAAACAAAAAATGGATAGATTGGAGAAAAAGCTTAGAACAAAATGATTGAAAAAATGATGAAAAATCGAGATAAAAACCTCTGGAAGTACTCCTAGAGCTATAATCTTTCTTTATACCAGATCAAATATCGATTTTCAGATTCACTCTCAGTTCCGAAAACGGAAACCAAGTCGCCGATCGACGAAATGGTAAAATAAAATATTTCAATGAATATAGATAAATTTCAGCAAAGCCTTCAATTTGATATCGAAGCTGAGAATCGAGTTCTGATGGAGTTGTTGAAGAGGAGAGATGATGAGATACAGGAAATACAACGAATGGTTAGTTCTGCGTGTACTTTGTGCTCAAAAACAAAAATATCATCTTTCTGGCACATTCAATTCTTCATTTTCTCATGATACTAAACTGTTCTTGTAGAAAGTTGAGTCTTGAGTGCGCCAGAAAGGATGTGTTTACAACACAAAATACACCACATCAGTTTTTTTGAATCAGTTGATGATTTAGAACAATTTAAATGCTCAAGAGGACAAGAAAAAGATCGAACGCTTGGAAATAAAAGTGCAGAGATTGAGGGATGAGAATGAAAAACAAAAGGAGAAACTGACTGATAGTGAGGTTAGTGAGAATATTCTGCTGAGAAGATTTGATTTTTAAAAGGAATAAACAATTTCAGAGTGATTCTTCAGCAACAAAAGAACACCGCGAAACGATCAAAGCTTTGGAAAACGAAGTGCTCAGGCTGAAAACCGAGAACGAACAGCAGAAGCAATCACTGAATGAGATGAGTAATAGAGTTGGATGCGGATGGGGATTGGATCAAATTGGATCCATAACAGAGCCGATCCAATTCAGAATTGGCTGAGAATTAATCAGAACCAATCTGGAACAAATTTCTTGCGTGTAACGTATCGTTCTCTAGAAAGGTTTCAACTTTCAACTGTTAAATGATCATGCAAACCAAATCATTTGCGTGCTGTCAATAATTCAATTCAGTTATGGATTCTTGTTGGGAAGAGCCATCAGAAGATCGAGAGGCTTAATGAAGAGGTGTATGTTGTGAACGATTAAAAAGATTTGAACACAGTGATTGAAACAAGCAATTGAAATCCAACAATATTCAATGTCTTTTTCGAATACGTAAAAATTTCAAAATGCCGCGTTACGCCGCAAACACCAGCCCGACAACTATGGAAAATCGAACTGATTGAAAATGATTAGAGAATAAATATTTTACTTCTTCATGCATTGCAAAAAGATTAGGATATAAGCATGACAGCCAGGAATCAAACATTGTATTGTTTTTGTCTATTGTTCGGCCTTTATTGGGGCAAAAATCTGAATCAATTGCATCAGCGCAAATTATTGCATTTCAATTGCAACCTTACAATTCATTTATTCTCCATTTCACCTCAGTTAGTGTTTTTAGCGCGAATTGACATAGTATTATGCCTCAAAATTTTAATCGCTTAGCCACTTTTCAATTCTTAACTCGTTTAAAAGCTTTCAAAATTTTCGCTTTATCTAAAGGAGTGGGGCAATTGCTACCTTTTTTGGATTATGTGATTTTTCCCACCCATTTTTGCTATACATTTTTTCTGTCATATAATTTTTTAGTTTTTGCGTTTCTTTTTCAATTTTCTTATTCAAGCTTAATGTTTTTAGCTTCGGAACTAATGGCGAATCATGTGACCGGATACATGCCCGACATTTTGGACAGCAAATAGGTTCAAAGTAGATTGTTTCAAATCTTCTTTTTTTCTTAAAATTCAAAAAGCACCCGATACTTTCTGGGTAATTTGGGGGCGTAGGATCCGAATATCGACATTCAAAGCGCTTAGAAGCGATCTGGTAAATGCGCAAGTGGGTATGTTTGTTAGGAGATTCTAAATTCCGACCCCCTTGCGCATTTGCCAAATCGTTTCTAAACGCTCTGTAATGTCGATATTCGCATTCTACGCCCGCAAATTACCCAGAAAATCAACTTTTTAAACAAAACTGTTCAACATTTAGTTTTAAGTTTTAGGGAGCTTTTTAAAACTCCGAAAAGTTGCGCTTTTGACCGGTTGCGCAAAAAAAAGTCTCAATTGCTCCACCCCTATCTGAAACCTGGCTAAGCGATCACTTCTCTAGCGCTATTTTGACCCCTTGCAATTATTTTAATGTTATAAGATGTGATAGGGTTTCCTTTAAACGTTCTCATTCATTTATTGTGTAAATCTCTTAAAATTTTTCCAAATGTAGTTTTTCTAGGGTAATTGATGGCGCTGATCACAAAAAAACAAACATTTTAAAGTTATGTTTTCAATTAAAAAATTTATGTATTGCCGTTATATTGGGTAGTTTTTGGCCCTTAAGAGGGCCGTTGGGTTGGGGTTTATATGGCTTAGCTTATAAAGACCTTGACCTTAGGGAGCGGGGCTTCTTATTAAACCAGTCTTAACAAGTAGAAACCAGGTTAAAGGGACATGCAGAGTTTTTTCAAAACAAAAAAGTTACTCCAATACACAAGTTTTTTAATTGAAAACATAACCTAAAAATGTTTTTTTTCGTGATCAGCCTCATCAATTACCCTAGAAAAACTACATTTGGAAAAAGTTTAGGGCCCCCCAACTGCCTTAGTACCTCTAGATTTTTGACTTAATCTCGCTTTATCTTTACAACCAGCCTTCTACTTTACTATTTGGTTATTGGAACTGCCAAATTGAACTCAAGTCAAATAAATTGACAAGTAGGTCTTATTCAAAACCACTCATTCATTAGCAAGCCTTTTCATGGTTTTTGCTTTGATTTTTTGCTTTTCGATTTTTTCAAACTGATTTCTTCTAAATAGTTTTACTTCGTTCGTTCGCTCGCTTATATTTTATCCTAGATGTGGTGATTTCTGACACCGGGATCAAAAATGTTAAAAGATGTGCCCCTCTTCCGGAGCTGACCACTAGTCGATTGCCTTTGAAACTCAAGCCGAGGGACTGAATGTTGCACTTCGTGGGAAGGGTATCAATTTATGTTTGCATTTTAAGAAAAATTTTGACTTAGCCGCGGTGTTACTAACCGAAAAGTTATCTAAATCTATGTTCTGCTGGGTCTCAACAACTGTTGAATCCGATTATAGTTACTTATGCTCTAGCATACTGAATTTCGTTGAATCAGCTTGTAATTGCGAATCTTTTTCTTCTTCTCCCCGCATTCTTAGGGCTAAAAAACGACTTATTAACCCTATTTATATTAGAGACCTAGTAGCCAATTCCCATTACTCAGATCCATCAAGGGACGATCCAAGAGTCTTTCGTGCACAGAAACTACGCTCTAAATTCTCTCATAAATTGAATCTAATATAGAAAAACGTGCGGTAAATTCCAATATCCCTAAAAAGTTTTTTCTCCATATCAATTCGAAAGCTAAGGACCCGAAATCCATAGCTTCCTCCTTTATTGACCCTAAAAACCCTCGAATACCTCTTACCGATCCGGAAAATATAGCAAATCTCTTTGCGGAATTCTTTAGCTCCACCTTTTCTGATGATAGCGGTAATTCTTTACCAACCTTTTCAGCAAACGGAAATACTAATGTTCCAGAACAGCCAAACTTTTTACTTACCCTTTTAGATATAGAATCGACTTTCCTTAAATTACGCCCTAAAAAGACTATTCGTCCGAACCAAGTGGCCTCTTTTGTTTTAGAAAACCTATCTAGGATCTGTAAGCTTTTTAACAAAAGTTTAGTCACTAGAATCCTACCCAAAATTTGGAAGCAACCTTTTATCATCCCTATTCTCAAATCCCCTCCCAAAAACGATGTAAGAACTATAGGCCCATCTCCCTAACCTGTCCCCATTCCAAAATTTTTGAGATAATCATCAACGATAAAATTCTTAGTCACCTTAATGAGCATAGACTCCTCTAACCCAAGCAATTTGGTTTTCTAAAAAAGGAGACATCCTCTCAATTAGTTCTAGCTTACAAAGAAATAGCCGATTCTTTAGACCAAAGGGCCTTGTTCTAAACCGAAGCTATCTTTCTTGACTTCTCTAAAGCTTTTGATACTGTCCCACATAGATTACCCATTCATAAACTTGAGGGTTACGGAATTTGCAGCAACATAAGGGTGTTTATTCAGGAGTTTTTCTCTAGCCGCACCTTTAGAATTTCCCTTGATGGATCTTTCTCCTTTCCATTCATTTTTCCAGTGGTGGCCCACAAGGTTCAATCCGAGGTCCTATCATGATTTTGGCGAAGACCTGGGAACTAAAGTTATCTGAATCTAAAAGTATTCCATTTTCGACGGGTAAATTTCAATTTCCCCTTGAGATAAATAATACTTCTCTATCTTCCCTAGTCGCGAGCAAGTGGTCAAAGATTTGGAAGTCTACGTATCCTCTTCCCTCCCCTTCCTTTCGGCTGTCACATAGAAAAAATTTGTCTGAAGGCTTTTTACCCTACAAGTAGAATTCTTAAGTCTATTATTAATCTTTATATTAAAACATATAGACGCTGTTTTATCTCTTATGTTAGGCCCATTTTAGCATACGCTTCCAAAGTATGGTTCCCTCCAAAATTTGTCTTATTAACAGAATCGAATCAATCCAAAAGCGCTTTACTAAAATTGCCCTCCTAAAAATTACGAGAAGGATCATAACTATAGCTATGCACAAAGGGTTAAAGTTTTCCAATTAGATACTCTGCAACACCGGCGGCTAGTCATTGACTTATTAGAATGTTTTAAAATTCTAAAATGCAAACATTCTGATCCTCTTTATGCGGATTTTTTCCCTCCCTCTGTCCCCTCAAGCTCCAGAAGAGGCACATCTTTTAAGTATCCCAGATCCCTTTCTAATGTTGCTTTTAATTGCTTTCACAATCGTGTTGCTCGCGCATAGAATTCCCTACTAATTAGAATTAGAAATTTATCATCTCTCCCCGTTTTTAAAAGAGCGACTTCTTGTCTAGCACAATTGCTATTTTTTTGTATTGAAATTCCTATCGTGAAGCTAGTTTATCATTCCACCCTCTTTGAGTTTTCGCTCTAAATTTCTTTATTGTCAGTGCTTTTTTCCCTCTTTTCCATCCTGTGTAAATTTTGCTGGTCCACTTATTCATTTGCCGAATAAAGTATATATGTATATATTTATCCCTAAAAGGCACTAGTGAGTTGTCAAAAATCATGCATTTTGCAAGTGGCAATGCAGTTCGATTTTCTTTTAGTTAAAGAGTTTTTGACGGATTGCGGCTGCACAATACACCAAGCAACACTTATTTACAACGATCTCGGGTGAAATAATTTGAACATCAAAAGGAAAGACGATCTAACTGGTTACTAATTGGATATTCGACTTCATGACTTTAAGCGCTGATGAATGCAAAGAGATACAGGTAAATGTAAATGCTTAGGATGAATGGTTAATATTAGCTTGTTAACACTGCTATAGGTTGGGCAAGATTCGTTTATTTCAACTTTCGAAGTTGAGCCAAATCTCTTTTATCATTTTGAGTTTTTTTGGTTTTGTTTTAAGGTACTACCCTGTCTGCAAATAGGTAAAGATTTAAAGCATAAACTTGAAAGCTCATTTTTCGCCGCAGTTTTTTTGGAGTGAAAGAAGAGGATTATAAATCACAAGCGTAATTTTTACTAATGTGCGAAAGATGAAGAAATTATACTTGTTTCGATATGGTCTTCGAAATAACCATCAATTTAATTTAACCATGGCACATATATTTTAGGAAAATGAAAAGCTTGTACTGGAATCAATTTATGGAGCCGACTTGCAAATTATGGCTGGACCATGGAAGGTTGGTAGCAATGGTTTACAAGGATCAAAATGGAAATTCGAGACGAAACCAAGTCCATGGCGTTAAATTGACTATGCTGATTCAGAATTTGATATCCAATCTACTAAACCCCTTGTAAACGAATTCAATGCGTTCAAAAAAATATTGAAAACAGAGTCGGAATCAGCATAGCCGGCCTAATAGACTTGGTTTCATTTCTAAATCTCATTTTGAGTTTGTCTTTTTCTTATAAGTGTTACCATAATCTCAAGTAGATAATGATAGCTTGATTCTGCTTTTGTAATTTGAACTTTTTCAGATTTGGAAACCCCTAGAAGCCATAATCGCTTTGCAACCAACAGAAGGTGCAAGTCGTCGACCAGATCAAAAGAAGGAAAAAGCTCTTGTTGGTCAAGATACAACGATGTTTTCCGTTTCTCTACACGTCAAATGTACACTTAGTTATCCAAATGAGTAAGTTACACAATGAAAAATTGTATCATCTGGTTTAGAGTTCCTCAAATCTTCCTGGAGAAAGAACGAGGGATACCGAAATGCGACTTGGATCAGCTTCTGGGTTTATTGAACGAGAAAACGAAAGAGCTTCAGGGAATGGTTTTGAAAATCTGTTATCCATCGCAAATTGTATTTTAGTCAATGATTATGGATCTTTGCGAGATTGTTCGCTCTTTTCTGTACACTGTATCACAAAAGAGGGAATCACTTCATGCAGGGATGGCCGAGCAACACGCTGAGAAACAACGACAATTAGAGGTAGCATAAGAAAAGCTTCAGCTAACTTTTGGCCTTACACTATCCAGGGATCCGATATTATTCACTAAATAGTAAGCAATACAGTACCCAATGTAGTATAGTGTGAAATTGACGTCAAGAATAAATTAATGCAGTAAAGTAATAATCTCAAGCAGAGTCCGTTTCTCTAACCTAACGAGTTTTCCAAAAGACATCTATTAAGACAGTCAATAAGTAATGAGCCTCTCCTTTATTTGCAATTTCGCAAAAGCCAAACCATAGCCAAACCATCTTTCTGATATTTTAATATGATAATTATCGAAGAGATTAACCTTATTGTGCAAAGTTTTAGCTGAATCTGATGGCTGGGCTTTGAGAAAGCGTCTTTAGAAATTGTGATAGAAAGAAGCACTTCTCCAATATAACTGAAAACCCAGGCATCAGATTGGAATGAAACTTTCTCAGATACTAAGCAAAAAATTTTTCTAGATCCTTCAAAAATTTTAGGATATTTGATTGGTTACTTTGAGAGAAAAAAAAGGAGATTTTGAAGAAATTAAAATCAAATTATTACTCAACTAAAAATTCCTCCTCTAAGCCCAGCCATCAGATTAAGTTCACTTTGTACAATAATAATGTTGATCTCTTTGATAATTATCATACTAAAATATCAGAAAGATCTAAGGCTTGGCTTTTGCAAAATTGTAAATAAAGGAGAGGCTCATTACTTATTGACTAACCTAATAGTTAAAAAAGACGCCGTATTCTTAATCCACTTATTTTTAAGCTTAAGTCTTTAGAAAAGCTTCCAAGAGGAAAGCAATTTCGGAACATAGCTTATTTGACTTGTGCCAAAAGCGAGTTTGCCAGGAAGCGTGCGTTTGCAAAAATTATTTGTCTTATCTACTGTACGTTCTTCTTGTCATTCTCAAATTTCAAACTTCAGCGTCAACGAGCCTCAAGTCAACAAAAAGAATGGGACCAAGTAGACGAAGAGCGGGAAAAACGTCAACTAGAGGCCGAATGGAAAAGAGAAGAGCAACAAGAAAGACAACGAATGAGCTCTCAGACTGTAACCCAGTCACAATTCAATTTAGTAAAATATTTCAGGATCAAGACGTCTGCTATATCGGTTCTCACGCCATTTCGATAATCGAAAATCGACCCGCTGAACACGAAAGAAGAGTGAATCAACTCTGCCAGGAATGGTCCGGAACTTACAAGGTTTTTGAATTCATGCTAAGACATACCGTAAAACTAACAGAACCCTATAGAAGCGTCGCGTAGTCTAAATTTGCTCTCAAACAAACGCCCATATCTCGCACCAGTACGCTTGTTTCTTCGTGCTTGGGCATCAAATTAAAATAGAGAAAATACTTTTTAGATATAACAAATTTTTGGCATTAACCAGTGCTTAGAAAAAAGTGATTGAAAAATCGGTTTTTTTGCCACTTTTCAATTATTTTTTTTCTAAGTGCTGGTTAATGCTAAAAATTTGTTATATCTCAAAAACTCACCCATCCTCTACTTTAATTTGATATCTAAGCGCACAGAAACAGACGCACTTGTTAGAGCCATCTATTAGAGTTTTTACGGTAACCAATTTCAGGGACAAACGGTTTTGGTGTCAGAATGGATTTTCCAACACACACTTGGCCGGAAAGAAGCCAAGAAGAAAATGCCCAGCTTTCAGACATTTTTAGGTTCAAGAATTACCAAAAATCTCCAAAATTTTTTTTAGAGAAGCTAGCTGAATTTGAAAATGTGTTCAATGGATTGGCCGGTCTAATGGATGTTGATGCTTCTGTGGTTCCCTATGCATTTCTTCATATTGACCGATTGGCGATCAAGGAAACGCACTTTCACGTTTGTCATTTAACTACCATAATCAAATAAAGGGACACTCTTTAATTGAAAGCCATCCTAAACAAATGATGTTCTAGGTTCGAATCTACGTTGGACAATACATTGCACTGGTCGATTTAAACCTTCAGACGATTCTCGATCGAGTGACGAATGATGTAAATAACCTTGCTGATACTTCGTTCAAATTAATTTTTATAGGTTGGAGCGGTTCGACGGTTAGCTACATCATTGGTCTGTGGGTTGAGGTGGCTTCACGAACAACAACTTGCGCACGGATCTCTAGGTAATCGATTTGGAAACGGGGATGGGATCAAGAATATGAACACGGTCTCTGGGAGTACTCTGCTGTTTCTACAGCGTGTTCCAAAAAAAAGTCAGCTCAGCTCGATTTTTCTCAGAATTTCTAGGGGCTTCTGGTGGTTATTGTGGGGTCAAAGGGAATATTTTAGGCGGACAAATTTTTATATTTTTTCACTTTTTTTTTTCCGATTTCATGATCCCTATACAAAATTTCCAAGCCACCATGACCACCACCACGATGAGACTTTTGCCATAAAATTACCATCGCTCTAATACAGCACTTATGCTAACTCTAATATGACACCACGATGCCAGTAAAGTTTTAATTTTATGGCAAAAGTCTCATGGTGACTCAGAAATTTCATGTAGAGGAGTCATAAAGTTGGGAAAAGGATCAAAAATTTGCCCGCCCAAAATATTTACGTTGGCACCATAACAACCCCCAGGACCTAGTGAGAAATTCTAAGAAAAATCGGGGGGTGGGACAAATGCGACCTTTTTTTTGCGCACCTGGACATTTGCGCACCTTTTTTGCTGGAAAAGGCCTTAGGAAAGGTCGTAGAGCTTCAAAAATATTTTCATGTAAGGGAATAGTAGAAGTAGATTCCGAATTTCGACAAATCAGACCTCGCTGACACGTCAAATTTGGGCTAAAAGGCAAAAACTACGTAAGTTAACGCGTTTCCGCAGTTTTTGCCTTTTAGCCCAAATTTGACGTATCAGCGAGGTCTGATTTGTCGAAATTCGGAATCTACGCATACGATTCCCTTATATGAAAATATTTTCGAAGCTCTACGGCCTTGCCTAAGGCCTTTTCCAGCAAAAAAAAGGTCGCATTTGTCCCACCCCCGAAAAATCGAGCTGAACTGACTTTTTTGAAACACCCTGTAGATGTCTGATCCTAGGTACTCTGGGACAGGGCTCTGAAAAATTATGGCTTACTGTCTTTAAAGATGTTCCAACCAAGCCATATCAGGCTGTTCAGATATTGCCTGGCAGGGATGTTCCAGTCCCAAATTTTCAGAGCCAGTTGAATTCCTGGGCGGGCTGCTTTACGAGCCTATGGCCTATGGATCTCTAGGAGTTTCAGGGCCTGGGCTGACATAATTAGAACACTTTAGCTATGAACTCGCTTTGGACCGACGATTGTACAGCGTTTCGACTAGGAGATTGGCAGATTGGGTAATTGGACTAAAAAAAATAAAAATTTTGACTTCTTTTCAGAAGGGCTTTGAACGACCTAGCGGATCTTTTTCGATCAACTGTGGCTGACAAGCCAATTGCATCGGTGGAGAAATTAGATCAAAAAGCCCTTCGAAAAAAGGATCTCTTTGTCCTTGGTTTGTCTGGAATTCTGATCAAGCACAGCAATTTAGGTACGTTATTGGACACGTTGCGAGTGGGGCCGTGTGAATCGTCTTCTATCTCACCTCTGCTCCAAGCATTCAGTGCTGACTGTCAAAGTGCAAAGTCGATTGATGAGCTAGTTGATCACCCGTACTTGTCAGCTGGTTTGTGTCTGATGGAAAGCGTTTGAGTTGCCTTTCAGATGCTCTACTACTCGTGAATGAGGGCAGTTCCTCAAGTGCTGGTCTTCAAACAGTGGCCGGAGCAAGTACGAGACTCGGGAGAGACTTCTTCATTGTGAAATCTCTTGGAAAGGGTGCTTTTGGTGAAGTTCTTCTTGCACGCAACAAGCTGGACCTTGTACATTATGCTGTGAAGGTAAGTGACTTGTTATATTAGGTTGGCAATAATGAAATTTCATTTTACTTAAAACTCTTTTTAAGAATAATCAGGCAACCAATCAAAAGACGGTTTGTGCCATTCGAAGGATCGATCTTTCCTCCTCGAAATGGCTTCTAAAAGATTTTGCAAAACTTTTTTTTGAGGTTTTCGGGTGCGGGAAGGTCAAAAATGCCGAGAGCGTCTAGTTAACAGCTTTTTTTTTGATGGGGAGCTGATATATTTTTTGTGCAAGAGGAAGGTCAAACTCTTTTCCATTTTCAGCCAGACCCATCAAGCCATTTTTTAAAAAGTATCCAAGTTGCTCAAAAACGTCTCAAACGAGCCAAAAATCCTTATTTCAAGTCATTTTTCAAAATAACATGGAGAAAAAACGGCTGGACCTATTTAGCTGAAAATTTGAGTGAATATGTAAAAAAAATATTGACTTTTCTTTGTGTGGAAAATGAAAATGAATGCTTGTTAAAAAGTTGTAAAATTTGCTATTTTCTGTTTTTGCCAATTTTGGCTACTTTCATTTGCGCCCCTCCTTTCAAAACCTCCAAAACAAAAGTTTTGCAAAATCATTTAAAAGCCATTTTAGAGAGGAAAGATAGACCTTTCGAATGGTACAAACTTTGATTTTGATTAAAATTTTGTGGTTACCTGATCATTCCTAAAAAGGGTTTTAGATAAAAACCACATTTCATTATTGCCAGCCCAATATTTACACTGACACTTACGTTGGCATTACATTAAATATTCTAAGGCCCTAGTTCTGAAAGCCAGGCCAAGCTAAAGCCAGCCAAAAATTAATTTCTTTGGTTTTTAGTTTGACTTGACTTGCCTTAGCTTTCGCTTGAAAATAAACTCGATGAACAACCCCCGTCCATTACTTAATTCAGGTCATTCCTCTGGATCCGCGCAGTGAAAAATTGAATCGAAAAATGACACGGGAAGCCAAACTATTCGCTAAATTGAATCATCCAAATGTTGTCCGTTATTACAAGTAAGTCCTAAAGATTTTTAGAAGATAAACAAATTTAGTGCCTGGATTGACAATACAGCCAATTTTTGTGCAACTGCCTCACCTGTATCTCGAAAACAGTCAGAGAAATTGAAATTGCCGTTGCCAAAAGTTGACGGTAAGTTGGAATTACATTTTTGACTATAAAAATTTCTAGACTCACTATTGCCAACTCATTTGCGGCATCTCGATCTTCCAAAGAAGGAAGTGAAACCAGAGGCAAGCGAATGGAGTGCTGAGTGGACGACATCGTTTAGAGGTTAGGCTTTTTCGCACCGTAAAGAATTGCCACAATCTATGACAATATTTCTTCTTAAGTAGAGTTCATTGATTGAAACACAAAACCCTAGGAAAAGCAGGAGGCAAGACGCTCAACTTATAGTTGGATCGCATTATTCTCTCGGTTTAGCTGCTATATAGGTAGCATAATGGTTTAACAGGATGTAGACTTTTAAGCAAAAATACAACCAAATTTAAGGCAAAATTGATTCCAGGAATTTGAGCATAGTGAAAACGGGAAAAAACGTTCAGTCGCTCACCGCTCCTTCCCCTTTACGGGTTCCAAAAGGGAAGCGTCCTATACCGGACGGGAATGCCAGATGAAGTGCGCGCGCACAAAGAACACCTCGCTAGTCATTTACATAGGGATTTCTCTTTTGCTTTGTAGATGGTTCAAAAAGAAGATATCCAGCTGGAAATTTGTACCCGGAGGTTTTCGGGGTCGGCGAATCGATTGGAGCTATTTATTTGATTGAGTCTAGGGCAAAATTGGGTCAGGTGGGATTTCGAAAAGGCCAAGCCGGTTTCTTGCGTAGAATCCAGGACTTTTTAGTTGTTTTTGCTTATCGAAGTTTTGCTTGTTGCTTATCACTTGTAACTTTTAAAATCAAGACATTCAAGAAGACCAATCTAATAGCTGATTTTCTCGTCCCTTCGGTTGGGCAAACTTTGCTACTCGCCACTTCAAGCACTTCAAGAAAATAGTTTAATAATGAAATTAGAGATCAAATTATAAAACTGATTTCTAGCATCATAATTGGTGACTTCAGTGAATGATGCTTCTTACGGCAATGCTGCTTCAAGTGTTAGGCTCATATTGAAGGTTAAAAACGAGCTCACCCAATCGATTCCCGAACCCTGAAAACCCCCTTGGGCGTCACTAGATCCAAATCTCCGGGCTCAATTTTTGCTTCAAATTTGCTTCAAATTTTGCTACAAATTCACTTCCTGTTAAACCACTCTGATAACTATTAGAGTTAGATTAGTGATGTCTAACCCCATACGGCGCCCAACTAGAGTTTGTATTCCTGGTCACTCTGAGTCTCATATCCCATAGTCAAAGACGCAGCCAGAGGTAGATCACAAAAAGTCTAATGTAGAACATACCAAAAGCTCTATGATCTACTCTAGATTACTGTTTTTAGGAAAACGAGAATCATCTGAATCTTCTTCGGACACATCCGAGACAGGCGGTGATCTGCAATTATTTGCGACAAACGCAAGCGATGGAACCGACTTCGACGTTATATTTGAAGAGTCTGGCGCTGAGAAGGCTCCCACAACAAGTGATGAATCGTCTCTTAAAGAGGGCGAAAAAAGTGTGGCGAAAAAGGAAAATGGAAAAACTACAGAGACACAAGTAAGCTCTTTTCTTTTGATTAGACTGCTTCAGTTTAGCTTGAAAGCACAGACGGCTCCTGCTCAGCTCCAACTAGATTGATTTACATTCAGATGGAGTATTGTTCAAAAGGAACTTTGAGGTATGCAAATCATAAGTGGAGTTAATAAATACAAGCATTTCCAGAGGCTTAATCGATTCTGGAGCTTTGAAGGGAAACAGTCGCTTGGGATGGAAACTTTTTGGCGAGATTCTATCCGGCCTTGATTATATCCATTCCCAGGGCATGATCCATCGAGATATTAAACCGGTGAGACATTAGGATTTTCTGCTAACGGGAGTGGCAAAAATAGCGTAGATAACAAAGCTATACCACTAAAAATATCATTAACATTACGGAACTGGGGCAGCTGGTCTTATAAAGTATAAATCAGTGCAAATCTTGACCAACTCTATTTTCATCCATAAGCTTAAACCAAGATTTCTTTTCCCCAAATGGGAGTAATCGCATAGTGAGGTTACGGTAATTATCCCACGGTTTAGAAAACTACTATTTTGCATATAATGTGATTAATTTTGGTTCAAATTGATCGAAGAACTCGATCGGTTCGGTTTAAATCGATTTAGGGATTTTTCGTTTGGTTCGGCTAGAATGGATTCCTAAACCAAACCGAATCAGTTATCATTTATATTATTTAGTATTTGGTAACAGCTATTTAGTAAAAATCGATCATTTTATTTCTCAATAATACAAAAATGAAAAAAAAATCCGAACCAGCGACTAGCCGAAGCCGATGTTGCTTAACTTGGCAGATCGGAATAGATTGACCCCTGCGCCCATTGCTTGAGATCACCGCAAATTGGCGGAGTAGGTATTTATAGGGGCAGAAGGGGAGATGAGCAGTGAGACAAAGAAAATGGAAATCAGCGCTAAATTTCACATGACATAGACATTTGCATTTAAATACGTGCTTTATCCTATAGACCGATAGGCAAGACCAGTCGTCCCAGCTCCGTAGTGTTTTCCACACAATAATAAAGTTGCCATTAACGGAAAAGCGCTGAAAATTTGAAATCTGATGACTTTTAGATGAACATCTTACTTGACGCAGATCATCACGTTAAAATCGGAGACTTCGGTTTGGCTACCAGAGAGTTGCTAATTAAGAAAGATGCAGGACAAGGTGAATCTGTATATCCTATTACAATTACTAACTCTTCCAGGAGTTCAATCAGCTCTCCCAATCGATCAAAGCATGACAACTCAAATTGGTACCGAACTCTACATGGCACCAGAGCTACTTGCTTCGAATCCCGATGGACAACCTTATACAGCAAAAGTTGACATTTACAGGTTTATAGCCCACCATTCAATCTTAACCTTTGTTCAGCACTGGGATCGTTCTCTTTGAGATATTTTATCGACCCCTGCCACAGGGAATGGAAAGAATCTCTTTAATTCAAGCATTGCGCAAAAGTGCTTCGGTTCCAAACGATTTCTTGGGTAATCTTTCTGGAGTTCAAGTGAGTGAGTCTTTCCAATTTTCTTGATATCAAAATTTAGGGCAACGCTTGCAAGAGTTTGATTGAAGAGATGATCAACCCAAACCCGATGAATCGTCCGACCATTCGATCGCTGATCAGCGAAGGACGTGTGCCAGTGGCCGAAATCGATGATTTGTCTTTTCAGGTTTAAAAATGACTAATAAATTAAGGGCAGGCTCTTCTAACCGGGCTAGTAGGTCAACAGCAGGCCATGCCCGGTTGGGATTCCTCCTTTTCGCGTCATTAAGCTTTTTCTATACTATTTTAAAGCCTTTGGTCTTTAAAAGTTGAGCATTTTGCTATCCGAGAGTCGAAAAATCCGAAAAAAAAACTTCGTCTAAAAGGGGCTCTTCTAATAGAGAGGGCTCTTCAATTAGAATAAATTCGGTATTTTAGAAAACCTTTGCCCAAACAGTCCGTCGTCGCGGCGGTGCCCTTTTCTCGTGGATGATGTCTGCTTTAGTCGAAACACCGACACCTCTTCCACTCAATTATCACTTTGATCGCCATATTTGCGCTGATAAGGTGAGGCAATGAAGTGTTTCATTAATATTAGCTTGTGTTTCAGCAAGCGGATGAAGTGATTGGCCGTGAAAGGACATTGCGTAAAATGTTTGCGAAGATTGAGACACTGCTGAGAGGTACTGATTCGGTGCTTCTTTGTTAGAGGTGCCAAATCTAGTAGTACGGAGCTCTGCTAAAGTTATAAAGCTGAAGCAACTAGTTTTAGGTCAGAGTAGTCCTGGGCCCGGGTCCACCCAAATATTTGCCATTTAGCATCTAGCATTTACCAATTTAGCAGTTAGTGGATCCATGCGGAATCTTATAGTTAGCTTAGAAGCGCATAATTGGGATGTAAAAAGTGCTCACTGATAGTAAGATTAGACTTTGGCGCTGGAGTATTATTTAGGACCCAGACTTACTTCGAGGTCAGTCATCCGAGCTCCGTAATACTAGATTTTTCATTTCGAGAGATCAGAGACCTCTTCTGATTCAATTTCGAAAACTATCCATTTATTCAATTTAGTGAGAGCTTTTGAATCAACCCCCAATCATTTATTTGTTCCAACAAGCGATGTGATCACTCCAAAAGGATCAAGGAAACCCTTCATCGTCACCGATACAACCGCCATCCCAATTGCGCCTTCTGTAGGTTTTAAGCTCAAACTTGATCAATTTCGCTCTTTCAGCCTGACTTGCGGTGCAATTTCGTCCGTTTTTGTGCTCGAAATGCAATCAAGAGCCTCAAACGCTATCACTTCGGGAAAACCTATTCGACTAAAGATGGTAAGCAAAAGAAATTGGATTTTAATCATTATTTTGAGGTGGCTTACATCCACTCGAACAATGGGAGCTGAATGTGGATATTTTGGAGAAAGCATCAAGTGCCGAGGCCATTGAGACACAGGTTTGTAGGTTTCAAATTTTGGATTACCTATTAGCCCTATTATTGTGTAGTCTATCTTCAGCTCCCAGACTTTTTTGCCTTTGGTTTCAAAAACTAGATCTCAAGAGCTATCGTTTGACACTATTTGCCACATTATAGCACAAACGTTTACGAACGAAGAACGGAGCGTTCAAAGTAGCGACTTTGCAGCAATACCTGCAGTCATAGGATTAGGGTTGACAAAAAGCTAAATTTCCAGGTCAATCCAAGCCAAAGCAAATGTTTCAGGCTAAATCCAATAGTAAGGTTCCAGGCCAAGGCCGATGGAAGGACATTGAGTTTTGACTTTTTTTGCCAACCCTGCACAGATTACGGGATCATTTTCCAGATAATCTCGCTTGTTTCGGAAATCTCCACTGTCGTTCTCCAAGGTGCAGCTAAACCAGTTCTAAGGTTATTTTCCTATATATCGTATCAATATCCACAGTTTAGACTGGGTCATATGGGCTTGATAACAGCCATCTTTCGTCATCTCAACGTGATGCCAGAGCTGCAGGTCAAACTGCTTGAGCTGATGCACCAGACAAGCATAATGAAAAGTTTCTTGGGTTTTTCAAAACAGAAAGATCAACTATTCTAGAACAACGATCATTGTCTGAGCAAATCGAGATGTGGACAGAAGTTGCAGGAAAAGTGGCCGCATCTTTGGGATCATTCTTGGTCACAGTGACCTCAATAACGGCACTCAGGTAAAAGTCTGGCAATGTCAACACTGGAGAATAAGTTTAGAGAAGAACTCAAAGCGCTTCGACGCAGCAAGGACACGCTGGTATCTGAAGGAGTGAATGTAGCGATCACACACATGGAGCGAGTGCTTGATTCGCTCTGGGGTAAGTCTCTTCACTCATTCTCTTTACCTCTAAGACATACTGTAATCCAAAAGCGTCATTCTAATGTATGCTCCCAGTTACCGTAACTCAGAGTAACTCGAATTTTTGCAGGTCTTCCATTTGAAATCGAGCTGTGCACCTATCTTGTCTATCGCCCGAAGACTTTCGCCGATGGTCTGGTGTTTCAATTCTGTGCACCCGGTCCGAAACCGACGCAAAGAGTTCCCTTTTGCGCTGGAGGTTAGTGCTTGGTCGCAAAAGTTTTTTAGTATTTCCGTTTTTGCAAAGCGCCCGTGCTTTCAAAAAATGCGTCTTTGGTATCAAAAATAGCTCTGAATTTCAGCTATTTTTTGATACCTAAGCGCACATTGTAGCATAAATCAGTGTCGAGAAAAGCGCGTCCTAAGCTAGCCTACGCAACACTCCGCACCGTCATTATGGGGGTGGGGTACTATTGCAGTATTTACCCGAGCTATACCCAAACCCAGCTAGGTCACGAAATAGAATTTTGCAGGAAGATAGAGCTATAGAAGGTCCGGTAATTTAGGAAGATACGACAGTGTGCTGGAAAGAGCCCGTGCTGGCCAAGATGAGCTTCCACCGGGGAAACTCGCTTTGTGTGGATGCTCGATTCATATGGAACTGCTACTGCAGCTGTACCTGGCCAAGAATGAAAGTAAGCATTATACTCACCAAATTTTAGATTATAGTCAGTCCAGTCAGCCTATCGGACTGGATAAACATGGGTTCAGCCCACCAATTTCACAGCTCACTAGGCTCACAGTTACCTGAATTTCTTATTCTAGTCATTAAGTCTAAAATCAATTGGACTGAAATTTACTGTCAGCCAAAACCAGCCCATCAAACAACCCATTAAACTAGACTGGACCCAACCCATTAAACACGGGAAAATTCCAACCCGAACCTAACTCCACCTTCGTTTTCTTGACCGATTGCTCTGGAATTTTGTCTACAGATTGAAATCGACATTTTCAGCTTGTAGACAAAATTTCAGAGGCCAAGAAGCCTTTCAATCGGCCAAGAAGCGACCGAGAAAACGAAGCTGGAATTGGGTTTGAGTTGGAATTTTCCCATGTCTAGGCTGGGCTGGACCGGGCTGGATCAGGACCAGACTGCATTGCATGTCTAGAATTAATGTCGCTTTTTTCTTTCCTAGCAGTAATTTATTTCAGTTGAACCGCCATGCCAAGTTCTTGTTAGTTCATATTCGAGAGCTTTATCCAACGAGAAACTCAAACTAGCGAAAGAGCTATGGTCTCATTGTGTCTCCGCGGATATCAGGCACGAACCACTTGATAGTGAAGCCGCTCTTGACGCCATAAAAGTTTAAATACCTCTATTAACCCTACAAAATCAATTCAGGAACATTGCCGAAAAAGTGGAATAGCTACACATTTGATCATGTTTGATGCAAATTCGGTTGGCAAGCTTTTTCAAAATTATCAAAAAGGGTTTCTAGATCTTGGTTCGCCATGACAAAGCCGAGTATGGGAAAGTTGATGTGCGAAAAGCGGTAGAAATTGTGCTTTCGCTTTCAGCCAACACTGGGAACACGGGAAATCTAGAAAATCGTTCTAGTCTAAGTGGTGGAGCTGTAACAAGGTTGTTTCTTTTGGCTAAATGAAATGAATGGGCAGCTCCGGGGCTCAATCGATTCGAAACTGTATTTAGTCTAGAATCTGGCCCGAGATACGATCCGGTTTTGACATTTAAAATTCTAAGCTTACAAGGGAATGACCCTAACCTGAAGTTCGAAATCGTTTTGAGCCTAGGTGGATCTTATAGAATCGACCACGGAGATCACAAATCCGTAAAAAATTTTCGCCAAAGACCCTGCGAATGCGAGATATTCGACTTTAAAATTTTAGGATTCCTTTTTGAGGCCTGTTTACGAAGCTGCAAGAAGTGCAGTAAAGCCGAAATATCGGGTAATCGGACATTTGATACGCGCCACTTTTGCCATTGGCATTCTAACTTGGAGTTTAAATATATTAGACTGTCCAATTTAAGTATTCTTGGTATCATTGGAATGCGCCAAGTCTTTCTCTGTCGATTGGTATAAAAACTATTTAGATTGAACGGCCCAACGCCAAGATATTTGAGCTTTGAGCGCGTATCAAATGTCCCGCAATCAAAAGCTTGCGTTTGCAGAGTCTTTGGAAAAAAGATTTGTACGGTTTCGTAATCTCCATGGTTGATTCTATAAGATCCACCTAGAATTGAAATGATTCCGAACTTCAGGTTTGGGATGATCCCTTGTTAGATCCGATCCGCGTTTGAAAAATCCACCCAGCTCTAATTCTCATTTATTTCAGGAGTTCTTTGACGTCAAGCAGCTACTTGCATGCATCAAATGTCTCAGCGCTTCCCATGTCGCCATTTACTTTAGTCACCTATCAATGGGCCACCACGGAGAAGCCACGATTCGGTGATCGAAAAAAAATTGAGGTCGAGTTGCTTTGATATGCTAAAAAATTAGATTTTAGGGTCAATGTCAAGGGTTGCTTTCCGATACGATACGGAAATTCTCGCCAACTACTAGAGTCAATGTTTTGATCACCGAGCTGCCAACAGATATACTTGGGGCCGTTCATGGGAAATTGGGTAAGGCCAGCGTTGGCATAAAAAGCCAAAAGGCTTTCAATTGGCTTGATTTTTGATAGGCCATTTAAAATCAAAGATAAAAATTGGTCACGGAAGGATTCGAACCTAAGCTTGGCTTAATTTTCAGGCCAAAGCCAAGCCAAAAGGCAAGCATTGGCTTGCCTTGACCTAAAAAATCGGGTTTTCGCTCAATCCTGGGATCCATTCTACAACTTTCTTAGAAATTTCACTCACTGAGGATCAGCTACGCACGTTTTTCGACTCATTCACTCGACAATTTGGCAAATTTAAAGAGGTAAGAACAAAATTTACTGTAAACTCTCTAGTTACAGACTAAAAACCTTAATGTCGTCAAAAACTGAATACAAATTCACCAAAACACTCATTTTTAAGCCCTTTTGGATATGTAGTTAGGGTATGAAAAAGGATTCTGCAAGAATGTTGAAAAACAGATAAATAGATATTTTCTATAATTACGGTAATCTTTCAGGATTTGGAAGTGCTTTACACGTTGATCCTCCCTCTTATCTCATCTCGTTCATCTTCATCATCAACTTCTTTCCAAATGACGGTCCTCGTTTTATACTCGATCCCAGCAAACATTTATCGAATTACAATGTAAGCTTTGATAGAATTTTTAATTTCTACTTTCATTTTGCATTGCATTACGGTTCAAAAGTATTTTGTGATATTTTTTTTGTGATATAATATCTAATCTGAGATTTTGGTATTGGTCTTGATCGTGAAACTTTGAAATTTTGTCACGATGTACATATCGTATGCTATTTATAAATAACTCAATGTAGTTTTTGAAAAAGCCACACATCAGGTAATTCGAGTCATGCCAATCATTCAATTGGTTTTTGATCGGGGAACGTTATCAAAAAAAATCGAGATGCTCACAATAAAAATGAGTGTGAACTAGACATGGGAAAATTTCAACTCGAACCTAATTCCAGCTTCGTTTTCGGTCGCTTCTTGGCTGATTGCTCTAATGTCGATTTCCATCTGTTAATCTTTTCTTGAGATTTTGTCCATTCTACATAATTTTGATTTCATTCAATTCACAGAAATCGAAATTAAGTAGACCGAAAAAAAAACTTTAATGAACTTCATTAAACTTAGCTGCTCTCATTTTCACAGCCTTTTTCTTTGCTACAAAGGAGTTCTCTGGACGTTTCCACTTCAAAAATATCATGACTGTAAACTACAAATATTTTATTTTATTTGGTTCGGTGTTTGTAAGAAAAATTTCTTGATTAACCCTTATATCTCAGCCTTTATAAATCTTGCTTTTGTTTTATTTAAGTTTTATGCTTTAGTTATAGATTCGGTTAAAAAATGGAATGGAAAGCGTTATGTGGATGTCCGATTGGCACACATTTACCCAATTATGAGCGTCGAATTCGATGGACACCGCGGGGGAAATGTATGTTTGAAGAAAAGGTGTAGAAACTTTTTGAAACTTGAAGAACTTGAGTAATCTAAAACGTGGTAAATGTACTTTATTTTTGACTCGATTTTTTCGTATACAAAATTCTTCAGCAAATCTCCATTTCCCTCAAATGTGCGAAAGACTCGGTGATCGAGTGATTTGTCGTTATTGCAATGAGGCGAATTACTCGGTGAAATCGAATAAAATGTATGATAATATTTGGACGCATTTCTTGATGAAACATTGTGATGTGTTGATGGCATTTTGTCGAGAGGGCAAATTCAGATATGGGGAAATCGTCGAAGAAGAGGTCAGGGAAATGTAATTCCTAGATGACGAAAGATGGTTGTCATCAAGTGGATAATTTTGAAAGCTATCGTAATCTTTCTTTCAGATTTTATCTATCCTACTTAATTACGAAGCAATTCACAGTTTGATTTCTCGTTGAATCAGAACAAAATCAAGTGAATCGGACAAAATCTGAAAGATTGAGAAAAGATTACGAAAACTTTTCAAATTACCCATTTTTAGAAAACGAATTATCACTTTTCTATTCTAGCTGCCAGTTTTTAAATTACCGCAACCCTTGGTACTTTTAGAATTCTCAACACTCACTATCAGTCGATCCTACATATGAGGACAATTTCCTTAAATATCTCGAGAAAAACGAAAAGCCGAAATATTTATTGAAGGTATTTATAAAAATAAACTAGATATATTAAAGTGATAGTCTAAAGTTTAAAATTTTAGGAAAACTTTGCATCGACGAGTCAGGAAGAGTTCTTTGATTTAGATGATAAATCACAGATTCCAATGGTGAGTCGGGAAAAGATGCTTCATATACTTACTGATACTTATGTTCATAAGTTCATATACTTACTGAGATTAAATTTACACGTTATAATAGATAAAAATTACAGTAATACTATATACTTTAAAAGTTGGACCTGTCCGAGCCGTCACGACAAAGCGAAGCCGATGCTGATGATGAGATGAAGTACGAAATTGAGGAGAACAATGCCGAGGTGAGGGCTGAAATTTGATAGATTGTAGCTAATAATCAACTCGTAGATATTAAAAATCGAAAACTTTATAGAAGAAAAAGATTGGAAAACGAGACGGCAATGATTCAGATGACGATTACTACCCAAAGAACATGATACCAAAGGGGAAACGATCATTTGAAATTTGTGAGGTAAGTCGAAAAATATCAACAGAAAAGTCATTACTTTTCTTTTGCACTTATTGAGATCTACAAAATGAAACCACAAATCATAAAGATTGGACCACTTAGAAGAAAGTTATGGGGAGTTGTGTAAATGACCCCGTTGCGCAAAGAGATTTGCGGAAACTAGCCTTCCTCCTAATCTTAACGATTGGGTTTTGAAAAGGAAATGACGTCAACTTTCAAAGAAACTTTTATAAAATCGTTTAATCTTTAACTTTCTTTTAAGTCGACTAATCTTTATGATTTTGGTTTCCTTTTGTAGATCTCAATAAGTGATCCAAAGATCCAAAGCCAATAGGGGGTAGGCTAATTTCCGCCATTTTATTTGCGCAACTGGGTCATTCGCGCAACTGGGTCATTCGCGCAACTGGGTCATTCGCGCAACTGGGTCATTCGCGCAACTGGGTCATTCGCGCAACTGGGTCTTTTGCGCAACTGGGTCTTTTGCACAACTGGGTCGTTTGCGCAACTGGGTCTTTTGCGCAACTGGGTCTTTTGCACAACTGGGTCGTTTGCGCAACTGGGTCTTTTGCGCAACTTGTCATAACTTTCTTTTAAGTCGACCAATCTTTATGCTTTTGGTGTTATTTTGTTGCACTTATTGAGATCTACAAAATGAAACCAAAATCATAAAGATTGGTCCACTTAGAAGAAAGTTATGATGAGTTGTGCAAACGACCCTGTTGCGCAAATTAGCTTACCCCACAATTTTCAAATTCGAAAATTTGCGTCCAAATCTCTAACTCAAACATTTCAATTTCTTCATCTATTTTAAGAGTTTTTGGGAATTAGACCAGAAACAAAACAGAATTTCATTTCAGATTTGTGGTAAGAAACTCCTACACGGTGAATACATGTCGAGCACAAAGTTCATGCTGATCGAGCACGTGAAAACACATATGGATTGGAAAGAGTACAAGTGTTCAAGTAAGAGATTTTGGGATCTAAAAAAAGAGTATCGTAAAAACTCTAAAAGCCCACTCTCTGCAAAAGAATTAGCGGCGAAAGGAGGCGAACCCGCGACCTCTCTCTTCCGTTTGTTTGAGAGACGCGCGCGTTAACCACTTGGCTATGCTTTCGTAGATGGCGCTGCAAGCTTACTCCTCTAGCTCACACAACTCGGGTTCGACTCCCGCCCACGTCGGCACCATTTGGTTTTTTTAAATTTTAAAAGCACGTTGCACAACTACATGAAATTCTAAGCCAAACTAACTATGTTATTTGAAATGGCCCACTGGTTGCGGAGGAGTAGTACGCATAGATAGACAGACAGACTGACTGACTGACTGACTGACGGACAGGCAGACAGACAAACTGACTGACTGACTGACTGACTGACGGACAGGCAGACAGACAAACTGACTGACTGACTGACTGACTGACGGACAGGCAGACAGACAAACTGACTGACTGACTGACTGATGGACAGGCAGACAGACAAACTGACTGACTGACTGACGGACAAACAGACAAACAGATAAACGTCTTAGTCCCTTTATCTAGTAGATTACGACATGTTTCTAGTTTGTGATCACTTGATGCGCACGAAGCAAAAATTCCATAAACACAACGCATCGATGCACGAGGGAAATGCGAAAATCATTAACAATCGGTACAATTTTTGAAAATTAGAATTTGAGTCTTTAAAAATTATTTCTTTTTACTTAAAATTTTAGAATTATTTACTTGAAAAGATTGCCGATTCGTGGAGGGGAATGTTTTCCGAAATTCGCAAAACAGTTTAACGAACACATCAAGAAAATGATAAGGAAAAATGGAATGGAAGAAAATGAGAAGAATGAGGCAAACGAGGATCATTTATCAGTGAGTAATAGGAAAGAAATTTTTGAAAAACTATTTTCGGAAAGTCTAAATTGGGTAGCTGATAAAGGTTTTGAGCCGAATCGTTTGAGAATTTTGATCTAAATTATATTGTAAAGATCTGGTCTTGCTATATAAACTAAATTCACCAGGAAAAGCTTTGTTTCGTGAAGCTTTTGACACTTAAATCACCAAATAACAAAACTTTTATATTGACAAGAATCGATTAAACACCAATTTGAAGGGATAAACCCGAAAGTACACTTGTACAGAATGAACAGATTGCGGTATTTAGTCTAGATTAGGGTATTCAGTCTAGACTGTTTGGATTACGGTATTTAGTCTGGATTAGCGTATTCAGTCTAGATAAGCTTGTACTTGTACAGCCAAGTACAAGTACAGCCGTTGAGCTACGTAAGTGCCAAGGAGCACCTTAGAATTTCAACTGTTGGTGTCTAGGAACGAGGGTTCGTTCACTTACTACAATCGTATACTGTAGTAGTGGAGGTAATTACAGGCATACTGTAGCATATATGCATACTGTAACATACAGGCATACTGTAGCATACAGGCATACTCTAACAGCCAGGCATACTGTAGCATACCGGTATCCCAGACATACCTGTCCTAGAAACTATTTAGGTGATAAAGCTTAAAGAAACATTAGGTTGAAAGCCTCTTTGGCGATGAGGAGTCAAAAAGCCGTCCAAGTACTTCAGCAGAGGTGATCATTGAAGAAATAGGTGAGGAATTCGTCTAGAACTTGCATATATTTATTCATTTTTTAGATTAACGACTAAATCAACTAGATTGTTTATAAATAATTTCTAGAAGATTGTCCACAACACTCAACGAGATCTACCGTGAAACGGAAAGCCTCACCGACTTCAGCCATTGCAGCAAAAGTGGGTGGAAATGGATTTTCAAAAAACAATATCTAGAAGACTGATGATTCAAAGAGCTCCGAAACGCTTGGATCATTGATGGAATTGTTGAGGAAAAAGGATGAAGAGTTGAAAGAAAAGGAGGAGACGTTGGAAAGGGTGGGTTGAGCAGAGACAGAAGACAGACAAACAGTTGGGAGACAGAAACTTTCGGGATCTAGCACACTAGGATTTTCCAATAGAATATTAGAGCTTAATATAGTAAAGAGTCTGTAAACAGATTGTCAAGTTATCAAAAAACCCACTTTTTTAGGTGTACACGATGATGGGAAAGAAGCAAACCGAGCTGGAGTTGCTGAAAGAAGAGGTGAGTAAAGTTGAAAGGAATTAATCTTAAAGGGGGCTATTAATCGCGGCCGGGTGACGATAAAAATTTTTTTTACGGCAAACCACCTGTTTTTTTATTTTAATATCGCTGATTTTATTATAAAAAGAATAAAAATCACCCGGTTAGAGTGATTTGATGGGTTTACAAATTTTTGGAGACACTGCAAGGCTTGGAGAAAAACAAGATCGTCACTCATCAGACACCTCAGCTAAAAGGCACCTATTTGAGAAAACTAAAACCACAAGCGACCACAAATGGAAAAAAGATCTAATTGTGTCAATCAAAGCGCTGAAGACGTCCTACGGTGGAGGAGATCCTGTCACTTCTGGTGAAGATGCGCTGGAAATTGATAAGATAGGAAGCCGATTTGAGGAACTGCTGTACTTGAGCGAAGATGAAAGTGAGCAAGAGGAAGAATTATAGATTAACAATTTATTTTTATTGTTTTTTGTGCTTTTTATTTTGTTTTTAAATTTATCTGCAATTAAAACTCAATCGATCTAGACTGTGCTGAGGTGTCTGATGAGTGACGATCTTGTTTTCCTCCAAGCCTTGCAGCATCTCCAAAAATTTGTAAACCCATCAAATCACTCTAGCCGGGTGATTTTTATTCTTTTTATAATAAAATCAGCGATATTAAAATAAAAAAACAGGTGGTTGCCGTAAAAAAATTTTTATCGTCACCCGGCCGCGATTAATACCCCCCTTTAAGCCTTTCTGTATTAAGAGTCTTATCAAGCATAAAATCAATCTCAAAGAATTCGTTTACAGAATGAAATTGTTTACAGAATGTTTACAGAATGAAAACCTCAAGAAAAAGTTGGGAAAGTGTAAATGATCGAAATAATCACCAGCTTGGATCTCTAAAATCAAACCGCTTTCGTTTACCGTTTGATCTGTACCTTTTGATCTCTTCTAATACTTGTGTTATTCAGTTCTCCTGTGATTTTTGTTAGCAAAAGCCTTACCGTAACTACTGTAATAGTACCCCAGCTCCCTCGTACAGTCGCGTAGTCGCAAAAGTTTTTTAGTCTTTCATTTTTTTCAAAGCACCCGTACTTTCAAAAAATGCGTCTTTGGTATCAAAAAATAGCCCTGAATTTCAGCTATTTTTTGATACCTAAGCGCACATTGTAGCATAAACCAGTGTCGAGAAAAACGCGTACTAAGCTAGCCTACGCAAAACTCCGCACCGTCATTATGGGGGTGGGGTACTATTACAGTATTTATGGTGAGTCTATTTTCCTTGTTCTAGTTCTTTTAAGTTCAATTTTTAATCTCTCAATCATTGCCTTCACATTATCATTTTCACTGTACTTTTACAATGAAATCGGGGGTGGGACAAATGCGACCTTTTTTTTGCTCGAAAAGGTCCTAGGAAAGGTCGTAGAGCTTCAAAAATGTTTTCACAGAAGGGAATCGTATGCGTAGATTCCGAATTTCGACAAATCAGACCTCGCTGACACGTCAAATTTGGGCTAAAAGGCAAAAACTACGCAACTTAACGCTTTTCCGCAGTTTTTGCCTTTTAGCCCAAATTTGACGTGTCAGCGAGGTCTGATTTGTCGAAATTCGGAATCTACGCATACGATTCCCTTCTAAGAAAACATTTTTGAAGCTCTACGACCTTTCCTAAGGCCTTTTCCAGCAAAAAAAAGGTGCGCAAATGTCCAGGTGCGCAAAAAAAAGGTCGCATTTGTCCCACCCCCAATGAAATCACTGTAATTTCCATTGTACTTGTACTCAAATTTTAAAATAAACTTTATCAAAGTTCTTTCGATAATTTTGTACACAACACAACAAACAACACTTCAAAATTTACATAACTGTATTAATTAAGGAAAATTTACATTTATCACCTATTTATAAGCGAATGAAAGAAGAGAAAAGCATCATTTGCAAAAACTCCATCCGCGAATCAATCAGGTTGATTTTTAACTTTTAAACTTTTCTTTTTAATATTTCTTTTATATTTTATTGCGTTTTTGAAGATTTATAAGATAAAGATTGTTATAATGGTTGAATCTCTTTTCAATGGTGAATCAAGTAGTAAAAAAAGCCTTGTCTAGTAGCTTGTCAATGACTAAAAGGTTTTAAATGACTAAAAGGTAGCATAATGTGAATAGCTTAAAACTTCTTTTACGTTCAATATTAATTTGAATCCTTTTAGATGGGTTTTCTCAAATCAACGATCATCCTTCTGGTGCTGGGAATGACGATGGCTCAAGCAAACGTTGGAGACGGGAACGAAGGAGCTAATGTCAAAGCTGGCTGGCAGCGAAATGCTGGCAGGCCATATAAACCAAGCAAATCGCGTTATTGGAGAGAAATGCAGCTTAGGATCCTCAATTCATCCTGGATATTCCCAAGAAAAGATATCATCAATCAGAGATACGGTAAGATTTAAATTTTATCCGATAGAGTAAATGTAGTTGTTGATTAGTTTTTACCAGTACATTATGTTGATTCTTGTCTTTTAGCTCTTGTCCTGAAGCCTATGATTATCACTCATGTCCTCGAGACGCCATCTTTCAACGATTTCCTCAAATATTACACGCATGGTCTTGATGAAGTTGATTTTTCTTTTTGCTTTTACCCTTTTTAACGATTTAGTAGTTGTAATAATGTACCAATTAATTTGTTTAGAAAAGTAAACTCTACGGCAATACGGAAGCCAATGTGAAGTCGGCTCTCTCAACAACTTTTGATCTTCTCGTCAAACAATACGGAAAGCTCGATGCGGATGTGAGAGATTTCTTTTGGATCTAATGTTTGAAATCTTTAGATGAATCTGTGGAATGAGATTCAAAATGCAAAAGCGAAACGTGAGGCCAATGAATTGGATTTCTTCCTCTCTGATGAGTTCACTGAGGTAATTTGTGCTTATTTTAAAGTTGCATTTTATGCGGTTCTTGGTTTAGATCCTCTTGAAAAACACTGCCAAGTATTTGGACGGATTGAAGGAAAACAACACAAATAAAGTTGTCAAGCGTGCAATTGAGGTGTGATCTTGTTATTTAAAGTTTCTCAATATGCGTTTTAGATTTTGGAGAGCGAGTTCAATGAGGCTAAAGGAGTGGATAAGACCGATGATGGTGCTTTCATGGAGGTAAATATTTAAAGCTCTTAGATGGAATGCTAATACTATTTAGTCAATTTTGAAATCAATCCGCCACAACCGCGAAGCCGACGCAATTGATTACGATCAGCTGAGCTTCATCCAAAAATTGAGCGTAAGTTTGTTAAAATCTTTTCACTTTGTTATGTTGTTTCAGCTTCTTGTTGAAGATGATTTGTTGAATCCTTTCCTTGATTCGGTCAACTATGAAATGGAGCGTGCAAAGAGGGCCTACACGAATGAAGGGATTGGGGTAAAACTAGATGACAATGTATTTCTAACTTTTATTTAGGCTGCTCTAAAAGCCATCTTCTCGGCTCCAGTTTCTGTGGAAGAACGAGAAAATGAGAGACGGGAGGCTAAAGTGAGTGAATTTTTCATTGATTGAGTAGCTTTAATTGTCATTTTGATGATTGCGGCTTTGATGATCAGATTAAGTAAGCAATGATAAGATGTAATGGCTTCAATAATTTGTTTATTTAGGGTTTTGGCTCGAAGGCCGCAACTAAAACAAAACACGAGGAGATCGTTGAACGAGATCGTCATTCCATTTTAGAGAAGGTGAATGCTTTATCCTTTTTTCTCGTTTTAGGCTACCTAATAGTAAGTTAACGGGCAACGAGTTCAACTGTTTTTCATGTTGCGTTTTTCAGTTGACGGATCCATTGATCAATGAGGTGAATTACAAGACTGACCGTGTCAAGAAGGCCTACGAGGCTGATGGAATCAAAGTATGTTATCCAGTCACACTATGGTATTTCTATTTTAGGGTGTTCTAAAATCAGCAATCTCAGCTCCGATTTCATGGGGATTTTTGGAGAAAAGAGAAAACACGGAAGCTGAGGCTGAGGTGGGTGGTTTTTTGACAGATGACAAACTTTTCTTTATTTTGATTTTAGGTGCGACCATCGCGTGGAATTCGGCTTCGAGAAGTTCCCTTGGACAAAAACTAAAGAAGTGGCAACTCTAGCAACACAACTTCTTCTCGACAACCGAATAATGATTTTGGGCTTTTCTTTTTTGGGAATAAAGCTTCGTTTGTATCTTTATGTTGATTGAATGTGGACAGGTAGAATATTTTGTGAAGAGAGATGTAGAAAACGATTGAGGAGTTTGATTAAACAAGACAGAAGAAATCGATCGACTGTTTTTGGGGGAAACTGGTCCGACCTTTGGACTTCATAACCGGACTTTTGCATTAAAATAAAGCTATTCGGCGTGCTAAATGAATACCTTTATTTCTAAAGGGTTTATAAAACCATGCAGAGTTGAAAAAAATGCCATTTGGAAGTGTTGCGATCGTCTCTTGTCTCCCTCCCATTAATGCGCAGATAGATCGATAATTGATCTGATTGTGGACATTTATAGAATTTTTGACAATTATCCCCCGGCTACCCAGGTGGCTCTGATACCACTACCAGCAAACACATTGATTTCGTTCTATCAGTTTTTGTTTTACTTCTTGATTTTTTTTCTTTTAGAAATTTGTACCTACTTAATTGTTCTGTTTTCAGAGGATGGAGGATAATTGCAGCGCTTACTCGAAGCAGCTTCTACACGACTTTCACGGGGCCTTCGATCAACGACTTTTCGCGCAGTTTCAAGATGGTTGGTTACTTTTTTGTAAATCTAAAGCTTTTTCTAGAAAGATATTGGAGTAACTTTGTTTGTTTTCAGATTCACAGCAATTGGTAGTCGCCGTTCAGCAATTCCACGATCAATTTCTGCGCGACCAAAAGAAGATAAAACTTCTGAATCGACGAATCGAGGAATTAGAGGAAGAGGCTTTGTAAGTTTTTAAGTGGTCGTTCAAATATTCTTTGTTTTTAGAAAATGCAAGGACGTCACACGCAAGCTGGATCACGAGTTGAAAGATGCAAGAAGTCAGTTTGCGGCACAACTCGAGGAGAATCGCCTTCTCAAACTACGCAACGGCAAAGCTTTCAAGGTAAAACATTTTGATATCTTAACTCTACGATGTTTTTAAGCTTTTGCCAGACATATGTAAATGGTACTTTGCTTCCCGAATACCGACAAAAAAACTAACTTTAGGCGGAGCTGAATCAAAGCTTGCGCTGTACTTCAAGATTTGCACAAAACAAGGCCAATGACTTCTCACAAGAGGCAACGCAGACGAGTGATGACTGCACAACAGGCTCAGAAGAGAACCTCCTTGAGCAACCCCGTCGGCTCGCTCGTCTCAAGTGGGTTTAGCCAGCCTTGGGTTCACTAATCAAATTTACTGTTTAGCGCTACACCTAAGAAGAGGGCAACAAAAAGACGATCACGCTCGGTCCACATTGGAGAATTTGCGAATAGCACATCGGCTGCTCAAGAAATCACTCCAAAAGCAGTGGGTTTCATTTCACTCTATTTCATTTTTATCCAAGTGACAATGCCCTGTATTTTTAAGCAGGCAACTTGATATGTAAATTTAGGTCAATTATCAGATATCTGGAGCAATCAGAGCAATCGCAGATCGGAGTCAAAGCATTGAAAATCTCGACAGCAGACAACTTGCATGTCAGCATGTTTCAAACGTCATAGACGACAGCATCCTTCAAAAGAATAAACCAATCATGTAAGTGCATTGAAAAAGTTGTTAGTAGTAAAATAGGTTGGCACTGTTAAATTTTTAAAACTTCTATCCCTTAGGCGTGTCGGCTCTCGTCGGAATTGGACATACGGCCGGCCAATTGAAGAACGTCAACACAAATTTGTCAAAGCTTCGATCATCAAGGTGCAGATTGTTTTTTTCTTTAAAAACTTTTATTTTAAGATGACTACATGTGATTTTTGCTATGGCCCGATCTATTTGACCGGTCGAGCCTCGCTTCGATGCAGCGATTGCCAACAATTTACCCACGAGGCTTGCAAGTGAAGAAATGATTAATACTCGTTTGTTTATAAGTTATTCAGAGCACAATTGTCGATTCCTTGTGTGCCACGCGCTCCAAAGACTCCGATGAAAAACCGAATGGACGGTGTACGAATTCAAGACTATTGCCCGGCTTCAGCGCCGATGATCCCCTACCCAATCATTCACTGCGTTGTGGCACTTGAACGACGAGGTGCACTCAATCAAGACGGCCTCTATCGTGTCGCTGGTAAAAAACAACAGGTTGAATTTGTGACTTCGTAAGTAAATACGGTTGTATAGGCTATTCGTTTATTGCAATTACTGAAGACTTCGCGTGGCGTTCCAAAGATGGACCTTTTCGAGAACGATGTGATAGCTGATTGTATCAAAGATTTTCTGCGAGAATTCAGGGTAAGTAACTTACTTCTTCATACAACTAAACACTTTTAGGATCCGTTGATTCCAAGAACTTCACGCACTGAGTTCATCGAGGCGGCTACAAAGAAAAACCACGTCGCGTTAAACAAGGCGATCGCCGATCTGCCACAACCACACCGGGACACACTCGCTTTTCTCTGCATTCATTGGCAAAAGGTGGTCGCCAGAAAAGATGCGAATAAGATGAGTGTAGAAAACTTGGCTCGATTCGTCTCTCAATCTGTCGTAGGTTTTGTTTGTAAGAATACTTTATCGTTGCTACTGAACTGTTGTTTTAGTTGGGCCCTGACCTCAGAAGTACCAACATTGCCGCCACTCATCTTGAAGCCAGACGCTGTGTTACTCTTCTTGTTACGCTTTTATCCAAAGCGACGGTAAGGATTTATACTTGATCTTTCAACTGAACTGCTACTTTTAGAAAGAATGGGAAGAGATATTAAACCCAATGACAAGCATAGCCACGCCAAGCGTTTATTCGAAAGAGTTCTTGCATGTGGATGTGTAAGTTTTTTTTCCCTTTAAATTATACAGAATCAAATGGCTTCATAAAAATAAAGAAACAAATGGCATTTATGAATATTCTTTCAGCAGCATCCTGGGGCCAATCACGAACGATGATCCTAGCGATTCGCCGACTCCAAAGCGAGCTCGTCAAAAGAAACTTTTCGATGATCCTTTTTAAATTTTCTTTGTGATTTACTTAATTTGTGGTTTCTTTGCTATTGTTAAGATTTTTGATTTCTAGTCTCAGTATTGATGTCTTATAAATTAAGGTTTGATGGCTTTTGTACCCAGATATAGATTATAAATGCATTAGTATTGTTAAGATTTCCGTGGTTATTTGATTGATATTAAAAATAAAGGCTCTGCCAAAGGCACCACAACAAAAAATAAGTTTCATTGCACTTCTCAACGAAATAAGACTTTGATACGATTATTTGGATGTACGTTTAATGCATCCTAACGATAAGATTTTCACGAAGCCCTATCTCATTAATGCAGTAAATGCTTCGACCAAAAGAAAGCTTTGTAACTATCAGCGTATTTATTTCTATGACCAACAAATCACAAACTAGATGGTCTCAAAGATCAAAAAAGTAATGTAAATCATCAAGCATGGCTAAACAATGGGACCTGGAATAGGCACAGTTGTTGTCCTTGTTAGCACTGCATGGATTCCTTTGTCTTCTCCACCTAAACTACCAAATTTTTGAGAAAAATAATCTAATAAAATAATAAAAAAAATTTTAGAAGCGCTTTAAAAAGACAAAAAAACAAAATGATAACGCACCTCTAGTCTTTTTTCCAACCTCTGCCCAATTTTGACGCCATTTCGCTTTGCGCCATTCGTCAATATACTTTGGTGGGTATAAGTTGAATTGAAGAGATACGAGTATTATTTTTATGCTTCATATGCTACACCGGCATCAATTGACTGCCTTATAGACAGAAGAAGCCAGTTCTTCTAAAAGATACACCATTTGTCGTACTTTATCGAAAATTTTACGGTAAAGACGCAAGGCTGGAGAGATTCGTGAGATCCACATCCACAATATCATGCGCAACAAGCACCAGAAACTAAACGATAAGAGTAACTAAACTAAAAATTAAAACGATTACCGATAAAGCAAGCGATCGCCTCAACATTTCGAGAAATGAAAATTAGATTTCGTGGATTTTCCACAAAGTAATTTACAAAATAGCGATTGAGGCCTTTAACTGAATATCTTTACCTTGGCTCTCTTGGTACTTACAAATTAGCACTGACAAAAATTCATTTGTTTTTCTCACTCATGACTTCTAACAAAAACTCGGCGGTTGGTTTTTTTGTTTCTCTCAGCTTACTTGAGTATATCATTTTAGACCGAGCAGACAGTGCAAAATTTCGACAAAAATGGTGTCGTTTGCTTACGAATCAGCAATCAACGCTCATTTGATCAAGGTTTTGTTTTGAATTTGTTGATTCTTGATTAATTTGGACTTAAAGCAATAAAACGCTTGAGGAAACTTGTTGATCGTTTCATTAAATTTCTTGTTTAGCTTCGCAAAGTGGTGGGACGAAAGCTGGACGTGTTTGCAATGAAAAACTGGAATCTAACTCCTGTTCTCCTGTATGCTCCTGTTGGGTATTTTGCACAAATCATAAGTTTAGGAAAGTGGGAAGATTATCAAAATAGAGAACGCTGCTTCGACTGCAAAGGATTTAGGTTGGGAATTTGAATATCTCTCATACGTTGATAATTTAGATGATTGTGTTTCTTCGAAATCTGTGTCGAGCTCTTGTTCTTACAAGTCGATAAAACCAAGGTAAGGATAAGCTTTCGACTAATAGCAAAATATTGTTTTAGAGCTGAACGTGAGCGGCAAATTGCACAAGATTTGGAACCATTTGAAATGAGCGGAAGCGGCTCATGCCTCACTGTTCAATTAAAAAAAGGTTTGGTTGTATCATAAATCTTTAATATTGAGGCTTTAGGCACAAAGGGGTTTGGTTTTACGATAGTTGGACGAACCACCACCAGAGGCAAGCTGATTCTATGTGTCGGATGGGTGCATCCCGATGGGCAAACGTTTGGAATTTTGAAAGCTGGTGATCAAATCACCGAGGTAAGGCTAGAAGCACTTTGCCTCGACTGACACCCTGTTGGTTTTTATGAGGAATGTAAATACAAACCAGTTTATTCATATACCACCTCAGACATCAGCAAAATATAGTTAAGGTGAAACTTTATAGCGCACTTTATCTGAAAGGGGATGTAGCATGTGTCTTAACATGTTTTAGGGAACTCTAGCAAAGAAAATTCATAATTTGTTAGCTTTTTAGGTCAACCATGCTCCGGTTATTGACATGAAACACGAAGATGTTACTGATCAATTGAAACGCATAAAAGTTGGGTCGATTGTAACCTTGGGCATTATTCCGGTAATTTTATCTTTTTACCTTTATTGGTTTGTTTTAGGCTGTTAAGGTTAACGCTACTTTAAATAATTCAACCACACACATTACACATGTCGAGGAATCAGAGGTAGAACGGTTGTTAAAAATTTGAAAAGTCGGTTTCTTTAGGATGCTGAAGCAAAGGAGGCCGACGTGTCTGTCGAGGATGGCCCTAACCCATTTGAGAGGAATTCTGATGTAAGAAGGGTATGTTTTAAAATGAAACTTCAAATACCTAGGTATGTGGTTTAGTCGAGGAAATCCTTTGATCCACCAGCGCAAACACAAGAAATTATATCTCCAAAGCCTTCATATCGGAAGAATCCTCGGCTCATTGTTCAAAATTTTGGTGAGATGATAAATATTTATTCTTTACCACAAATGTTTCGTTTAGTGAAATCGTTTGGCCATACTGGTTTTCGTTCAGCCAAAGCTCTTGCTGAAGCAACAAAGTCTTTGACTCGCTCCCATTCCATTTCTCCTACAAGAACGCGCAAGGACCAAGCACGTAAAGAAGAATCCGAGGCTACACCACACTGGCAACAGACAGGTTTTTTTCTTTCCTGTGTAATTAAAGCCTGTTTAGAACCCAACTATTTGAACCGCAAGTGCAAGAGTTTGGACGCTCTTCAAACAAAAGCAAATAAGTATTTTGCATTGATATACCTACTCTAAACGGTCGTTTTAGAACAAAAACCGACAAGTTGAAAAGCAAAAAGACGACTGTTAAAAGATACTCGCCTGAACGAAAGACAAAATCTTTACGTTTCAATTTGACTCAACGTTTTTCAAGTACGACAGAATCACAAATGAGGCAAATCGTGCAGTGGGAGGTAGATGTTTTAGCTTTTAAAAATAAATTTGCCTCGATCATTCAAAGGGTCAGTTTTGGATCGAATTGATTGAAATAAAATTTTGTACGCAATCGTTATCTTATCTGAATTTTTTAGAATTCTCTCAAAATGAGGATGCGATTCACTGAAGGACAAAAGCCGAATCCTTCAACTGCTCGTTTTCACTCGGAATGTGCGTGCAAACAACAACAGTATTTGCAGGTTTACTCTTCAAAGAGATAAAAATAGTGCTTTTAGAATTGTCACTCCGGAAAGTTGATGTCACAGCCAAATTCTCGTCCAACTCCTTCTACTTTGTCTCGTTTTGATCTATCGCGTTACCCCAACAATTCATCACGAGGTGAGCGTTTAAATGATGAGTTTATAAAACACATTTTTTTTTCTATAAAAACTATTCATTTAAGCACCATCTTACCATTCATTCGTTGAAAGAAATGTCGGCCACTCATATTATCAAGATTATCAAGATTATCATTATCAAAAACATTACTTCTCACAATTCTAAAATGATTCAATGTTTCCAAGTGTTATTTTTGAACTGTACATATTTTCTGTATTGTTATTGCAAACTTTTTTCTCTTCATCCGTTTATATTTGTTTTGGTCTAGATCTTTTTCAGTCGTTGACCTTTTACGTTTGTTTGGTCTACATTTGTTTTGCCTTTAAAGGCTTTTGTTGAAATGAATTTCGTTTTGAAGGTTCGTTTAAAAACGCGAATTGTGGTAGGAAGCTTTTCTGAAAGGTTTTTCAGAAAGTTATTGTAGCGGGAATGTTTGGTAAGGCGGGCAGAAATTGGAATTGCATAACTCACGGATTTCTTTTCAATCTTTATTTTTGGAAATGATGATCATTATTTATTGAGCTTTCTTGTCGAGTTTTCCTTGTTGCTTCAACATTTCGAAATGTTTCTTGTTTTGTTGAGCTTGATAGACTGCGAAACGACTGATCGCCTGAAAATTAGCTTGGTATCTGAGTTTTTGAGTAATTTTTACCTGATTGACGATCATTTTTGGGATATTTCCCTTGAGATCAACATGTGTGAGCACTTCGGAGATCGTTTTATTTTTGTCCTGCGGATGAGGGCGGAGACGAGCCGCCGCCAAGTGGACCCATGCTCTGGAAATGATAAAACTTAACTAGACGCAACAGTCTGAAATAATATTGAGATTTTTAAGGCTGACTTTAACTTTAATTTCATTACCGTATTTGATTTCAAATCACTTACCGAACTTTTCCCTTGTACGGCTTCTCTTCAGGCAAGTCGACACTCCTCGCCGCGATAATGTAACCGTCACCGATCTTTCGATAGATTCTAAACAGTTTGAGATTTAGATTTTTATAGTTTTTTGGTTTAGACTTCGAAAAATTAGCCATGTCTTGTTGGTTTCAGAGTTGTATTTATCAAACTTTCTCACCTCACATTCACATAATCTCGTCCGTTCGCGATAAGGATATCGTTGTTGCACGTCTAAAGTATTCTGGTTTGTAGAAATTTTGCTCTTTTTCAGAGACCCGTGGCTACTTAATAGGCTACTTAATAGCGCGCCCCTTATTACGCCCGTACTCCGCCGTCGCGCCAACAAAACGAGTATGTAAAGGAGACTCCCCAATTCATTTTTCACTGCTATAGATGTGAAAAAAAACCCGTATTCCCGAGAAGAACCCAACTTTCTTATTAGTATTCAAGTAACAAATAAGATAAAGATTTTGAAAATATAAAAGAATTTAGTATTTAGTCTATACAGTTTATAAAAGTCTACAAGTCTACAAAAGTCTATACAAACTGTACAAAGTCTACAAAAGTCTATATAAATTCTATATAAAGTCTATACAAAGGTCAGAAATCGATGAGCTCTTTTCCCAGACTGGAAAACTCAATTAAAGATAAGTACATAAAAATAGGAAACTTTTTTTGCACTTACATGAATAATATCAACATGATCGGTGAGTTGGGCGACAAAACAAGAGTGTTCGATGGAGGAATTCCACTGTTTCATGTCATCGGTTTGTGTCCATGTATCCAATAAGACACAATCCACGTTTCCCAGGAGGATTGACTGAAAGGGATTGATTGAAAGGGATTGACTGACTGTAAAGGCGTTTTTCTTAGGCTCTGATAGGTCTAATAGGTCAGTGGTAGAGCATCTGCCCGGTAAAGAGAGGGTGAAGGTTCAATTCCCCCTCCTCGAGTTAGAAATCATTGCCATTCGTTTCTCTTTGCCAATCTTTGCCATTTTGAATTGACTGATTGATTTACTGATTGATTTATATGATTTAGATGATTCCAAAGCTTTCAAGCTCTCAAGCAAGCAATTCTAAGCTCTTCCCGTCAAAGTTAAATGCTAAATTTTAATTGGAATAGAAAAACTGTCGGTAAATCTCTGTAGAATTCCCTGGAGTATCTAAACGATGAAACTAGTGTACTAGAAAGTGTGCATTTGTAAGAGCACAAAGTACAGAGCTTTTTCTTCTATGTTATTGCAATCGTATCTTAATCAGAATTCATTTCAAAACTTGTTATTCAATTTGTTTTAAACATCAATCAAGAATTAGACGAAATATTTGCTTTCAACTTCAATTTTTGATGTCATACAATTGAAATAAACTTTCTTAATCGTTTCAGTAAATATTTCCCCTCTCCTCACCTCAATCGCAACCAGATTTATTCCCTCTTTTGTCGTTTTCGAGAAAACTTTCAAATCTTGTCCCTCTTTTCCTTCACCAACTGGCTCATCTCGAACCCAGTCCTTTTTCGACTAAAATAGATTGTTTACCATACAAAAACTGTTTACAAAAATTGAGCAAATCAAGTTACCCTAAAGTCTCGAGTATAAGTTCTGCCTCAATTTACATTCGCTTTAATTGCTTTGAATTTCTTTTTTATACATTTTTATTGTTATATAAACTTTTATTATTGTTCTTGGAGCGCGGGATACTACAGGGTGACAGCCATTGCTATTTGTTATGTGCATGGATACATCCAGACGATAGTGTTGAAGAAGACGCTGGAAAGCATCTCTTTCGACCGTCGACGTGGACTTTGGCCGGATGAAGAGGCCAGGGAGGGATCCATAAGACTGAGCACCGGAGCGGAGCAGGGCGGACGCGCCGAGCCACGCCCGGAGCAACAAATAACAGCATAAAATTGCTATAACCCTCAATAAATTTACTTCTATTATTATTCTTAAAAAGCAAAAAAGTTATGCTGCAGCGGGGTTCGAACCCTCGACACACCGCACCGGAGACAGCCGTCAATTTGCATGCGAAAACCAAACAGAACTTATACTCGGGTATAAAATGATTTAGGGTATAAAATGGGTATAACTTTAGAGTATAAAATGATTCTAACCTTTAAAAAATCAATTTTTTACAACTTACCGAAAAATTTGGATCGTTGAAGATTTTCTCGGCATCTTGAAAGGCACCGGCTGCAGTTGTGAGAGCATCAGAGTACTGGGATTTGTTTATTTGGTTGTTTTGTACACCGTAAATACTGTAATAGTACCCCACCACCCCCTCGTACAGTCGCGTAGTCGCGTTTTTTAGTATTTCATTTTACAGTCGCGTAGTCGCAAGATTTTTTTAGTCTTTCATTTTTTTCAAAGCACCCGTACTTTCAAAAAATGCGTCTTTGGTATCAAAAAATAGCCGTGAATTTCAGCTATTTTTTGATACCTAAGCGAGCATTGTAGCATAAACCAGTGTCGAGAAAAACGCGTTCAAAGCTAGACTACACAAAACGCCGCACCGTCATTATGGGGGTGGGGTACTATGACAGTATTACGGTAAGTACTTAGTACTTTACTTTACTGATTGTAGTCATTATATGCGTAAAATTCTTTTCTTAAGCTTTCCATACCTTTTCCTTATCATGCGGTAAAGTGTCGGTGATGCCGAGAAGCGATAGAGTCATCTTCTCAGCTGAAAGTTCTCCTTTATTGAAAGTAACGATCAGCTGAGCACGGTCTACAATGCACAAAACTAAGGCAACGAACAAAAAACACAAATATTTCGAGATCTTAAAGCCTTAAAGCTCATCATTGTAAAGATTTAAAGATACAGTTAAACTGAAGACATTTAGGCTTCAGTTTAACTGGAACGGCTTATCTATTTATGACCGCCATGGATTTTTCGACCATTCGCAGAGTTTTTTATATCCGAATATATATTCCGTTTTTGCTAAATGACAATCTGTCGGGAGTTATAAGGGTTTCAACTTTTGTTAGGACTGAAAATATGGTCATTTGGGTCCTAGCGGGTCTTAGCGACCTCCTTGCAGACCCGGTGTATTGCAGCCGTGGCCGAGTGGCACAGCGTTCGTTTCCAGCGCGAGACCTCACAACCTCACAAGTTCGATCCCGGCTATGGATATTGGCTTTTTTCAGCTTTTTTCAAGAAGTGTTCTTTCTCGCATATATCTTGAAACAAAGCAAAAGCAAAGTCCAAGGGGGGGGTCGAACTTGTGAGGTCTCGCTCTGGAAACGAGCGCTCTAGCACTGCGCCACGGCAGTATACGATCGGGCATGTGAGGAGGCCGTTAAGACCCAAATAACCGCAAATACCACATTATTCTTGCGAATAAATTATTCTAAAAGTTCGTAGAAATAATGAGGCTTTAGAATACTAGGCAACTAGGATCTAACTCCGAAAAACACAAAAATTCACCGTTTGCTTGTCCAGTGGTCGATTGTAGCCGTATCTGTGGATTGTTGAAGGCCACTCTCTGTGCAATCACACATCCGAGCTTACGATTCTCGACCGAAATCGCTTTTCTCGACAACGCTCTCGTGCTCAGCACAGCTTTCTTCGCCAAATTGATCGACAAGCGACATCTCGGAGCAATGCTAGCCATTTTGGAATTGTGAAATTGATTTGAGGGTTTTTTTCTGGCTCACAGTCTGTTTATTTATACGTGTATTCTACAGTACTTTAAGAGCATTCTTAAATCCCTCCCCATTTTTTGTTTCTGTCGTTCCCTACGTGTTTTTCTGTTGACCAGCCGACCAGCCGTGTTTCGCAAAAGGGCAATTTTTGCTGGGAAAAGAGAGGGAAAAGGACAAAACAACACACAAATATTCCCCTTTTCAACGTGCACTTTATAAAGGGCTTCGATTTTTGAGACTTTACTAGCAAAAGTTTGTAAAGGAAAAGTCTAAAGACAAAAGTTTGGATTTGCGTTTGAATTTTATAGACAATTTTGGACAATTTAATAATGCAGACAATTTTGGAGGTATTGTAATACAGGAGTAATACAGGAGTAATACAATATTCGATTGGCAACTTGAAAGTTGAGACACTTCAAGAGGTTTCCTGGTTAGCTAGATCAGAAGTCAGACTAAGTCTCGCTAAGCTAACAATTCGATTTCTCTAGTGGCAAAGTCTTGTTGCAAGTACAGGGTGGGCCAAAATTACCGTTACATATAAAAAAAGCTGTATAAGCTGCTCTGTATAAAGCTGCTCTGTATAAAGCTGCTCTGTATAAAGCTGCTCTGTATAAAGCTGCTCTGTATAAAGGCTCTGTATAAAGCTGCCTGTATAAAGCTGCCTGTATAAAGCCGCTCTGTATAAAGCTGCTCTGTATAAAGCTGCTCTGTATAAAGCTGCTCTGTATAAAGCTGCTCTGTATAAAGCTGCTCTGTATAAAGCTGCTCTGTATAAAGCTGCTCTGTATAAAGCTGCTCTGTATAAGCTGCTCTGTATAAAGCTGCTCTGTATAAAGCTGCTCTGTATAAAGCTGCTCTGTATAAAGCTGCTCTGTATAAAGCTGCTCTGTATAAAGCTGCTCTGTATAAAGCTGCTCTGTATAAAAAGTAACTCAAAAGGTCAAAGATTTTTCTTAAAAAATAACTTTTATTGTCTGATAGCAATTCATAAAAACTATTCCTTTAGCTCCAATATCCAATAATAACAGATCTCCAATAGCTTTTACACAGGCGTTCAAACGTCGTAGAAAAGCGTCGATCGTGGCTCGCCGAATGCCTAGAGTTTCAGCTAGTCTAATTAGGCTAGTCTTTTAGCTAGTCTAATTAGGCTGCAAAAAATAATGACTAGATTTTGGTAAGGATATATTAAAAGTTTTGGATAAAAGTAAGATTTGGATTTTATTAGGCTTCATAAACCTGTATAAAGCTTTTAAGCGATCTCTGTGACTCGATTTGAAGCCATTTGAAGGTATGATAGTCAAGTCTAGAGCCAGTTAGAGAGAGAGTCAAACGCCTACGCCTACACCTACGCCAGGCATGTTAACGGGATCATGAAGATTGCGCCGAATGGAATTGCCATTTACCGGGGTATGATAGTCAAGTCTAGAGCCAGGTGTGTTTCACCTTCACTTTGTGCGAGTCTAGCAGCAAAATGTAGCCCTTCAATTGGACTACACGATGGTAGAAAAAACTTTTCGAAAAACTGTTGTCGAGTACAAGAAAAATGGTGGTAAAGTGTGAGCACCGACTGTACATCCCAATACTAACAACGATGTACTTATGGGCAATCTGTATGGACAATCTGTATGGACAATCTGTATGGACAATCTGTATGGACAACTGTATGGACAATCTGTATGGACAATCCGTATGGATAATCTGTATGGACCATTTGTATGGGCAATCTGTACGGACCATTTGTATGGACAATCTGTATGGATAATCTGTATGGACCATTTGTATGGGCACTCTGTACGGACCATTTGTATGGACAATCTGTTGGATAATCTGTATGGACCATTTGTATGGGCAATCTGTACGGACCATTTGTATGGGCAATCTGTACGGACCATTTGTATGGACAATCTGTATGGACAATCTACGTATTTTGCTCGTTTCTTAGTTGAGTTTGTTTGAAAAGCGTTGAATTTTCTTTCATTCGACTTCAAATGAAATTTTCTATTGAATGAAAGCAAATTAAACGTTTTTCAAAGAAACCCAATCAAAGTACGAGCAAAATTCATAGATTGACAACAGTAAACGGCTCGAAAAAGGCTGTTAAAACGGCTGTTAAAAAGGCTGTTAACAACATGACCCTAAAGCCTATTTTCATCCATTAATAGTAGTCCTTTTAAACTCTTTTATCTGTACTTAGAGTTTTTTCTGTTATATTTCCATTTACTCTATGTTCTTGCACGATTTCTGCTAAAGAGTTTATTCTATGCACAATAAAACCTCTCAAAAAAACAGCTTTCCAAGCTGTGAATATCAAAAATTGAGAAAAATTTGTTTCCCCCGATTTTTGTGCATATTCACAGCAACGAAAAAACATCTTATGAAGGCTCAGCACAAAGGAAACAAAAGAGAAGCTCAAGAATTCAAAAGAATTTGCAAAATTGAACCGGAAATCACAACACGATCAATTCTGGGAGAAAAGGTGAACCAAAAAAGACAGGGAAAAATCAAAAACCCAAAAAAAGGGAGATCTTAAAGCAAAGCAAAACAAAGCTTAAAGAAAAAATAGGGGAAAGCGGGAAGTTTGGAAATGAACTTTTGAAGCTTTTGAAGGACTAGGTTTAACCAAAGATTTCCATTTATTTTGCTTGAATCATTTAGTAAATGCATTGATCGGGACGGAGCTTGTGAGTGGGGCAATTTTGTGGGGGAGAGGTCGTTCCACAGCATGCCTGTCTCTTCAGACACTCGAAGTGTTTCTTGTTCTCATTTGCCTCCATTAGCGCGAATTTTCCAGCAAACTGAAAATCGAATTGAGTGTTTGATTTAGGCGTTGTAGAAATTGTAGAAAACGAATCAGTTCCACATTTTAGCAGCTCTTGTTTCCTTTTCTGGATATGGGCTTTTTTTCGAATCAGTTCCTTTCCTAAGCCTAAGCCTAAGCCTAAGCCTGAGCCTAAGCCTGTGCCTAAGCTTAGATCCAGAAAATGGGGGTTCAGCCCAAACCCAAATAGACTTAGTGCGAGGCGCTAGCCGCTAGCCTTCGCACTAAGTCCAAGCCTAAGCCTAAGCTTAAGCCTAAGCCTAAGCCTAAGCTTAAGCCTAAGCTTAAGCCTAAGCCTAAGCCTCCTTTTCTGGATATAATACTATCAGAAAAGAAGAGCTGTTTGCTAAAACTGACTCATTTTCTATAAAAGACCCATATATAGTTTGATTTGATTTGATTTTAGTCTTTAGTTTTACTTGTGCACTTTTTCCGAACACTAATCAGGTTTAACACTTGCTTTAACCCTTGTTTCAGCTATCAGAACTTGATCTCTATAAACCTTTATAGATCTATTCTAAGTATTTGATGTTACAATAGGTAAACCATCATTTAAATCATCTTTTTCCCTTACTTGATTCACGACCATATCCGGAATATTTCCCTTTAAATCGACATGGCTCACACAATCACAAATCGTCTTGCTCGAATCGCTTGGATGTGGACGAAGACGAGCCGCGCATAAGAAGACATGGCCTCTGAAAGATATGGAGAAATGGTTTGTGCTTGGATTTAAAACTCAAGAGTTTTCTTTTCAGAGAACGAATTCTTTTGCAATAATGAAATCCCTGACCTCACTTTTCCTTTATGCTCTGGCACCTCATTGAGATCAACGCTTCTAGCGGCTACAATGTATCCATCACCGATTTTACGGTAAATACGAGAGACGACAAATTCACGGCCAGTCACCAAAAGAATGTCTCCGTTGCTGTACTGGAATTAGAGAAATTTAGCTTCAAGCTTCAGATCAAAGAACATCTAGAGCTCGTTACTCGTTAGTTACTAGTTAAGTTACTCGTTACTCGTTAGAACAGCTAGAACTCGCTACTCGTTAGTTACTCGTTACGTTACTCGCTACTCGTTAGAACAGCTAGAACTCGTTACTCGTTAGTTACTCGTTATGTTACTCGTTACTCTTTAGAAAAGCTAGAACTCGATATGATTCGAACTCGATATTCGATTACATTACTTTTAAGAAGTTAAAAGTTGTCCTAACTTTTAGAATCACCCACATTAAGGATATCAATCTGATCAGTGAGTGTAGCGACAATGTGCGAGAAATCAATGTTCGCATTCCAATTGGGTAGGCGCTCGGGTTGAGTCCAAATATCTTTCATGATATCGTCCACTTGACCATTCAAGAAGCTCTAGAGTTTTTCAAGTTAATAATGTTTTTTTATAGCTGAAAGAGGCTAGTCTGTCTTCTGGCCTTGAAACAACGCACAATTGGCCCTGGAACAACTGTAAGTTGCCCTGCTAAAAGCTTTAGATGAGTTTGTTCTCAGAAATGATTTCTCAAAGTGATTTCTCAACTTCATTTCTAGTTTCTTTCTAATTTCTTCTAGTTACGCTGCCTTTATAAAGTAAATCTCTAGCACAATTCCTAACATCTAATCCATTTTCCATACCTGAACAGTAAACATATGCGGTCCATCGGGCATTTTCTTTGCATAGGCCACTTCGCCCGAGTCGCTCGTTTCATCCTTTGCCCAGCCTTCACGAAGCTGAAAGAACTCATATAATATAAATTATATATATTAATAAATACATAGCTGAATATTGAGTTGGTGACTATTTTAAAGTTTCAAAGCTTTCACAGAAGCTCAACCCTCTAATCAGCTACAAGATCTCATCGTTAGCTACACTTTCCGACCCCACATCGATAGGTTCTCATAAGCGGTTCTCGAGATTTCGAAGAATTTAGGCGACGCTCAGGGTGCACTACTATTAGGGAGAATACGGTAGCTTCTTTTAGATACAAATTCATGATATAACATGGATGATACGATGTACTCGATTTAGAGCGGTGAAACGAGCACGAGAACAATATCAGCTACAAGATCTCATCGTTAGCTACACTTTCCGACCCACATCAATAGGTTCCTAAAACTTCAACACTAAAATCAAAAACCCCAAAAGAAATCAATTTTTACCTCGAATTTTGGATCTCCGAAAATCGACTCGGCGTCGCGGAATGCAAGAACGGCTGCCTCGAAAGCCGGGCGGTACTGAAATTCGGTTAGAAATATGAATAAGAATAAGAGTTTAAGCTTTAGAATAAGAGATTTGCCTTTAGAATTTTGATTTAGAGTTTTTAGGTTCAAATATAGCTGAAGGATCTATGCAAAGTTTACCTTCGATTGCTCGGGTTTAAGGGTATCGGTAACACCGTGCAGAGTGACAGTAGTGGTCGTCATTTTGAGAGAATTGAGTTGATTAGCTGAGTATCTTTAAATAGATTATTCATTAGATGAAAGAAATAAGAATAGGGGGTGGGACAAATGCTACCTTTTTTTTGCTGGAAAAAAGGCCTTAGGAAAGGTCGTAGAGCTTTAAAAAAGTTTTCATAGAAGGGAATCATATGCGTAGATTCAGAATTTTGACAAATCTGACCTCGCTGACACGTCAAATTTGGGCTAAAAGGCAAAAACTGCGGCAAAGCGTTAATTTACGTAATATTCCCCCACATTCCGACATAAAGAAAGAAAATTAAATTTCATTATATAGAGCTTGACATGAGGGGGCGTGGCTTGGCATCCTGCCGAGGCTCTGCTTTTAAATTCGTATTTAAAACTCGACAAAACAACTTACGCAACTTAACGCTTTTCCGCAGTTTTTGCCTTTTAGCCCAAATTTGACGTGTCAGCGAGGTCTGATTTGTCGAAATTCGGAATCTACGCATACGATTCCCTTCTATGAAACATTTTTGAAGCTCTACGACCTTTCCTAAGGCCGTAGAGCGGCAAATGTGCGGTGCGCAAGGTGCGCAAATGTCCAGGTGCGCAAAAAAAGGTCGCATTTGTCCCACCCCCAAGAATAGGAAATATTTAAGCATTGGAGAATATGAATGAGAAAAAGTATTGTTTATTTAAGATAAAGAATAGTTAGAACAGGGAAGTTGACTTTAATTTCATCAAGAATTATTTCAAAATCGCTAAATCTTTATATTCTAAATGAAAAGGATTCTTTTTCAAGGCTTTGTTTAGATTCAATGGCCTTTTATAGAGTGAGCGGGCAAGAGCAAGGGCAAGAGCAAGGGCAAGAGCGTAAACAAATTTCAACATAGGTAACTAAATATGTAGAAACCCTGAATTCAAAAGATTCCCCAATCAAACACTTTTCGAATTTGTATGTTTTTAAGTTTTTGTACTTATCAGTTCTATCCCGTAAACCCAGAAATAACAGCTTTCAAATATAAAATTCAAATTTTATGGCTAAAGGGTCAAAGGAAGGGTTTAAAGGTCATCAACTCGTAAACAAATTTCAAAATAATCCCTAAAAGTTCAGATTACAGAATTTGATAATCATAGAGCATAGAATGCTAGTTATTTTGAGCAAAAAAAAAGGCCAAGCCAAGCCAAAGTCTAATGGCTTGCAATGGCTTTGGAGTTGACTTTATCGTTGAATTTAGCTTAAACCTTACCAGGGAACCTTTCCAAGTTACCCGCGAGTTACAATATGAGGTAGGTGTAAAAAGAAAGGCCTGGAAATGTACGTTCGGAAACTGTTTTGGGATGGCGAAAGGAAAGCCTTTCCGCCGGCAAAAATCAGTGTGCCAGAAATTCGAGAAAAGCCTTCATTTTTTCGAAATTCAAATGGATGTAACTTTGTGCGTTTTGCCGATTAGCGGTTTTTGAAAACAGTTTCCAAACCTACATTTCCAGGCCTTTCTTTTTGCACCTACCTCATATTGTAACTCGCGGGTAACTTGGGAAGGTTCCCTGGTTAGGCTTTGGTTTAGCCATGGCTTAGATTTGGCTAAATTTGGCTTTTTTGCTAGATAAAAATGTCTGATAAAGTTTAAAACATTGAAACTCAATGTAAAGCACTGAATACAGTACATAGATAAGTAAAATACTAGATAAAAGACTTATAAAAGTATCATATTCTGAAAAAAAAGGCAAAATTTCATCAGGATTTACTTCTCTAGGGCTTGTTGTCGAAGTCTTTTATAGAAGTGGAGGGAAAAGGGAAAAGAGGGAGAGGAAAAGGAGAGACCAAAAGTGCAAGCCTTTTCTCATTCTTGTCCATTACCCCATAAAGTTCACTTGCACTAGAAAATACACAACAATTCGGAAAAGAAAATATCTCAAAGATCGAAAGAATATTTTGAAATCCTCTCAATACTTTTGTTTATCGAAAAGGACACTTTCGGGTCAATGACTTATCATTGTTGTTTTTGACACGTAACTATAGTAAATTTTTGAATTCAGAGTGAATAACTGTCTGTGAATTATTGTGATTTTCTGAAATTCTGTTTTTAGACTTGTTTACGAGGAAAAAAACGGCACTATGGAGAATTTGAGGCCTTTTTTTGATTCGATTTACGTTCTGAAAACTGGAGCGTCAATACAGGATGGCGCAAAATTACATCCCAAACGCCGCAATCAAATTCAAAAACCCTAAGCGTTCTATAGAGAATTGAAGCCTGAAATTCTTGCCGACATTTCTGTACAAAAAAGTGTGCGATTAAAGTTTCGCAGTCCATTTTACAAATCCTTAAATGAGCCCAATTCGACTGATCCCCGGGACGCTGTGGCTGTTTTTTTGACGAAAAATTTCTAGAAAATGTTTTTCTTTAATCAATTCATATATTTCTTATTAAAAAAATGATTTCCAGTAAATTTATAACCACAGGACAGCTCAAACGGATACGAAACATTGAAAAGGGAATGTTCCGAACTGGTCGGGCCATTTCTCTACGCCGCTGAGATGCAAACGCCTATCGAACACGGGGAATACGATGCATCGTTCAGATTCGGAATCAGCACAATTTTCCGCATCTAAAAAAGGTACTCCCGGAAAAATCCGATAGAAAACGCATTTTTGCTTTATTTCGCGCCGATGTGCGATACTCAATTTATTTTTTGCCCATTCTCAATGGTTCACAAGAAAAACACTTGTAAAGTTTAGGCGCCTACTCGGGAAACCGCACTTCGGGGATAGATGGGCTCTTTCTCTTCCCTTCAAGCATGACCGGGTGGTGTGGGAGTAACTGTACATGCTCTTAATCTCACTTTTGCTTTTTTACTTGCGACCTTTTTCCGAGAAAATCCTGGGCTGGCGCTTTAAAGCGTGGTAAAACCACCATACCCCTCCATTTTGTCCCAAATTTCATTCTTGTTCATTCTTGTTCATTTCATTTCATTCTTTTTGCGTTTTTTTTAACGTTTCAACGCTTTTTCAACTAAAAAATCACAAAAACAAAGCTTCCGTCATAGAAAATGATAAAAAGCACTTAAGTTAACATTAGTTGGCATCAAGTTCGTAGAGCAAATCCTCGGGAAGCAAGTCGGTCTAAAAAAACTACAAATAAAGCTTCCGCCACAGAAAATGATGTTAAAACGTAACTTAGCTTTATCATCTTTGTTTCCTGCAAAAACAAATGCGATGACATCAGAAAAAGGGAGTGGGACAAATGCTACCTTTTTTTTGCGCACCCGGACATTTGCGCACCTTTTTTTCCGCACTTAGCCCATTAGCGCACCTTTTTTCGCGTTTTAAAAAAGCTCTAAAAGCTAATATTAACCAATTTCTATTCCAAAAGTTGTTTTTCTAGGTAATTTTAGGGCGTAGAATCGAAATTTTGGCGTATCAGAGCTTGTGGAAGCGAACGGACGGAGTTATACAAAGAGAAAAATCAACAATTTTCTGTAATTTGATCTAACCGTTTTGTCTTTCAAATTGGTTCCACACGCTCTGTTATGTCAAAATTTGAATTCGGCACCCTCAAATTACCTAGAAAAACAACATTTGGAATAGGAATTGGTTAATATTAGCTTTTAGAGCTTTATTAAAACCCGAAAAATGCGCTAATGGTGCGCTAATGGGCTAAGTGCGGAAAAAAGGTGCGCAAATGTCCGGGTGCGCAAAAAAAGGTCGCATTTGTCCCACTCCCCAGAAAAAAGCAAAAAGAATAAAATGAATTGAAGAAAAATGAAAAAAGAAATTTTGCGCAATTTGGAGGGGTACGGTAGTTTTACCACGCTTTAAAGCGCCAACCCAGGTTTTGCTCGGTCGCAAGTGCTTTTTTGACTCTGGTTGCGAATTTTTTTTTGCTTTCTTTTACTTAAACCTTTAAAAACACTTTTTATTTATTTTAGAATGCCCAATAAGAATTTTTAAGAACATATTACACTTAGAAACTCCGAAATGGAACAAAAATTGCTGACTTAGTGCTGAATTTTGGGTCACCCTGTAATGTGTACATGTGTTTTAAAGTTTCAAATGTGTTAAAACTCTCATTTTTTGACTTGAGCTTTAGTTTTCATTGAAAACCAAGCTATTTTGCTCGTTTCCCGCCAAGTATATCTTGATTTTCAATGCTTGAGCTTGATTTTCAATGAAAACTAAAGCTATACTTGGCGGGAAACGAGCAAAATTGAAAACTGATAAGGTTTAAACTAACAAAAAAGCTTTTACAGTAGGGATTCTATCATTGGTAGGTTATCAAATAGGATCAACGGTTTTAAAAAATGCCTTTTTTCAATAACAACCGTAATTCCCCTCTTTTCTTACTCCCTTCTTCTTTTCTTTCTTACGTCTTTTCTGAAAAGATCAAAAAAACAGCAGTTGTTTACCGCGTAAAGGACAATTGTCCTAAAAGACTTCAAATATTTACTTTTTTGCGGAAAATCGTGCAAAACAATAACTGAAAAGCTGAGAAAAAAAGACAGCTCAAAAGATAGCTCAAAAGACAGCAGAAAAGCTGAAAAGCTTGAGCAATCGAATGTTTCGACAAGTCACAGCAATTTTGTCACAAATGTTGCAAGAGAAAACTTTCTAACAAGTTGTTGAGGTGAAATGTTGAGGTTGTTGAGGTGTTGAGGTGAAATGTTGAAGTTGTTGAGGTGTTGAGGTGAAATGTTGTTAAAGAAAATGTTCAAATGTTGTTCAAGTAATGAAAACCTCAAGTAAGACTACTTTTGAACTAATCAAAAAATCAAAATTTTCAAATCAAAAAAATATCAGTAAATTCAGAGATTATATGAGTTTTTAATGGCTTTTTTAAGCACCTGTCACTTATAAGTCTCTTTTTTTGGCCTTCCCCCACCCTCCCATGTGGTCTAGTGGTTAGGATTCGTGGTTTTCACCCACGCGGCCCGGGTTCGATTCCCGGCATGGGAAGAAATTTTGGCATTTTTGTTTAAAAATGGAAAAAACGAAGAAGGGAAAGTAAACAGCGAACGAAGTAAACAAAATAGGGTAAATTTGGTTCTATTTTTGAGCAAATCTCTTAGTTTTCTGGGAAAAGCGAGATACGGTAGAGTTTACACCGCTTTTTTAGCCAACTGTTCTCCAAGTTGGAAAAAAGCTCATTATTCCTCGATTTTTCAATGATCAGACTTTATGTTTATGTTTATAGTTGATCTGATCAAGTTGTTTTTCTGCTTGAGCAGATCAAGCAACTGGGAGAATTCTTTTCCTTCTTTTATCTCAAGTACACAGCGATAAATTTTTTGGTGAATGTTAAGGTCAATTTATTCGAGTCGATCGAGGATAAAAGGTGGCCAAAATTACTGGGATTTTAGAGATTTCAATTCTTTCAAAGCTTCCAAAGCTTCCAAAGCTTTCAAGGCTTCCAATGCTTTCAAAGCTTTCAAAGCTTTCAAAGCTTTCAAAGCTTCAAAGCTTCCAAAGCTTTTAAATCTTTCAATTCTTTTAAGAAATGCTTTAGTTTTAGATTTTTTAGATTTTCAAAGTTATTTTAGACCTTTTTTGAACAATCGTTACAAATTTCTTTCATTTACAGATGTTTCTCCGTGGACTCGTTTTCGTCGCTTTGCTTGGAGTCGGATTTTGCTTGCTGGGAATCGGTGAACAACAATCTGCGTCTGTAACAGGTATTTAGCAATACATCTAAATGAATTAAATTCAAAAATCTCTTATTCATCTCCATTTCTTTCATTTTTAGGCCTTCTGAAGTGCAATGGAAAGCCATATAGCGGCGCATTGATCAAGCTTTATGATAAAGATAAACGTGGGTTTAAATCTAAGAAAAACTTATTCAATTCAATAAATAGAAAACCTTATTTATCAATTTCTAAATGTAAATGCAATTTTTCAGTCGGAAAAGACGATCTTTTGGGAAGCTCAAAGAGTGACGCTGATGGATCCTATGCTGCTTCGGGACATGCTCGTGAAGTGGGGCTTTTAATCAAGCTTAATCAAAACTTTAAATATTATAAGCTAAAAAGTTGATCGATAAAGATATACAGCTAAAAATCTGAGCAATTTGATGAACTATTCCTAGAAAGAAAGAACAACTATTCCTAGAAAGTCATTCATTCAAACTTTGCCCCTTTTAGATCCTCTCGATTGACCCAAAAATCAACATCTACCATGATTGCAATGATGGAACAAAGGTTTCTTTTAGAAAAACACAATTTAGAGCTTCTCAGCACAGCCTTCTATTTTTATAAACATCTATTTTCAGCCTTGTCAACGAAAATTCCACATCAAGATCCCCAAGGATTATATCAGCAGTGGAAAGACACCTGAAAAGGTAAAACAAGAGAGCTTTTGAGAATTTCTAGAAAGATTTATAAGTTAAAGAAAGTCAGACTCAGCTAGCTAGCTGGTTCTGAGCCTGGCTGGATTCATTGTCCTAGAATTAAGGACTTTTGGAAGACAGACTGTCTGTGGAAGACAGACAGACAAGGCGAAGACACATAAGACAACAAGGTCAGAGATGTTTACTGACCAGAATGTTTACTGACACTCTGAAACCCTGCGCATAAATAAAGCTTTCACTTCAATCAAAGCAGAATTCCAATCGAATAACTTAAAAAGCGGGAATCATGAAGAAATTTCCAGGTTTTCGATGCTGGCACCCTCGAATTGGCCGGACATTTCCACGGGGAAACGCGTGATTGCCTCCATTAAATCAAAAAAAAACCTTTCAAATTTTGATTTTCAATAGTTAATGCTGTAAATAGCCTTATGAATTGTGATCTCTTTCTGATTTAAATAAAGATTTCAAAGCACTCCAAAAAAAACTGTCTAAAACACTAAACTTAACTTTCAAATTTATCAAAAAATCAAAATTTCAAATTTTTTATTGAAAAGAACGTTTGAATTTCTCAATTTCCTTTTATTAAAATATTTGGAAAAGCACAAATCGGCTCAATTTGGATCCGATTTCAGCCATTTTCCCCCCGAAAGTCATCGTGGGAATTCATTGGGAGCCATTTTTTTTTTCCAGAAAACCATTTTAACTTATTAAATCTATTTTTGACAATTCTTTAAGTGAATTTCTTTATTTTAAAGTTTATTTGATTTGATTTGAACTTGATTTTCAATCGATTTACCATTTCTTTTAATGATCATCTTTTAATGACAGCCTTCGTGTCCGCTGATTCGAACTCTTAGCGCTCAAGCCCTTAAGCCCTTAAGCCAACTTTTCTTTCCTTTCTTTTCCTCTTGTTATCTTGTTTATCTAAAATCAATTGTTAATTGAAAAGATTGAAAAGAATATACCTTTTTATTCAAATAAAGAGCACCTCTTTGAAAAATCGACTTTTCCAATCTCTTTTTCGCGTGAATTGATCAATTTAGGTCCAGAAAATCTATGAATTGATCAATTTAATCTAAAACTATCGTAACCCATGTAAAGCTACACTCCTTTTTTAAAGTGGACCTACAAATGGACCTAAAAATGGACCTAAAAATGGACCTAAAAATGGACCTAAAAATTAGATTCCCCATAACTGAAAACCCTTGGGTGGAAAATATCTGCGTGCTGAATAGCTGAATACTTTGCCTTTTAACCAATAAAGCAAACGTAATTACGGAGCGTCGCGTTTGCGCACAGACAGACGGACAGACGGACAGACGGACAGACGGACGTCTCTCTGCTTTATATATGTTACGTCCAATCTAGAAATCCGTCCGATCTGATTCTGGATTGGACGTCCGATTTAGAGTGAAGTAAGGTCAAACGTCCGATCTATAATCAAGCCGATCACTCTAAATCAGACATTTGATCCAGACTTAGATTTCGAGTGATTGGCTTGATTCTAGATTGGTCGTTGGTTGGCTAAGAAAGCGGTGTAAGGCTACTGTATCTCGCTTTTCCCAGAGAACTAAGACTAATATTTGGTCAAAATAGAACCAAATTTAACTTATTTTCTTTACTTCGTTAGCCCAATCAATTTCCCGCATCTAACAGAAACATTCTCTGTTAACTTTGGAAAGGCAGCAGAACTCTCAAAAGATCTAGTAGTTGAAAACTCTAATGAGCTCAGGAAATCTAAATTAAGCTTAAAATGCAGTCCTCCGATATACAGTATTTTCTCTAATAGTAGTGCGCCCTGAGCGTCGCCTGAATTACTCGAAATCTCGAGAACCGCTTATCAGAACCTATCGAAATGTGGGATCGAAATATAGCTGACGATGAGATCTTGTGGGGGATTTGAGTGTTGAGCTTCTGCAAAAGCTTCGACAACCGTAAAATAGTCACCAACTCGGCTCGGGTGCACTACTATTAGAGAAAATACGGTAATTACGAATGTCCGTCTGCCCGTCCTTCAACATAAATTCGGGGAATGCTAGAAGCCTGAAAATGTGCCCCAGTAGGTAGTCGATCCTCCTAATGCCGAATCTAAAGTCAGAAAAAAGAAAAGGTCGATGTACGGCTGTGTATGGGCGAACGAAGTGTCGCCTAGTCGATATCCAGAGCTCGGTCCCCCAGTGGACCGATCAGGCTGAAATTTTGGCAACAGATAGCTTGGAAAATAAGGGGCGACTTGTTAGGGACAAGAAGTATCAAAGGCGATACCGTACTATCCATTTCGACCGATATCTCATCATTTACAAGATGTCTAGAATCTTCCCCTAGTCTCTTTGTTTGTTTTTTGATTTTTAAAATCCGGATTGAATGAGAGCTTTCAAAAAGCTCTAGAAAAAGATTTAGCTTTTAAATTTATAATAAAGATGTCAAATCTCTGTGATTTGTCTTTCAATTTTGCGAAGAAAGGTGTGAGAAATGATAGGGACACATCTCTGCTTTTGCCGTGAAGGGACACACCTCTGCTTTTGCCCAAAAAACGAGTGCATTTCTCTCTTTGATTTCTTCAAATATCAAAATCCTTCACCCAACCAGTTCTCAATTATTAATTTCTGCAAATAAAACTTTTCCGATAAAATCCCCCGTTCCAGAGCGATGCGCATCGGAGATAAGAGAACTTTCCGGCGGCAAAATTCTCTTTTTTTCTTTTTTTTCTTTTCAAATCAACTTGTCATCTTTCTACTAAAAGATAATCGTTTATGATTTTTCAAATTTTTTTTTTTTGAAAATTGAAAGAGAACGATAGTTGATTATTAGATAAAAGAAATAGAAACTAGAACCGTATTGGAGCCGGATTGGAACCCCATTGGAACCGTATTGGAACCTTATTTGTTTCATAATAGGAACCGTATTGGAACCGTATTGGAACCGGAACCGTATTGGAACCATTGTTTTAAATAAAAATGAAATCTTATAAGAAATAACTGCTGAGAAGTTTCCCATTTCACTCAAATGTTTAGACCAATTAAATCCGAATTCGAATTGGTAAAATCAATAAAATGGTGGCTCGAAATCGATTCCGCGACTTCGCAAAACCGGCAAACCGCAAAACCGGCAAATTTCCGGCTCAAATTCTTCTTTTAAGGCCATCTACAACTGCAGAGAAATCCCAATGCAAATGTTTGGCAATAGTTCTTTGTGCACGCGCACAAAGATTATGTACTTTCTGTATATTATGTACTTTCTGAACATATCCTCATGTTCGCTCCTCATCTGGCATACTCGTTTGACATAAGGTGTTTTCCTTTCCGTAATGTTGGTCGGCCTTTTCGTCTCGTTTTCAGCGTCATTATGCTCAAATCCTTTGGGATCAAATGCCGAGAAATCCCAATGACTGACGAGGTGTTCTTTGTGCGTGCACACAAGCGCTCTTCATCTGGCATACCCGTCCGGAATAAGGCGCTTCTCTTCCCCGTAGAAGGAAGGAACGTGGCTGCTCAATTTTCGCCTTAAATTTGGCTCTATTTGCTCTATTTTTGCTATAAACTCTGGATTCTGTTAAAACATATCAAAGTGTTTCCAAGCTTTAGTTGAATATCTTTTAATTTTATGAGCAAATTTAACCAATGCTGTGGCTATGAGAGCTGCATAGCTTTCAGCTGAAAGCTACAAACTCTTCTTAGACTCTTCGTAGCTGCCCCCTTTGTTTTAAATTCTCCACGACACTAGAAGATATTCCAGCTGGGCAAAGGGCGATACTTTGAAAGGATAATTGTGTCACTTGAACAACAGTTAAACAGAGAATAATGCGATTTGACTTTAGAGAGTGATGAGAAATGAGAAATGAGAAATACAGTGTGTTCAAGTCTGCTAAATACGATGTGATATTCACAGCTTAAATTGGGTCAATTTCAATTTTAAAATGCGATAGAATAGACTTGGATACAGATCCAGTATAATTCGTTGGCTTTGCTGGCTTTGCTGGCTTTGCTTTAGCATGTTCTCTCTGGACAAAGTGCCGACATTTGCGTGAATGAGTTGAGGGTGAGAGTGCTTGAGAAGATTCTACTTCGAGATGGGCATTGCTTTGAGGGGCAAAATTCTCCGTCAAACACAATAGTCACTCTTTCACAGCAACCCGATAATTGTAAAGCGGTTGGTGACTTTTCGGAGATTATTCAGAAATTCAGAAATTCAGAAATTTAGGTCGTTAGACAGTCGTTTTCGTTGGTCTGTCTAAAGTAAGAAATTTTAAAAAGAGATTTTGGGAGAAGGGATTGAACTCTTCGCCTCGACTGAACCGGTCATTTTCCAGGCAGACGCTCTAACCACTGAGCTATCCGGTGCCTATTTTCGGGAGAAGAAAGAGGGGATACAAAGGGGAAGAGATAAGGTAAAGTACTTGGGTACTGTCGTAGCTTTGTCGTAGCTTTATCGTAGGTATACTGTAGGATATTGGCTACTGTAGCCCGGTATACTGTAACCAGGGTACTATGCTATAGTACCAGAGTACTAGAGTACTATAGCTACAGTAACTTTTTGAATTACAGTAAGCTCTGAGTGCAACTCTTTCTCTTCTTTCCTCGAAGAATTCCCCTTTACTCTCAAAGAAATCACATGATCTATATATCAAAGTCAAAGTTTTCCTACAAAATTTCGCCCAAATTTGTCCTTGAAATGTTATATAAACTGTCCTTTTTTCCCCTATCCAATCATCATCCATTATAATTTTCACACTTTCTCTTTTACTAAACGATTTCATTTCTTTCCTTTTTCTTTCTTTTTCTTTCTTTTTCTTTCCTTTTCTCTTTGCCCTTAAAAGAGAAATCATCAATCCCACGAGTTTTTGAAAGGGAAAAAGAGAGAAAAAAAGACTCAATTGGGTGTGGATGTTTGAGATAATTAATCACTAAAGTCATTCAAGTCATTCAAGGGGATTTCATTTCTTCCGTTCCCCCCAATAATCTCTCTTTACATCCCCCATTCAAACAACTTTTCATCGAAATGACAGCTAACTCGATTTATGGCTCTGATTTCGAGGAAAGGTTTGTCAAGCTTTTAATCTTCGATATTCGCTTCAATATTTTTGCTCTTCATTTTCTACTGGAATAATTCCTGATTCGGTCACCGTAACCCAGATCCAGATCAAACTTTGTATACTTTTCTTTATATCTGCGTTCTTTTTTCCATATCTTTGGGGTGTGCGCCGCCCACAAGGTCCGCTATTTCACCAACAAGTGCAACAGCGAACAGTAGAGCGAGAAGTAAGCTTCTACAAACCATACCTATTCCAAAAGCTGTCTAATTGTGATGTACTCAATAGCATTGGCACCGGCAAGTGATTGGCAACTGAAGAAGGGGTATCTGTCGCGGCCGTGCGCCAGATGGCGAGCGATTTTGCGCACAAAGAACTCCTCTGTGTTGACCTGAAATAGACCAAGATTTGCTTGAACGAGGCTTATTTTTCTGACGATCTTTAAGTTAAGTTAAGTTAGTCTTTAAGTTAGTTAGTGCCAAGATGTTGGATTACTGTAAAATCAAACTGGATAACAGGTTACGGTAGCCTGGTTATGCCTGGTTATCGGAAAAAGTTTGCAAGTGAAAAGTCTTGGAAAACGTTTCTTTTTTCAATGGTAGAGAAACGTTTTCTAAATAAAAGCAAAAAAATAAATGAACAGAGGAAGATAAAAAGTTTTTACAAATAAAAGCCAAAACTTCGAGCAAGATGGGATTCGAACCCACGCGGGCAGAGCCCATTGGATTAGCAGTCCAACGCCTTAACCACTCGGCCACCTGCTCCCTTTGCTAGCCCCTTCTCAAACCCCTTTTGAACCCACTTTCCACTTAAACTCTGTTAAAGAGCAAAGGGAATTCAAAGTTTTCGGGTTTTCGACTGGATTAAATGTACTTTGAACTTTCCTTAAATGCACTTTGAACACATTTCCATTGATTGAATTCCCTTTGCCTTTCATTCCTAAACCGAATCCACCTTTTATCTTTAAACAGCTTTAAATTACGGTAATAAATTCGGATAAAACTACGTGCTCTCAATCTATTTAAACCGGAAATCCGTGAGAATATTCACTTTTCCGAGATTTGATGATATGATTAGTCATTTAATTCCAAAAATTTATCCATAAATAATTTCATAATTGAATTCTTTTCTAGAAAAGCTTAAAATAAAGCTTTTTCGTTTCAACTTTTTGTATCGGAGATAAAGATTATGCGATTATAGTCGTTTTTGCTATGTACACAGTGCACAAAAGTACACATTTTTAGATTTAAACCAAGGAAAGGTTAATGTTCTTTTCGGAAAATTGATTTTCTTTGTATTTCTTCGCTCTACGTTCTATCGGCAGCGGATGTCCTCCGTGGGCCACTGTAGCGGATGTCCTCCGTGGGCCACTGTAGCGGATATCCTCCGTGGGCAACTGTAGCGGATGTCCTCCGTGGGCCACTGTAGCGGATGTCCTCCGTGGGCCACTGTAGCGGATATCCTCCGTGGGCAACTGTAGCGGATGTCCTCCGTGGGCAACTGTAGCGGATGTCCTCCGTGAGGTAAAGGAGAATGGCACTCCTAAGTACCTGGGTACTTTAAAGCCAAGGGAATTGTCGGAAAGCTGAGGGGTGCACAGCTCAAACAACGCTCAGTCAAAGCAAAGACTCTAAAACTCGGAGACCCAGGGCAATTGCTCCCTGAGACGGTGGCGCGTCTTCGTCAGAGCTTGAGGTAAGGGTGATTCCTCCAAGATAGCTCAGGGTGACCCCGTGAACTCTATCGGGTCTTCAAGAATTACGAGCACTTAATTACGAGCATCAATAATTACTATACAAAAATTTGCATTTTCTTCTTCAAAACATTAACCTAGACATATAAACAATAACCAAAATGTAAAGAACTTGTTAATGAAGAAGAATAACCGCACAGCACACCAAGTAATCCTTTCAAATATGCAAATGTTTTATTCAAACAATCATTTTTGCGTTATTTTACTCTAGGCAAACTAAAAGCTCAAAGTTTTTGGATTTTTAAATGACTTTTATCAAACCTACCGTAAATACTGTACCCCACCGCCCTCGTACAGTCGCGTAGTCGCAAGAGTTTTTTCGTATTCCATTTTCAAAGGGCCCGTACTTTCAAAAAATACGTCTTTGGTATCAAAAAATAGCTGAGATTCAGGGCTATTTTTTGATATCTAAGCGCGCATTGTAGCATAAACGAGTGTCGAGAAAAACTCGTTCAAAGCTAGACTAAACAAAACTCCGCACCGTCATTATGGGAGTGGGGTACTATTACAGTGTGTAGTAACCTTTGTACATTTAACGTTTAAAATCTAGTCTTTAGCTCAAACTTTTAGTGTAATCTGATAGAAATTCGAGAAAATGAAAAAAATCCTCAAATTTTGAAACTTTAATTTACAAATTTAACATTTCAATCAAATTTTAAAGATTTTTTAAGTTTTTAAGCTTTCTATTTAGCATTTTTGATATAAATAGCTATAAGTTACTTTCTTTTTGCCTTATTAAATATCATGGTACTTTTCCAATATCGGGGGAGCAGTCCGATTATCGGGGGAGCGAAATGAAAATCAGGGGAGCAAATTTTGCCAGCGCTACATTTTGTCCTATATTATACAAATTACCACCATAAAATTCGCGAATTACCCGTTATTCTCACAACCTTTATATTAGATCACAAAAGTGACTTAAATATCTAACACCCAGCGAAATAGATCTTTTCCCTTTGAGCGGACTTTCATCAATTCGCCACAGTTGCAAATCCACGACTGGATGACTCCTTTGGTGACGAAATAATCGATTGCCGTCGATCCCTTAAACGCACAAAGCGTCGGAGAAGCGCATCGTCGTTAAAGTTTAAAAAAGCGTTGCAGTTAAATGCAATGCATTTTTGCATTTCTGGAAATGCATTTTTCGTGGGAACAAAATTTGCTCCCCTGATTTTCATTTCGCTCCCCCGATAATCGGAGCGCTCCCCCGATATTGGAAAAGTACCAATATCATATTTAACTAAATAAGTCCTAAATAAGCCTTAAATAATCCATAAATAAACCCTAAATAATCCCTATTTTACTCTAGAAATCTCTAACTTGGAAATGTTCTCAAAAAAAATTCGAAATTTCAATTTTTCTCCATTTTGTTTTAAAATTCCTCTCATCAAAATGAAGAAAATTTGTCCCTTTTTTCCTTTCCGAAAAGATTACGAGAAGATTGAGATTGATTGAGTGTAAAGTTGACATATGTTCGGTGTCTTTGACATGGATATTTATGATGGAAAGAAATATGGGAAAAGAAATAGGGAAAAGAAATCAAATGAAACCACACGATAAGCATTAAAATAGAGGAAAAAAGGATGAGAATTCTTTCTTTGCAAGAGAAATTGGAACTTATTCATTGGAAATTTATTTCACGGGTGTCTTCACAAAAAGTCTCCTCAATGGTCACTCGCTCAAGATTTTCCAAACTAAAGCACTCATGAGTTTTATGCTTTTGTAATGAAGGAATTTTTGTAAAGGGAACTCTTTCTAATGCACTAGAATCTTCATCTACTAACAGTTTATTCATTTTCATTGATTTTCTTTGATTTTCTTTGATTTTCATTGATTTTCCTTGATTTTCTTTCATTTCAGCTTAACAATCCCGAAAAAATGAAAAAATTGAGTGCACTTGAAAGGATTTCTTTCACCTTTTGCACAAAGTAACCTTTCTTATTAGTTTTCATGTCATCTTTGTGTTCTTTATGCTCACAAATAGAAACAAAACCTTTCTAATGCACTCAATCTTTTCATTTTCTAAAGAAATCAATTATTCCCACAAGAAAACTGAGGAATTCAGCACTAGAATCTTCATCTACTAATAGTTTATTCATTTTCATTCATTTTCATTCATTTTCTTTCATTTTCTTTCATTTCCCTTCATTTTCTTTCATTTCAGCTTAACAATCGCGAAAAAATGAAAAAATTGAGTCCACCAGAAAGGATTTCTTTCAGCTTTTGCACAAAGTAAGCTTAAGCACAAGCTTTCTTATGAGTTTTCATCTCGTCTTTGTATTCTTTATGCTCACAAATAGAAACAAAACCTTTCTAATGCACTCAATCCTTTCATTTTCTAAAGAAATCAATCATTTCCACAAGAAAACTGTGGAATTCAGCTAACTCTTATATATGTCGTAGCCGTTTACGAAATTCAGCCGCTAACGAATGAGGGTATTGAACGAATTGAAATTGAACGAATGAGGGTAGCCATCTAAAACAATTTTTCGTTGAAAGTAGGAGAAAGAGGGCGAGGAACAAATTCAGGGCAATTCTCAAATGTGAAAACAGCGACCGAGTTCAACTGAAGTCGTTCCTCGCCCTCTTTCTCCTAGCTTTGCAAAACAAATATTCAATGTAGCTTTACTTTAAAAATCTACATCAAATTGGCTACAAAATGAGCTAATAGGCAAGTTTTTTGGCTGAGTAGAAAATTTTTTATAACCATTTTAGGGCATTTTTGGCCCTAAACTTTTGGGGCTCAAAAAAAAATTTTCTACTGAACCAAATGAGCTAATTTCAAAAATTTATTATAAAATATATGTATTCTGAACATTTTTTATGTGGGTGACTTTTTGATTGGATGCCCGGAAATACCCTCATTCGTTAGCGGCTGAATTTCGTAAACGGCTACGACATACAGTGGCGGACATAAACTTATCACACCCCAAAATAATTTCTTATTTCTCCTCTAACTTTTTTTCTAAACAACCCTTTGAGCTAAAAGTTGGTTTAGACACGTAAAAACAAACATATTTTAATATTTTAAGTCAAAAAACTAAATATCTCTGATGAAAAACTTTTTTTGAACTTTTTTATTATAAACTCGAACGACATTGACTTATCACACCTCATAAAAACAACACAAAAAGCTATTAAAAGCTACCCAAAAACAACGGCTGATAAATCAATTGTATATACAATTTCAACTCTTACATCCAATTTCTATTTCTTTTACATACAATTTTCTTATAATCAAGCTATTTTATTGTCTTTTTTTTGTCTTATTATTTGTCTTTTTTTATATAACTATAAAAACAGTTTTTTTAATTGAAATTTTGAGTTTTTAGTGTGTTTGCTTTTATTTATCCCGATTTTTTTCTTTCATTAAGACCTTATTTTTAGTTTTTTTAAGCTTAAATTGAGTTAATAATTCTCTAAAAACAACAAACAATTAATTAGAAAGCATTTTGCATAAAATAGCAGAAGAAAAAATGGAGTTGCGGCAAGTTGGAGTTAAAAGGGCAATCTGCTGATGGCAAACGTGGCAACCTGCTCATCAATCTTTAAACTCGCAACACTGATATTATTACTTTTTATTATAAAAGAAAAAGTTGAACTTATCGTCTTTGATATCAAAAATTTGGCTAGGTTTTAAAAGTGCTGGTTGACTAAGAGCCTAAGAGACTAAGAGAGACAACATACTTGCTGACTAAGAGACTAAGAGACTAAAGCCAAAGGACTAAGAGCTCTGTATCTTAGTAGATCATCGGAAGATTGATAGCAAAAATTTGGCTAGGTTTTGAACCTACTTGCTAGCCGCTAGGGCCAATTGACTAAGAGCTCTGTATTTTAGTAGATCATCGGAAGATTCTGGCAGATTGTCATTTAACAAAAACGGAATATGTATTCGGAATCAGCATCAAATTCTGCAAATGGTATACAGGGTGTGCCAAAAGTTCCCGTACTTGCATTTTCTGCATTTTTGATAATTTTAGATAAAAGATACGATTTTAAAAGTAAGGAATTCGAATTCCTCGCGAGAAACTGATTTAGAAAATGTTTCTGGTTAATTTATAAGTGCAACACTATTTAAGACAAGTGATTGAGAAGAGGGTCCACTCAGGGGCGCTTTGGTCGCACAGTTACAGGGCAGAGTTACAGGGCACAGTTACAGGGCAGAGTTACAGGCAGAGTTGCTTTGGTCGCACATTTTTTTGGGGCTTCAGGCCTGTAACTTTTATGGATCAAAAGATTTTCAAAAGCCAATATGTTTTTCGAAAACTAGACATAAAATGTGACATTTTTTATATTGGGTGTAGAAAGTTTTGGTCAACGACCGAGTCGGAAGTCAGGTTAGAACTTCGTTTTCTCATACAAATTTCCATCAAAGGAAATGACTGTAACTCTGCCCTGTAACTCTGCCCTGTAACTCAGCCCTGTAACTCTCCCTGTAACTCTGCCCTGTAACTCAGCCCTGTAACTTACCCTGTAACTCTGCCCTGTAACTCTGCCCTGTAACTCTGCCCTGTAACTCTGCCCTGTAACCCTGCCCTGTAACCCTGCCTGTAACTCTGCCTGTAACTGTGCCCTGTAACTGTGCGACCAAAGCGCCCCTGAGTGAACCGATTTTAAAGAATCCCTTTGTCCTTCTCAATTAGTCTCCACTAAAAACAATATTTTTGTGGTGATAAGCGGTGGAAATTTGATGCATTTGCTTTGAAAAGCCATGGAAAATGACAGTTGTCGAAAAGTGATCGGTGAATGATCAGATTTCATCTCAAAAGAGACAAGATAATGATTGAATTGGAAAGAAAAGGAAAAGAAAAGGAAAGGAAAGAAAAGGAAAGGAAAGGGAAAGAGAAGGAAAAGCAATGCTCATCATGATCAGTTTAGACTAATATTCTTCTCAAGAGATCATTCAAAGATCCGTCAAAAACGATTCGTTGTCAATCACTCAGTCAGAGCTTCTTTTAGGGTCTTATTAGTTTTCGTATAGTATTTGACTTTGAGAAAAGGTTTAGCGTTAACTCAAGACTCAAGGCGACTCAAGAATGGTCTTGATATCTTAGTCTAACTATTCAATACATCAAATCCCTAATTTGTATTGTTTGTACCACATTATAAATGTGAATAAATGGTTTTTTTATCTTGTGCATAAACTAGATCGATAAGTTAAATGTGAATTACTTTAGAATACTAGGAAGTTATGGTAAGAATTATGGAGTTATGGTATTTTAAGCTTAATTTAGATTTCAGGATTTAGATCTTAGAAAATTTAGAATCTAGATTTCCTGAGCTCATTTGAGTTTTCAACTCCTAGATCTTTTGAGAGCTCTGCTGCCTTTCCAAAGCTAACAGAGAATGTTTCTGTTAGTTATGTTACGACCGATCTAGAAATCCGTCTAATCTAGACTGATTCTAGATCGGACGTCAGATCTAGAATCAAGCCGATCACTCTAAATCTGGATCGGACGTCTGATTTAGAGTGATCGGCTTGATTCTAGATGGGCTTGATTCTAGATGGGCTTGGTTCTAGATGGGCTTGGTTCTAGATCGGCTTGATTCTAGATCGGCTTGATTCTAGGTCGGGACGGATCTCTAGACCGGACGGATCTCTAGACCGGACGGATCTCTAGACCGGATGGATCTCTAGACCGGATGGATCTCTAGACCGGATGGATCTCTAATTACTTAAAAAATTGAGAAAACAAAAGCGAAATCCTCTTGGAGAATTGTGAAGTTTTCCTTGGATTCTGTAATTGGGATCTCTGCTTTCCCTCGCATTTCTCCTCGCGATATTCGTTCAAATGAATCATGACCGAAGCCGAGAATTTCACAAATTTCCTCCATTTACCATCAAAAGGGCAAATATGATTTTTTTTGATGAGAAAATATAATAAAAAGAAAAAGAAGAAGTGATTCATTTTAATCGATTTACGAATGGGAAAGCTAATCAAAATCTACAATGGGAATTGAGGGATTTGGGGAATTTTACTGATTGAAATGGGTTTTCATCGAAATTTCGAAATTTCTTTCCCAAAATCATTGACCTTTAGATCATTTAATGATAAAGAATGATTCATTTAATGATTTAGGAATGTACAATGGGAATTATTGACTAATTATTGATTAATCAATCACTTATTATCTAGCGTCAAGCTTTTCGTTTACATTCTTTACTTACTTTCCTTTTTTGAATTGTTTCGTTTCAGTTTTAGCTCCTTGTCTAACTATTTTGGTTTTATCTTTGATACAAATTCTATATTAGTTTGATTGTAGAGAGTTTTGGGTGAGATCTCCACCATTCGGAGATCTTCACCACCATTTGGAGATCTTCACCACCATTTGGAGATCTCCACCACCATTTGGAGATCTTCACCACCATTTGGAGATCTCCACCACCATTTGGAGATCTCCACCACCATTTGGAGATCTCCACCACCATTTGGAGATCTCCACCACCATTTGGAGACCACTCCAGCATTTGGAGATCTCCAGCATTTCGTTGAGATTGATCATTATCTAAAATTGATTGATCATTATCTAAAATCTTCAAAGTAAATACAATTTATCAAGGAATTTATCAAGGAACCCATCTATTTCCATTGCTTTTGTCACTTCTATTCTTTTGTTTGTCTTTTCTTCTCCTATTTCTTCTCCCCAATACGTGTTGTGTATGTATTGGTGATTATCTTCTCGTCGTTTTCTCCAAATGCTGATTATCACGCATTTCCCGGCCTTCTCTTCTTTTTTTTCTCATTCTTCTAACAAAAACTTCTTCATAATCTTCTTCATAAGCTTCTTCATAAGCTAGTCAAATGTGTGTTGGATTGTTTGATCGTTTTTTCGATTACCCAACTTGTTCGACTAATTTCTCAATATTTTATTTGATTCTTCGACTCATTTCATATGTAAGATCGATCTTTTAAAATATTCTGTACGTATAAATTGTAAATTATTAAGTTAAGTACTACTCAGCACTCTTGATTTCATTCTCTAATTGAATGAGCCTCAAACTACCTCAAACTACCTCAAACTCAAATCCCAAACGATTTCTTTCATTATAAATAACTCTCGTTTACTTAACTCGTTTAATTTAACTTTAAAAAAACCGTATTTGGTAGCTTGAGACTTATTCAATTCGAAAATGAATTCGAGTGAATTACTCAACCTAATAGTTTCTCTTTTCTAGATGCAAAGAAAAAACTATCCATTACTTTCATCATGCCAATTCGTAAGCTAATTTTCAATTTGACTACTCAACTTATCGTTTCTCTATTAGAATTGCTGTACCCGTTGTACTTCGACGCGAACTATGAAACACAACCCATACAAACGATTTGTGGCAATAACCTTTTGGTTTGGATTTTCTAATTAGTTTATAGTAGACAAAGAAATAGTTATACTACAGCAAACGTTTATAAATTTGTGTTTTTAAATCACTTTTGCTTAGGTTGACGCCTCTTGCACACAGGACACCCTCTACACGATCGACATTGGCTCGATAAACGCGGCCAACTCGAGCAAACTTGGCAACTCAGTTTATAGGGGGCGAGTTGGCTCGAAAATTGATATTTACCTGATATCTATGATTCATGCTTGACACTTATTGTATTGGGCTGATTTTTCCCTTCCAAGACCAAGACTTTACTTATCAATTGGTTGAAAGTACAAATCTCTAAAATTTGATGCTTATTTGAAGCCTTCTTCCTCATAAAACCACAAATTTAAACGTGAATCACTTTCAAAATCACTTTTTAAACTTTTCCATTAGAAAATCGAAATCTTGAGAACGATCTTTGACTTGGAGGGCCTACACAACGAGTACAAAATTTTTTTGTCTTCAAAGCAAAAATCTAAGCACTAACAATTCTTAAATGATGTCCAAATAAAGAGAAAAAAATGCAAAAAGAATCGTTTTCGACTTGTCAATTTTTTGTTGATAGGTCGAGAAATTTTGTCTTTTGACCTAATCAAAACATCAACGGTGCTGGCCATGGAGTTCACCAAATTTGATACGCCATATCTACAGGTGTACTCGACAGAACCCATAAGTGTTATATATTCTGAAAGCTCAGGTTGAGCTCTACAAGATGGTATCAGTTTTTCTATGTTTTCTATTTTATTCAGGGTTTTTGCCCTTCTGAACACCAACGATGAAACCTAGAAATTTTCAAAGTCACTTTTCCTCGCGATATCGTCGTCAAATCGTGCTGAAAGTGTGTTTTTTGGAATCTACGCAAAAAATTGGCCCAGGAGAGTCGAATTTGAACAATTGCAACTGGGATATCTTAGGAGAGTTGATTAGGTCAAAAGACAAAATGTCTCGACCTATCAACAAAAAAATTGACAAGTCGAAATCGATTCTTTTTGCATTTTTTCTCTTAGTTGGACATCATTTAAGAATTGTTAGTGCTTAGATTTTTGATTTGAAGACAAATGGCTTTTTTCAAACTACGTACTCGTTGTGGCCTATTCTTCTTCGGGGATTCATTCACCTTTCCCAACTGTATTTGATTGCATTAAGGGTCGTCTTGCTATCCAGCAACTCCCAGTACAACTCCCAGTCCCAGCTTTTTGCCACCTTTTTGCCAACTTTTTATTGGGTTGGTGAATTGAAAACTGCGGGACTTTGAACTAAAATTTATTGAACATAAAACGATCAATTCGTTCTAAATAATCTCCATTATTATTGACGACTTCTGCCCATTTTACAGGCAATTTGCGGATTCCTCTTTCGTGGTAGGATTTTGGTTTTGAATCGAAAAACTTTTCGAGCCAATTTTTTGACTGCCTCTTCCGAATCGAAGTGTTCTCCCGCAAGCTCATTACTCATGATCCGGAATAAATAGTAATCCGGAAAAGGGGTGAGGTCCGGACTGTATGGGAAATGCGCCAAAAGTTCCCAAACAAGTTTTATTACAAAAAAATGTGTCCAATCTTTCTTGAAAAGAATCGATTTTTAAAAGTTGACTTTGATTAACTTTGATTTTTTTGATTTTTTTGATTTTTTTGATTTTTTCGACTTCTATCTGTCATTTTATTGTTGTTTTAATGAAAAGAAACCCCTAAACAAATCCCTTTTTGCTGTAAAACTCTACTGAAAAAGATTCCGTATAATTCTATAATTACTCACCCTTTCGTCATGCCATTTCCAAATTGGTTTCCCTCAAATTTTACCCGCTTTTCTGAGTCAACAAGTTTAATTGTAAAGAGTTTTGAGTTTTGATGAACTTTATTGAAACTAGAGTGCCTCAAAAACAAAGCATAATGGGTAATTTGTAATAATTTGCCCAATTATACCGTAATCCCCATGGGAAAGCAAGTGTTTTTCTCTCTTTTTGAGCCGAAATTTTCGGAGAAAATCGATGATGTTTTCGTGCTTTTGTTGACAATGAAACAAATTGTAAAACGAGAAAAAGTAAACTTTGAAGTTAGCAATTTAAAAAAAACAGTACAAAATGTATGTAAACTGGTAATTAGGCTAAAAGATCATCACTTTACGAATTCAAAAACGAATCTATGATTTACTCTAACTAAAAACCCTTTCTTTTTCTTCAATTTCCATCTTTTTAAGTCAATTTTCGACTCACTTACAAGCAAATTTGAGTGGGAAAAACATAAGTGTAAAGAAAAAATTGTTTTGTAAGTTAGCGGCATTGTTAATGGCAAAAATTGTTTGCTTGAGTGCTTGAATTTCTAAATATCAATGTGGATAATGATTGAAAGCTATTACTTTCTCCAGAAAATCTTTCTTTTCATTCCATTCCTTTTCATCCTTCTTTTAAAAAAATAATCAATTCACCAAATAACCTATGATTTTCTATGTTTTTTTTTTCAATTGGACAACAAAATTTGTGGATGGACAACAAAATTTGACTACTTCAGATAACCGATCACAGATACAATCAATCATATCTTCCACTGGCCTCAAAACAGAGCTATTGATATTATCAATAACTATGTTATCGATTGATTGGTTCATTTTACTCTTGGATTGAAACTGAGATTTTTGAACTATCGAGTCGGCTGAATCAATTTTAAACGAACCGCAAACAGATCTAATTGTAAGTCCAAGCCAGGCTTACTGTTGTGGGCAAAGCCTGCAGCAAAGCCAAGCCAAGCCAGGGCCAAAAGCCAAGCTCAGATCTAGCTTCTGATTTGACTTGGTTCAGACTCCAGAACCTTTGGGCTAAAGGCTCCAGAACTCGAGAACCTTTGGGCTAAAGGCTCTGGAACTCGAGAACCTTTGGGCTAAAGGCTCCAGAACTCGAGAACCTTTGGGCTAAAGGCTCTGGAACTCGAGAACCTTTGGGCTAAAGGCTCTGGAACTCGAGAACCTTTGGGCTAAAGGCTCTGGAACTCGAGAACCTTTGGGCTAAAGGCTCTGGAACTCGAGAACCTTTGGGCTAAAGGCTCTGGAACTCGAGAACCTTTGGGCTAAAGGCTCTGGAACTCGAGAACCTTTGGGCTAAAGGCTCTGGAACTCGAGAACCTTTGGGCTAAAGGCTCTGGAACTCGAGAACCTTTGAGCTAAAGGCTCTGGAACTCGAGAACCTTTGGGCTAAAGGCTCTGGAACTCGAGAACCTTTGGGCTAAAGGCTCTGGAACTCGAGAACCTTTGAGCTAAAGGCTTCAGAACTCGAGAACCTTTGAGCTAAAGGCTCTGGAACTCGAGAACCTTTGGGCTAAAGGCTCTGGAACTCGAGAACCTTTGGGCTAAAGGCTCTGGAACTCGAGAAACTTTGGGCTAAAGGCTCTGGAACTCGAGAACCTTTGGGCTAAAGGCTCTGGAACTCGAGAACCTTTGAGCTAAAGGCTTCAGAACTCGAGAACCTTTGGGCTAAAGGCTCTGGAACTCGAGAACCTTTGGGCTAAAGGCTCTGGAACTCGAGAACCTTTGAGCTAAAGGCTTCAGAACTCGAGAACCTTTGAGCTAAAGGCTCCAGAACTCGAGAACCTTTGGGCTAAAGGCTCTGGAACTCGAGAACCTTTGAGCTAAAGGCTTCAGAATTCGAGAACCTTTGGGCTAAAGGCTCCAGAACTCGAGAACCTTTGGGCTAAAGGCTTCAGAACTCGAGAACCTTTGGGCTAAAGGCCGGTTCATCCACTGCTTAAAACACCCTTTTAAATCCTTAAAACAAGCATTCATTCACTTAAAACAATACTCTTTTAAACTTTGAGTATTTTTGTTAAAACATTTTCAACCATCAACCATTAAAATGGTGCTTTAATTAGCTCGTTAAAGCAATGTTTTAAGTTAAAACACTGATGGATGAATGGGGCCGAGATCAAAGCCAGCTTCAGATCTAGTTCCGAAGAAATTAGCACAAAAAATCGTTCTAGAAAAACCCTTGGTCCCTCACCTTTTCCATTTCTACTTTTTTTCACAAATCTCTCAAGTTCACCGATTTTTTTTGGATAATTTATGTAACTGTTTTCTCGTTGAACCCGTTGACACAGAGTTCTCTAGAACGGAAGTACTTAAAGAGGGATTTTCTCAAAATCTTATAGTCCTTTATCGTCACAATGACCTTTTTATTTCTCTGAAATCGTCCAGCTTTAAAGTATGGAAATTTTTAAAGATTTTCTCTGATCCGTTTTCTCTGAAATAAGCTGAAAAATCCCGGAGGACTATAAGCCAAATGTGTTGTTGATTTTTTTTGTGTACATATTCTAATGGATTTGAGGGTTTGTGGGATGAAAGGAAGATTGATTTTGAAGATTTTATAAAACTCTATTAGCCCACTTAGTGGAGATTTGATTTTGATTTGATTTTATGTAAAAAAGTATCGATTTTTGTAGCTTTATATAGCTTTAAGTATAGCTTATACAGCTTCAAGTATATAGCTTTATATAGCTTTAAGCATATAGCTTATATAGCTTTAAGTATATAGCTTATATAGCTTCAAGTATATAGCTTTATATAGCTTTAAGTATAGCTTATATAGCTTCAAGTATATAGCTTTATATAGCTTTAAGTATAGCTTATATAGCTTCAAGTATATAGCTTTATATAGCTTTAAGTATAGCTTATATAGCTTCAAGTATATAGCTTATATAGCTTCAAGTATATAGCTTTATATAGCTTTAAGTATTGGGTTGGGGAGAATGAGTCGGCGCCGAAAATCAAAAAAATGTCTAAAACTTCAATTCGACTTCGTCAAATAATATGCGTTTGATATGAGTAGAATGGTTAACTAATTCTCTACAAAATCACATTTAAAAGAAAATTCAAACAGCGCCTCCGCTCAAGAAAAAGCCATTTTTTCACAAAAACTACAAACTGTGATCTAGAAAAAACCATTGGTGGGATCTTCCTGCAAATTTGGCAACTTAAGTAATTGAATGTGCTCTATCTTTTTTATATAAACACCAAAGAAGGTTTATGTGAAAGAAACTGTTCAAATGATGAGTCGGACTCTTTGCCATTTTAACCAGCTGCGTTTCGAAGCTCATAAACTCCACGAAAGAAAAGCTTTGTGGAATCTCTCAAAAGTGATTTTGTAGAGAAATAGTGGATCCTTTTGATCAAACCAAACGTATGTTTAAAGAAGGCTTTATGTGTGCAAAAAGTCCCTTTAAAGTTTGGCGCCGACTCATTCTCCCCAACCCAATACATAGCTTTAAGTATAAATATCTATTAAGCTATTAAGTAAATTAAGCCATCAAAAAACAATAATATATTCAACTTGCAATAGCTTCAATTTCGATTCGATTCTATTAACTTAATAGCTACTTAGCTGAAAAGTACTGCAGCTTTAAGTGAATATCTTTTAAGCTTTAGCTTAGTGTCAGAGCTCATTCTTATCTACAGTACTGTGAGGATACTGTAGTCTAAACTGAATATCTTACAAGTTGCAGTGATTTGTTTCGAATGCGTCTTAGGGTTTAATTTTAGAACTACCGTTATCAAATTAACATTTAATTAGCCAAATTTGATGAGATGTGAAATCACAAGCTTCAATCAATCATATCAAAGAGCTCTAGGATAAACTGGCAATCGATTGGACATTTTTCTAAATGATAGTCTTTTAGAAAACGATTTAATCAAGAGGATTGTTTAAAAGTAGAAATTGATTCATGAATATGTAAAGAAATACACAACTTTAACACAAAATCCCTTGCCCTAATGCCTCTAAAGATGAAGAGAATGGAGTTGATGGAAGCCAATTCTTTTGAGATAGAACCAGTCACCTACAAGTGACCAGTCGCCAGAACCAGTGACTAGAACCAGTGGCCAGAACCAGTGACTAGAACCAGTGGCCAGAACCAGTGGACAGAACTAGTGGCCAGAACCAGTGGCCAGAACCAGTGGCCAGAACCAGTGACCAGTGATCAGTGGCCAGAACCAGTGGCCAGAACCAGTGGCCAGAACCAGTGGCCAGAACCAGTGGCCAGAACCAGTGACCAGTGATCAGTGGCCAGAACCAGTGGCCAGAACCAGTGGCCAGAACCAGTGGCCAGAACCAGTGGCCGAACCAGTGGCCAGAACGTGGCCAGACCGGTGACCGTGTCAGTGGCCAGAACCCAGTGGCCAGAACCAGTGGCAGAACCAGTGGCCAGAACCAGTGGCAGAACAGTGACCAGTGATCAGTGGCCGAACGTGGCCAGAACCAGTGGCCAGAACCAGTGGCCGAACCAGTGGCCAGAACGTGCCAGTGTCGTGGCCAGAACCAGTGGCCAGAACCGTGGCCAGAACCAGTGGCCAGAACCAGTGACCAGTGATGTGGCAGAACCGTGGCCAGAACCAGTGGCCAGAACCAGTGGCCAGAACCAGTGGCCAGAACCAGTGGCCAGAACCAGTGGCCAGAACCAGTGGCCAGAACCAGTGACCAGAACCAGTGACCAGTGATCAGTGACAAATTTATTCAACATGAATATGCAAACAAATACAGTCCAGTCACAGTGACTATTAGAATACAAGACTCCAAACCACTCAGCCATCGCAGCACTGATTCCCTAAAATTCTAAACTTTAATACCTTTTGAACTGGAAAAGTTATTTGAAGAAAATCCCTGACTTTATCTATTTCCCTATTTCCCCTTGTTTTCCCCATTTTTTACTTCAAATTATCCATCAAATGACCCATGAAAAACTCTACGAAATTTCACGTCAATTTTTATCCATTTCCCCACACACACATAAATTGATGTGTTGAGTCAAACAATCGTCATTATGACGAGACAAAATAATGAGTGCAATTAGAGCTTTTGAATGGGGGAAAATCGGAGAAAAGGACTTGTTTCCGGTTGTTTCAACAAAATCGAAACGAATGAAATGAATTGCTTGGAGGGTTGCTGGGAAAAGAGCTGCACGCAAATTCTAGACTAGAGTATGGATTGGGAGATCTACCGGATCCTAGTACGAACTCACCGATTAGTAAGCTACTTGCTACAGCTGGTAGCTCAATTTCTCACTAGTTCAGTAGCTTATCGTATAGTGTAATGATTATTGTTGGTTTAGGTATAATCTTTATTACAGCGATAATAGTTGGTTCAGTGGTTTGAGATTGGGAGAGTAGAGACACTCCATGGCACACGTCGGCAGCTCGTTCACATTGCTTTTATACGGAATCTCGATCACGATCTCGATCACGAGATCGTCACGACAGATAGACTGACGGGAATACTGTAATGCAAAGTGTCTCTTCACTAAAGCGCTCTCTAAAACGAAAGCGCTTTCGCATCTTTCGGGCAAACTAACGTAAACCTACCGTAAGCATATCGTAATCCTATTGTAATTCTACCGTAATCCTACCGCAATCATATCGTAATCCTATTGTAATTCTACCGTAATCCTACCGCAATCATATCGTAATCCTATTGTAATCCTACCGTAATCTTATCGTAATCATATCGTAATCCTATTGTAATCCTACCGTAACCCTACAGTAATCACATCTTAATCCTACCGGAATCATATCGTAATCCTATTGTAATCCTACCGTAATCCTACCGTAACCCTACAGTAATCGTATCGTAATCCTATTGTAAGCCTATTGTAATCCTACTGTAACCCTACAGTAACCATATCGTAATCCTACCTTAATCCTACTGTAACCCTACAGTAATCATATCGTAATCCTACCGTAATCCTACCGTAATCCTACTGTAACCCTACAGTAATCATATCTTAATCCTACCGTAATCTTATCATAATCATAAGACAAGAAAACTACCGTAATCACTGCTTTAACTTAAATCATTTTTACCTTTTTGAACCCTTTGATTTCTTTTATGAACCATTAATTAAAATTGAATGAAATGACAAGATTACGGTAGTTTCCCGGGCAAAAATGCTTCAGAAAACTCTAATCTTTGTCTCATTGCCCAATACTTTCAATTCCCATAAAGACACTCTTTCTGGCATTCTAAATTCTTCATTTTTTTCTGCTAGAGTCAAGTGAAATCATTGCTAAACGATGTGAGAAAAAAAGTAAAGCAAAAAAAAGTTGCTAAAAGAAGTGTGTTTCCAGTTTTGAAGCATTAAAGAAAGTCTAAATTTATTTGATTTACTTTTGCATTATTTTTCTAGTCCCTAAAATGTAATCCAAAGCAAAAATTCAATCCAAAATCTCTGTCCATCTTCAAAATCTCAATCAAATCGTTTCTTTTGTCAAATTGTGTTTCATTTTGAGACAAATAATGAATCTCATTTTTTCGGCTCTTCACGAAAATACGTTTTTCTGAAAATAATGAATTTTCGGGGAAGGAAAGAATCATTATGAGATTTTCAAGGGAAAAGGAATCAAAGAAAAAAAGGGAAAGTGGCTGAATTGACGATTTTACGAGGCGTGAAATGACAATTTCTCTTTTCTATTTGAAGGCAATAATGTCTAGAAGCGACTCTCAACAAATTCCCGATTTTTCTACACTAGATTTCCTATTCATTTGGTCAATAAGTAGGCACGAGATTCAAAATTTGATCAAAGACAAGAATCAAAGAGGAAAAGTTGTAAAAAGACTAGATTTTTGGAAGAAAGTCATGTCAAAAAAAGTCAAAGAATCGACTAGAGTCAATTTACTCGTTGATTTACTCGTTTTTTCAAAGTAAACGAAAAGTTCTTCAGTTGAATATCGACTAGAATGTCTAGAAAGTCTAGAATCACATAAAATCCATCCAAATTTCTTTGTAAGTTCAATAGCTAATAATCTAGTAATAATCTCCATTGATTTCAAACAAATCTCACACAAAAAGTAATCCAAATCGATTCTTCGATCGATCGATCGATTATTCGATCCATCTATCCATCCCAAATCGATTATTCGATCCATCTATCCATCCCAAATCGATTAATCGATCCATCTATCCATCCCAAATCGATTATTCGATCCATCTATCCATCCCAAATCGATTATTCGATCCATCTATCCATCCCAAATCGATTATTCGATCCATCTATCCATCCCAAATCGATTATTCGCTCCATCTATCCATCCCAAATCGATTAGTCGATCCATCTATCCATCCCAAATCGATTATTCGATCCATCTATCCATCCCAAATCGATTAATCGATCCATCTATCCATCCCAAATCGATTATTCGATCCATCTATCCATCCCAAATCGATTAATCGATCCATCTATCCATCCCAAATCGATTAATCGATCCATCTATCCATCCCAAATCGATTATTCGATCCATCTATCCATCCCAAATCGATTAGTCGATCCATCTATCCATCCCAAATCGATTAATCGATCCATCTATCCATCCCAAATCGATTATTCGATCCATCTATCCATCCCAAATCGATCAAACTCAAATAGAACTAAAGTCAGATCAATCAAAATGAAATCTGCCCAATGTTTTGGAATAATTTTCAGCGGGAATTCTAAAGCTAAAGCTTCTAGAAGACTTTTCATTCAAATGGCAAGGTTTTTCTTTTACAAAAGCTGGAAAATATTTGATTATTGATAAAGAACTTCTAAACTCAAAAGTTCTCATCAATATTGAAGCTGTAGATTGATCATAATCTTTTCATAAATCGATTTTAAAAGCGATAATTGGTTAATGATCAATTTGGCATCAATTTAAACGATTTTTTTTCAATGTCTATTAGTCAATTAGTCTCTATTAGTCCATTCAATCTAAACTTGATGTTTCAAATTTTACGATAAACTGCCAAAATCGGATTATCTATGTAACTAGGTTGTTTTTGTCAGCTCCCAAACTGGATCGACGGGTGAAAGGAGGAAATCATCACATAACGAGGCTGAGGATTTCCCCTCGATTCTCTACTAAATCCCTTGCATACTAAAAACTGAGCAAAAAGTCGATGAGTAAAACGATTTTGCTTGTTTTTCCGCCTCTAACATTTCAACACCAATAATGCCACTTTTGAGTCACTTTTCACAAATTTTGCAGCAAATTTACAGCATTTCACCATCATTTCCACATTGTCTTGTATGTTTAAGTGATTTTAATTGTTTTACTTAAGTGAAATTTGTTTTTTACACCCATCTGTAAGAGAAAAAATGCGTCAAAGTTGATCTATTTACCTACAGAAGTCGATCAACTTTGATGGTTTATAACTCGAGTTAAAGACATCGGATCGACTTGTGATTGGTTTTAAAAGAATCCTCATAAAATTTGACTAGAGAAAAGTGTGATTTATTTTGTATACTCCCGTGTAAGAACGTAGAGAAAAACGGCTTTGAAAAGTAGTGCGCTAAAGTGACGTTTTCCTAAAGTCAAAATGGGACTTTAGCGCATTTTTCGATTTTCCTCTATATCTAAACTTCCAGTAGTTTCATCGACTTGCGGTTGGTTTTAAAAGAATCCTCATCAAATTTGGCTTAAGAAAAGTTAAACTTGTTTTGTACACTAACCTGTAAGAATATAGAGAAAAATTGTGTCAAAGTTGACCTATTTACCTGCAGAAGTCGATCAACTTTGACGGTTTATAACTCAAGGTAAAGACATTGGATCGACTTGCGATTGGTTTTAAAAGAATCCTCATCAAATTTGACTAGAGAAAAGTGCGATTTATTTTGTATATTCATTTGTTCGAACCTAGGGAAAATCGGCTTTGAAAAGTAGTGCGCTAAAGTGACGTTTCTAAACAGTCAAAATGGGACTTTAGCGCATTTTTCGATTTTCCTCTATATCTAAAGTTCCAAACTCGACAAAAATCTTACCGTGATCAAAGCTATACAATAATTAGCTTAAGCTATCAAATTTGTATTTAAACTCGCTAGATCTTTAGCTAAAAAATGTAAAAAAGGTTATGATGAAGCTTTTTGCTTTGGTTAAAATCGAAAATGTTAATGAATAAGATCAGGATCGTACTCTAATTTCATTCGGCCTATGAAAAACCTTTTCCCCAATTTCCCCAACTTTCAATTTCCCAAGATGATTCAAGAAATTTCACGAGAACCAAATTGTTTCACTTTACCGTCTCGGATGACCATTTTTTGCGGCTTTGTTCCCGCCGATTTCCCGTTCTTTTTTCAGCACAGAACTTTCTAAATGTCATTTTTCTTTTCATTTCTTTTCATTTCTTTGCCGTATTGTCGAGAATCCCGCCTAATTCCTTCATTTTCCCCCTTTTTTTTCACCAATCGCAACCTTTCATTTCCATAAAATCTCACTATCCAAACTTAGTCAAATAAAATGTCAAAATTCGGCTCGATTTTAACGATCGATTTGGTAAATGACGGGAATGGGGTACGGTAATCCAATGAAAACGCTTTTTGATAGTCAACAAGTACGCTCATAAACAAGACGCTCAATTTGGATCGCATTGTTCTCTTATTGTCAGTTTAGCTGCTAAAGAAGACAATGTAGGATGTAGAAAGAAGACAATATAGGATGTAGAATTTAGATCAAAAGTACATCCAAATTTATCCCAGAAATTTTGGCATAGTGACCCAATAACAACCCAGCCGGCCACCCCTCCTTTCACTTCCCCGTTACCAAAAGGAACCACTATCTATCAGGGACGTGTGCCAGATTAAGAGCGATTGTGCGCGCGGACAAAGAACACCTGGCCAAAATTTACACAGGACACTTCTTCGCTGCTTTTCGCAGTTTTTCACTTTCCAAAAGTCAACGCCTATCAGCGGCCTGTGCCAGATGGAGAGCGATTGTGCGCGCGGACAAAGAACATCTGGCCAAAATTTACACTGGCGACTTTTTGGCAGCTTTTCGAAGTTTTTCACGTTCCAAAAGTCAACCCCTATCAGCGACCTGTGCCAGATGGAGAGCGATTATGCGCGCGCACAAAGAACACCCCGCCAGTTATTTAAAGGATTTCTCTTTTGCTTTGGTAAAAGATATTCAGCTGGAAATTTGTGCCGTAATTTCAAATTTTTCGGGATCGGCGGATTGGAATTACAAGACAGACACGTACATATTCTCTTTTTCTATAGTACAGCTAGAACAGATCGATGCCCCTAATGAGTAAAGTTGGCCTGATCCACTCCAAATTTTCCCCCCACTTTTACCACCCGTACAACTTTTGCTGAAAGCACAAGATTGTTATGTGATTGTATATATATTCCCTCGTTTCCCCCCCAACCATTTTTGGTCCTTTCACTAAGCCAATTACAGAAAAATACCCCTCTTTTTTGTCGATTTTTCGAAATCCATTGGGAAATCTCATCTCTAACCCGTTTAAATTGATAATTAAAACAATTTTTTTTTTGAAAATATATAATATAAAAAAAGCTTTAACTAGAGAAATATGGATAATTTTAATTTCTTCATTGATTTCTTCATTGATCCCGGGATATTTTAAAGAAAAAACAACTCCAAATCAGATAGTTAATGATTCGATTCAAAAATTTCACTTTAATCGAATTTTGCATAACGATAAATTAGTTTTTAGATTGAATAAAAGAAATTTTATAGTCAATTCCGAAATAAACTCTCTATCAAATTGATTTTATTAGTTAATTAGTTAAAGTTAAATTAGTTAAACGTATTTTGAAGGTTTAAACCAGCTGAACACAGTTTACAGTCTAAATTTGAGTTTAAAACATCGCTGTTTCACTGGAAATCATTTGAGTTACATAAAGAAAGAGTTTTAAGTCTTAAAAAGTACACTTGCTTGCTAAGTAGACTTGTAAAGGAAACTTGCTTGTTAAGTACACTTGTAAAAGTACACTTGCTTGGTAAGTACACTTGTAAAGGTACACTTGTAAAAGGTACACTTGCTTGGTAAGTACACTTGTAAAGGTACACTTGTAAAGGTACACTTGCTTGGTAAGTACACTTGTAAAGGTACACTTGTAAAGGTACACTTGCTTGGTAAGTACACTTGTAAAGGTACACTTGTAAAAGTACACTTGTAAAAGTACACTTGCTTGGTGAGTACACTTGTAAAAGTACACTTGCTTGCTGAGTACACTTGTAAAGGAAACTTGCTTGTTAAGTACACTTGTAAAAGTACACTTACTTGCTAAGTGCACTTGCTTGCTAAGTACACTTGCTAAACAGAAAGTTTGTCAGTATTTGTTTCAATATTTCCCGAGATTTCCCGCTGGGAAAGTGGATGATCAAGTGGATGACCTTTGACAGTAACGATTTGAGTAAACTCTTGATTTTATCATGAATTCTTTAACAATCCCAGCTTAATACAAAATATTCTATAAAATCTTCCATAAAAGCTTCTATAAAATATTATCTCACTACCGTAATCTGTCTCTTTACGTACAGTACTTGTAATTTATGCTCAAACATCTTTGATCTTTGGCAGTCATCTTTTACAGTCATCTTTGACAAAGAATTTCTTTCGCATCATAGCCTCAATTTATCCTTTTGATCAAGCTAAACATCAATTCTACAAGAAAATGAAGAATCCAGTGCACTAGAAGGATAAGTTTACATTCTTAAGCACAAAATACGCTCAATTCTTTCACAAGCCGAATTTTTTCCCTTTTCTAGCTATTTAATTCATAGAAATTCAAAAACTTTAGGAAAATATATGCTTTATAATCTCACTTTTCACTTAAACTATTGAATTTCTTTCTAGAAATAAAGCCTAAGCCTAATCCCTGGATTCAAGCCTATCCCATCTAAAAAAAACTAATCAAATTGTGGAGAAAATTCGCAAACCAAAAAAAATTGAAGCCTTTTTAAGAAGAAAGCCAAAGAGAAAGCCAAAGAAAAAGCCTTTTTACGTGTTCTCTGTACACATGTACAAGATAACAAACAACAACAAAGATGATTTCAAAAGCTTTTATCAAATTGGATTAATGTAAATCAAGATGATTATAAAGTCGAATTTCTTTAACGAAATCGAGCCCTTGATCCTTGAAATGTTAGCCAAGACAGCTAGCCAAGGCAGCTAGCCAAGGACAGCTAGCCAAGGCAGCTAGCCAAGACAGCTAGCCAAGGCAGCTAGCAAGGACAGCTAGCCAAGGCAGCTAGCCAAGACAGCTAGCCAAGACAGCTAGCCAAGACAGCTAGCCAAGACAGCTAGCAAGGACAGCTAGCCAAGACAGCTAGCCAAGACAGCTAGCAAGGACAGCTAGCCAAGACAGCTAGCCAAGACAGCTAGCCAAGACAGCTAGCCAAGACAGCTAGCCAAAATGCTTGAATCTGTTACCCGAAAATGATGACTTTTAAATGGAAATTCAGGAATTTATCTCTAAATAAATCTAAATTCATTTCTCTAAAGTGTTTTGTCTAAAAGCTTGAATACTTTTACGTTCTTAATTTACTGTAAGCTATTGACTGTACCAGTCGTTCATTTATCGCCCTAATTGCCAATAGGTGTGCTATGGAAAAACGAGATTTGATCACTTTAACGGCTACTTTTTCAGGATCAGGATTTCTTGTGGCAAAAGACGAATTTCTCAAGTTTTTTTGTCTTTTTGATCTAAAAACTCTGAAAAAAATAGCCATTGAAGTGAACAAATCTCGTTTTTCCGCTTTATACCTATTTACAATCACATCGACAAATAAACAGCTTTACTGTACAGTAAAATATCATCAATATCATCCTTTATAATCTTAAATCTTTATTTCTTAGCCACAAATATTCAAATCATAATCCGATTCACTCTAAATTCGAAAATTGCTTTACGGAAATTGAGTGAAAGAAGGAAAAGAAGGGATTTAGACGCGAAAATCGTATTCACATCGATTAAAAAACAGAAAAAGTGAATTGGGGGAAAGGAAAAGAAAAGAAAAGATTGAACCTAGAAACGCCTAAACGGATAATCGCATGCAAATTGTGTACTCTTTAGGAGGCTGTGGAATGGCTATTCCAGTGCTTGGAGGCTGTGGAATGACTATTCCTGTTATTTTTCTACTATTTCTGATCCTTTGACCTTAAAGAACACTATTCCTTAATCGATTTTACTTTTTAACTAAGTTAACTTATTATTACATCTAGAAGTACTACTCTTTCTCTTTCTCTTTCTCTTTCTCTTTCTCTTTCTCTTCCTCTTCCTCTTTCTTTTCTCCTTCTCTTTCTCTTTCTCTTCTCTTTCTCTCTTCTCTCTTCCTCTTTCTTTTTCTCCTTCTCTTTCTCTTTCTCTCTTTCTCTTTCTCTTTCTCTTTCTCTTCCTCTTTCTCTTCCTCTTCCTCTTTCTTTTTCTCCTTCTCTTTCTCTTTCTAATCATCTTCCAATCACCAGAAAGAGACCAAAATCGTTTCACTTTACCGTCTACGGTGTGTATCAATGTTTTTGAATCTAGACTTACAATTGACAAGCTACTGTTGTTTATTCTTTACTTACAATTGTTATTTAGTGTCGGATGACCATTTTTTGTGGCTTTATTCCCGCCGATTTCCCGTTCTTTTTTTCAGCACAGAACTTATAAATGTCATTTTCTTTTCATTTCTTTTCATTTCTTTGCCCAATCATCGAGATTCCCGCCTAATTCCTTCATTTTCCCCTTTTTTTTCATCAATCGCAACCTTTCATTTCCATAAAATTTGACTATCCAAACTTAGTCAAATAAAATGTCAAAATTCGGCTCGATTTTGACGATCGGTAAATGACGATTGGTAAATGACGGGAATGGGGTACGGTAATCCAATGAAAACGCTTTTTGATAGTCAACAAGTACGCTCATAAACAAGACGCTCAATTTGGATCGCATTGTTCTTATTGCCATTTCTCTTATTGTCAGCTTAGCTACTATTTAAGTAACACAATCGTTCAACAGGATCTAGAAGTATCAAAAGTACAGCCAAATTTGGGTATAGTGATAACTAGAACGCCGTAGCCGACTACAACCGGTAACCTCTCTTCTTCCTTAAGAAACCCCTATCTATCAGGGGCATGTGCCAGAAGTTGAGCGATTACGCAACAGCACAAAGAACACTTTGCCAGTCATTTCTCTGCCTTGGCCTAAAACCAAGAAATTTAGCTATAAATCTATATTCGTGGATTTTTGCGATCGGCGAATTGATTGGGGCATTCGTTTTATTGAATTCGGTCAAAAATGCACAGTTCTTTAACTATCTTTCTGTCAACAATCCTTTTGAACGTGAATCCTAAGCCTAAGCCTATCGATAGCCTAAGCCGACTATCGATACTCGTCAATGGATTATACAAAGTCCCCCAAATTTCTTCTCTTACTCACTCAAATTCCCCCAATGAAGGATCGGGCGCGAAATTTGACTCATTTTTTCCTTTTTGTCGCCCAATGGAATGAATATCCGCTTTTCCATTCGTTTTCCTTTATCCTTTAAGAAACTCGGCTGTGGGTGGTCTATTCCTCTCATTTCATTCTCCCAAATAGGCATTACAGTCTCTTTTCTCTTCTCTTTACCTTTTCTTTTCATTCGGTCATCCTCTCCAAAAAGATAAATGTCCCTTGTAAGCGACCGCGCACAAATTTGCATAAAATTTCTTCACGAAATTTGACAATCGAAAAATGCTTGTGAAAATTGTTCGCGTTAATGCAAATTGCATTTTTACAGTCGATTGTTTTATCTTACTTTCCAGTTTTTACTATTTCAGTACAAGTACAGCTATTAGAACAGCTTAAACTTTGAAATTATTGTAGTTCTAGACATGACTGATTACAGGATGTCAGTTAAAAGCAAAGTTCTATATTTTGCATGAATTAGAGACTTAAAGTATTCACAATCAGCTTTACCTTCAGCCGTAACCTAACTACTGCTGAAAAATAACAATTGTAGTAGTTGGGTTAATAACTGATTTCCAACTTAATAATTAACTGTATCAATTAACCAAACTGTATCAATGTTTTCAATCTAGATTTACAATTGATTAGCTGTTGCTGTTTGTTCTTTACTTGTTCTTGTTTTACAATTGTTATTTTTAAAAAACAAATTATAAAGTGTCAAGCAAGTAAATCTACAATTGTTGTATAGAAAAAGTTGCTCACTTGTTTAGAGATTAGCATCACTTGCTTAGAGAATTTAAATAATAGGATGCTAAATACTATAGCTTAATAAGAACTGGATCAGTACAAATCGAACTTTAGAGCGGTACAGACTGGTCGAACTTTAGATCAGCATAGACTGATCGAACTTTAGATCAATATAGACTGATCAAACTTTGGATCAGACGAACTGATCAGTACAGATCGAGCTTTAGATCTGTATAGACTAATCGATCTTTAGATCAGTAGAGATCGAACTTTGGATCAGTTTAGACTGATCGAACTCTAGATCAGTACAGATCAAACTTTAGATCAATACAGATCAAACTATAGATCAGTACAGATCGAGCTTTGAATCAGTATAGACTGATCGAACTTTAGATCAGACGAACTGATCAATACAGATCAAACTTTAGATCAGTATAGACTATCCTGATCGAACTTTACAATCTCGACTTTTCAATTGATAGTTGTTATCGATTGGTATTTAAATAAAAATTAGTAAAGGATGTAAACCAAGTTCACAAGCCTAAGCAATTTGTGAGTTGAATGAGTGAAAGTGACATGGACCTTATGCTTCGATTGCTCCATATAAATCCCCCTTAGTCCCTAGTCTAAAGAGGGACATTTCTCTATCCATTATATGAAAGACTGATGAATTTGGGGCAAAAGAAAAGAATGGCGCTATCGCGTGTGAGCTTTTCTCCTCAAATTACCCCTCATTATTATCAAAATGTGTGTGAAATGGAAATGAAATGGAAAAATCATGAATTTTCAATGTTTTTGAAGAGATTTCCCGGGGATTTCGTTGATGAGTTTTTCAAGAGTCTTCAGAGCTTTATTGCTTTTAAATCTCTAGATCAATAAGATTATTACCAGAACAATAATGCTCACACTAGACATAGGAAATTCTCAGCTCTAACTCAATTTCACGTTTCTTGATCGGTTACAGCTAGATCGATTAGAGCTATCAGCATTACCAGTAGACCAGAATTTCAGAACAACAAACTAAATATGATTTTTCTTTTTATTTCTTTATCCAATTGTCAAAATTCCGCCTGATTCCGTCATTTTTTTCTTCTTTTTCACCAATTCTAACCTTTCATTTTCATAAAATTTCACTATAAAAACCCATTCTCAATCAAAATCGCAAATATCAGCTCGATTTTGGTGGTTCATTTGGTATTTGGCGCGAACATGGTAATCCAATTTAATGATAATTCAATTTAAAGATATGGTAATGTAATTTGGAGACGGGTAATCCAATTTGTAGATGTGATAATCCAATTTGGAGACATGATAATCCAGTTTAAAGACATGGCAACCCAATTTAAGACATGATAATCCAGTTTAAAGACATGTTAACCCAATTTAGAGACATGTTAACCCAGTTTAAAGACATAGCAATCCAATTTAAAGACATGGTAATCTAATTTAAGACATGATAATCCAATTTAAGGACATGGTAACCCAATTTGGAGACATGGCAATCCAATTTAAGACATGATAATCCAATTTAAAGACATGTTAACCCAATTTAAGACATGATAATCTAATTTAAGACATGATAATCCAATTTAAAGACATGATAATCTAATTTAAGACATGATAATCCAATTTAAGGACATGATAATCCAATTTAAAGACATAGTAACCCAATTTAAAAGCTTTTAATCATAAACAAGCGTTGTTTAGGAAATAGTAATACATTTAAACTGTAAAATAATCAAATGTCAAATAATGTCAAACATTAGTTGGATCGTTGGATAAATTATCTTACGATAACTTGCGATTCTGTAGACCCGTATTTCCCTCTCTTTCTTCTTTGTCTTTCCTATTTCTTTTTGGGCAAAAAGCCGCTGATAACTCAGTGGTAGAGCATCTGCTCAGTAAGCAGAAGATCCAGGCTTCAATTCAATTCAATTCCTAAGACTAAGACTAAGACATTGCTAAGAACTTCATTGTCAAACATTCATAGACTTATTGTTGTGATCTCCATGAACCCTTTCCCGATCTTTCATTCAATTCCCCTCTTTCATTTTTAATCGAATCAAACATTTCAAAAGATTTGAAGATTTTCAAGAGAAATCTTTGATTAGGTACAAATTATTCGATTTTTCGTAAATCAACGTCATTTGTGAATACTGTAGAGTGAATAGAATGACTCAAGAAGTAAACACGTGTACGTGTACAGTGTACGTGTACGTGTACGTGTACAACCTTCACGTGTACGAAGGCAACATCAAACTACCTTTGAGCCTTTTACCGTATTTACTCTATTAGTGGGGTCCTCTCTAATAGTGGGGTCGTCTGGAGGGGGGTTGAAAAAATAGTGGGGTCCTCTCTAATATTGGTAACGAAAGTGATACATCAATTGTTGATCTCTTGGATTAGTTCTTTTACTGTTTGTTAATGTTTTGTTACGGTTAAAGCTAAATAAAATATGAAGCCAAACTTGTTTTTTCAAGAATTTCGGAGAAAAATTGATATCTTTTCAACTTAAAACTTTGGTTTTATGTTCTTTTAAATTTCTCTAATAGTGGGGTCCTGTCTAATAGTGGGGTCGTCTGGAAGGGGATTGAAAAAATAGTGGGGGACCCCACTAATAGAGTAAATACGGTATATCTAAAACTTTGCATTTAACATTTCAACATCTCTCAACAAAAGGCTTTTTTTACGAAAACGTCGTTCAGAGATTGGATAACTAAATCTAAAAACTAATAATCTTGTCATTCTGTTATAACATTTTGAGGCTAATCGATCCAAAACCAATTCCCCTTGATTTGCTTCTTTCTCAAGAAGAACAGAAAGGAAGTAGTAAGCAGTAAGCAGTAAGCAGTAAGCAGTAAGCAGTAAGCAGTAAGCAATAAGCAGTAAGCAGTAAGCAGTAAGTAGTAAGCAGTTAGCAGTTGGCAGTAAGCAGTAAGCAGTAGGCAGTAAGCAGTAAGCAGTAAGCAGTAAGCAGTAAGCAGTAAGCAGAATACAGAGTTTTCCATTTAAAAACTTTTGGTTAACGTTTGAGTAAATAGAAAAATGAATTCCAGAGTTGGGATCCATTGCCAAACATTTTCTATCATTTATTTTGAATCCCCCCAATTCACCCAAACAATTCACCAAAGAAAATCCCTTTCCACAAAGCAATGTGACATTTCCCTTTTCCCAATCTTTCCCTTTCTTCTTCTTTTCTCGATTATAGAACCCTAATGCTATAAGCCTTGCATAGCTCAATACATGACATGAAATAGAATTGGAAAAGGGAATCCCTTTCTTATTTATGAATGTCTATTATTAGGAAAAGAGCTTAAAAGGAAGCTTCCAATAACGACCCATTGAGGTGGATCGGAAAAGACACAAGATTACTGTAATTTTTTGAAAGTTTAGAGGGAAATTGAAAAGTTACATGGACTAGAACGTAGCGATTCTTCCCACAAATGGATTGTTGAAGTTTCAAAAGTATTATACAATTTTATCCAATCAAAAACCCAAGTTTTGTCATGAGAAATCAATACTTTTACAAATTTACTTAAAGAAATTGTTACAAGAAAATTAGAAAATTAAAGAGGAAAATTTGTTTTATTCTTTCCGCATTCATTTCAAGTACTTTTTGAACAAGTTAGGAACAGATCAAAGCTAGGAACAGATCAAAATCTGGTTCTGATCTGGCTTTGCAGGCTTGGTCAATGTCCTCATAGTCTGTAAAACTAAACCTGTCCCTGTCCCTGACCCAGTTCGGACTCTGCTTGGCCTGCTCACAGCCCCAGGGCCCGGACTCAGATGTTAATGATTTTGATTTTTGAGCTAAGCAAGGCTAGGAACGAGTCTGACCTGGCCTCTGAGTCTATCGAAGGTACTAGACCTGTCCAGAACTAGAACCAGACCTGCCCCTAGTCCAGTCAAGGCCTGATCTGGTCTGATCTGACTCTACTCATAGCCAAAGCTTCAAAAAGCCAAAACCCATGGTTAGCCAAACCAAGCTAACACCAAGACAAAAAAGCCAATTGGTTCTAAGAACAACCCGCAGGCTTGGTTTATTCAGATACAGCTTTAAGCTTTAATGAACTTGATTTTTTAATGATTTTCTCTTTTTATGACAAGTTGAGTAAAGTTTTTCTTTAAAATTTCCTCATGAATTTCCTGAATTGATCAATTTAATGCCTCAATTTGACCATTTCCCACCAGAATTCAACATCAAGGTGACGAATCTTCGATAGATTGACGGAAAATTGCTCTAATTCTTTTCCCAAATGGTTTCCGATTATGGATATTCAGTCTAATTTCGCTTTTTTTGAGTCTCTTCTCTTCATTTCTCTTTCAATATCCGACTCACCTGTCAAGGGAAAAAGAAGGCGACACACTGGCGCCTTTCTTCAACCATTTCTTCAACCATTTCCTCATTCACTATGGCACCAAATCTTAGAATATTAGAAGGCCAAAATAGTGCCAGTTTTACGGTAATCATGCTACAAACGATGGCTCATATTGAGGCTTTCAAAAAACGAGCTTGTCCAATCAATTCCCTGATCCTGAAAACCCCGGGTCATCTAAAATTCATCTAAAAGTTTAGACCAATTAAACACGAGTTCTAATTGGTAGACTCCAATAAAATGAATAGCTCCAATCGATTCACCGTCCTCGAAAACCCCCGGGTACAAATTTCAAGCTGAATTTCTTCTTTTTAGACCATCTACAATGCGGAGAATTCCCAATGTAAATGATTAACGAGGTGTTCTTTGTGCACGCGCACAATCGCTCCTCACCTGGCATACGCGTTTGGCATAAGGTGCTTTCCTTTCCTTCAATTTGGCCGGCTTCTTCCTCTCGTTTTCAGCGTCATTATGCTCAAATCCTTTGGGATGAAATGCCCTAAATTTAGCTTTATTTTTGATAGAAATTCTGGAGTTTATTAAACGATTTTGGTAATTAAAAACGGAGATAAACTGAGAGATCTCAAATGAGAGATTTTGATCTCAAGGTTTTGTCCTTTATTCTCCTCGAATTAATTATTGGGTTGTCCAGTTGTGAATGCGCGTTTTTTACTATTTTGTAAATTTCTCAAGATACCGGAATCAAGAAAAAGATATATATGAGTATTATTCGAAAGCTGAAAATTTCCTCTACATTTTGATATAAAATGTTTTTGAATTTGTTCAGCTTTTGGGCAAATTGACTGCACAGAAGAAGAGGTGGCCAAAAAATGGAAGGGTGCCTTTGGATCAAGTTTTGGCTCCGCTCATATTGAGTTAACCGTTTGCTGTTTGGCCAATAGATATATCAATACAACTTGTTTTTAAATATAACAATTTCAGAGCATCTTTACTTTTCTTTTCTGGGCGGTTATTTTGCACCATAAAACTTGAGGAATAGCTAGTAAAATGGGTTTTTTTCGAAAACCACCTCTCCCTTTGTGCAGTCAATTCCCCAAAAAGTTGAATGAATTCAAAAACTTTCTTATTCCAAAATGTAGAGGAGATCTTCAGCTTTCGAATGATATATAATACTCATATAAATCTGTTCGATATCTTGAGAAATTTACAAAATAGTAAAAACGCGCATTCATAACTGGACAACCCAATATATCAAACTCTATTTTATTTTATTTCCAAAAGCTGCAATTTTGGGATTCAACTTCAAGGATTCAACGAGATTTCGTTCAATCACGATTACATGATTATTCCTTTGAATAATTCCATGAAATCCGGAAATTTGTTCCAGTGAACATATAGTTTTTCGAGAAAAATCCTGTTTTTGACCTCAATCTGAACAAACTTTAAGTTTTAAAGAACTTGAAAGCTTTAAAAAAGAAAGAACACCAAAAATCGAAGAAAAGCTCCACTTATGACTCAACATTTAACAAAATTTTCAATATAATAATGAAATTTTGTTAATCTTTTAGATTTTTTAAAAGAAAATCTGTTCTCTGGCAAGACTCTGACTTTGAAAAACGCAATGTTTTCGCCAAACGTCCTGCCAAACGTCGTCCAAATCTTTGCTCTATTTTTAAAGATAAACATGATAAACAAAATGGAATTTAGATTAAAATGGAACAATGTTCTTTGAAACAGTTTTGCTCTATAAAAGCCGCTTCCAAGAAACAATTCTCAATGTTTATTAACACACTCTACCATTATCTACTTTAAATTTACATTCTTTAAATTTAGTATTGAAAAAATCAAATTCAATTAGTTTTAGGTTTTAAAATCTACATTTAAAATTTAAAATCAAGCAATTTGAGGCGATTTAAAGATAACGGAGAAACAACTTTTTGCCTTGGAATTGATTTTTGTGCAGATTAAAAACTTCTCACTCTACCATAGCTCAAAAATCCTACAGTATTCTATTGGTAAATTGTAAAGTAGGTTATTATGGCTTACTGAGAACACTTAATGACTAAGTACTTTTGTTTGGGTGGCTTTAACGCTTAACGATAGCTCTAACCCTTAACGATAGCTTTAACGCTTAACGATAGCTCTAACCCTTAACGATAGCTTTAATGCTTAACGATAGCTCTAATGCTTAACGATAGCTTTAATGCTTAACGATAGCTTTAACGCTTAACGATAGCTTTAATGCTTAACGATAGCTCTAACCCTTAACGATAGCTTTAACTTTAACTTAATGACTAGAACCAAGTTTTCTCAGTGTCTTTTCACGTTTAAAACAAGCAAACGTTCAAACACGTTTTCAAGTTCTTGCAGCCTTTCTGGCGTACTTAACGCTTAACTTGATGATAAAATGAAGGATTCAGTGAGCCAGAAGAGATGTGTTTCGAGTTTTAAGCAGAACGAATGAAAGAAGGGATAGAGAAATTTTCGTATGTCCCAGCTACCGTAATTCGGTCAAATTTCCTTTATAGATCTTTGTGTTCCCTGTATTTTCGTTATGTTACGATAATGAACTACTTGGCTGTAAATCGATTAGCTGGTTGGGATACAGTAGACGTACAGAGCTACTCAGCTACAGAGCTACTCAGCTACAGAGCTACTCAGCTACAGAGCTACTCAGCTACAGAGCTACTCAGCTACAGAGCTACTCAGCTACAGAGCTACTCAGGTACAGAGCTACTCAGCTACAGAGCTACTCAGCTACAGAGCTACTCAGGTACAGAGCTACTCAGGTACAGAGCTACTCAGGTACAGAGCTACTCAGGTACAGAGCTACTCAGGTACAGAGCTACTCAGTACAGAGCTACTCAGTACAGAGCTACTCAGTACAGAGCTACTCAAGCTATCGTCTAGTTCTGGCTTCGATAGACTCAGCTAGTTGAGTTTAAAGCTACTCAAGTTGAAGGTCAGTAAAAAGTTCTTGTGCAGTTCTTGAGAGATCAAGATTAGATCTTTTCTAGCTAGCTATTATTAGCTTTCAATCGTATTACTGAATCGTTATTACTTAAAACTTAAAACTAAAGTCAATTCAAAATCTTTCTAATCTTTTCTTTAGTCATTTTCTCTTTCATCGACCGCCTTTTCAACTGGAAAGTGCATTCGTTGATATTTCATATTTTTCCATTCATAGTCCACTTTTTCTCTATGAATAACACCAAACCGATAAGTCTTTTTCTTCAAAAATAACCATAGCTTTCAAAGATTCAAAAATTTCCTTTGAAAATTGCCCATTTTGAGTTCAATTAAACTACTGTAATTGTTCATAAGCTTCTCCTTCTCTTCATAGAATTTTTCTTCCGACAAATTGTCCCCCCATTTTGCCCATTGTCTTTGAGTGAATCAAAATGGGGAATGTAATGAGGCAATGCGCGGAAAATTGCCCATTTGAAACAATTGAGTGGGGGAAAAATTGGACCCTGAAAGGGAAAGAATATACTTATGGATTGTGGGAAGATGGAAAATTGGTGAAAATAGGGTTATGTTTAGGGTTTAATGGTGGGAACTTTGATGATAAAGCATAAAAAACAATCCTTGATTTTGCTCCGTTTGATTGAAGCTGGTTAGATTGGGCATTTATCATGTAGATTTCACTAGGGAAAGACACGAACGAAAAGGCAGTTTTGGTATTGTATCGTTCATCCATTATTAGACAAACAAGACGAACATCTGGTACTTGATCTGGTACTTGATTCATAGCCTGAAACCAGTCTTACTAAACTAGGGAAAGCAAGGAGGTAAGCTTTGTCAAGGTAAGCTCTGTCAAGGTAGCAAGGTAAGCTTTGTCTGGACACCCAGTTCACGGTATAGAATCGGGTATGAGGATTCCGAATCTGAAATCAAGATCTGCCAAATGACTATCCAGGCGTGTAAAACTTCGAAAATTGGGGTCAAAAAGATGCTTTAAAAGGCTCTTTACTAGCAGAGAAGGGGAACGTTCGTGGCCTAGTGGATAACGCGTTCGGCTTAGGCTTAGGCTTAGGCTCAGGCTCGGCTTCCGCCCACGGGGTCAGTGTTCGGTCCCTGATGCAGCTTCTTATTTTTGTTTCTCTTTTGGAACAACTTCTAGCATTTTGCAGCTAATTGCAGAGAAGACTTGAATAACATTTTGACTGACAATTGGCTCACAAGGTCTAAACCCAGCTCCATTTGACTCTCCGTATGTTTTTTAACATCCTAGAACATTCTGAATATCCTAAAAGCTTTCAAAGGGTTGTACTAGTCGGTTGTACCAGTCGGCTGTACCAGTTGGTTGTACCAGTCGGTTTTACCAGTCGCTCACTTCACCGATCTCTACTGATAGAGATTTCAAAAGATTTATCCAGAAGAATGTGACCAATCGATCGATCGACCTCTCTGCTAGAAATACATTACTATTAGCTACCGTATCTCAGTACTATCTTAGTACTATTAGAGTTGCTATTTTTCTTTGCTTTCTAGAATGCTGAAAGAATTCTAGAACGATATGCTTTTTCTTTGCTTTGAAATTGAATGATCGTAGCTGAGCTTCGTAAAACAATGACTTGCTTCTTCAATCACTTCAATCTTGCTTCAATGCTTCAATCACTTCAATCTTGCTTCAATGCTTCAATCACTTCAATCTTGCTTCAATGCTTCAATCACTTCAATCTTGTTTCAATGCTTCAATCACTTTCGGAACTTCTCTCTGATTACTAAACTTGAAGAATTTCAAGTTTAAACGCAATTAGTACTTCTTTAAATCGATTCACCTCTAAGCTTACTCTATTCAAATTTCTTTTATATCATTTTGAGACAATTGCTTTCATGTTTGGATACTTCAAAGGGGTTTAGGTCTCTTTTAGGTTCACTTCCCGTAATGCGACGCTTCCTTTTCCCTTCAAATCCCTTTTCTTTCCTTTCTTTTCCTTTCCTTTTCCATATAGTAGTCTCTTATTGGATATGAATGACCATTCAATTCGTTTTCCCCTTTCTCCCCAAATAATTCCCCAGCACTCATGTCATTATTGAGGGAGTAATTGTTCGAGAATTTATGATATTAGCATTGAGAAAGCTATTTTGAGGAACACATCGCTTTTTGCTGGTGAAAGTAATGTAATAACTTTGAAATTTTCATAGCTTTTGAGTGCTTTTCTCTACTTAATTCTTTAGAACTTCAATTCAGCTTTTTCTTTTCTTTTAAAATGACTCAAATTGTTTAAAATTACGTTAAAATTTCACTTTTACCACTTTCACTTTTTCCTTTTCACTTCAACAAAGTGAAAAGTTAAGTAAAATTATCGTAAATCCATTGCTTTTCTTCAGGATTTTAATTTTGACATTAATTGTAAGTGCTTTGAATTGAATTGAATTGAATGTAAATTGAAAATGAAAGGTTTATCATTGAAAAAGATGGTAGCTTTGAACGCTTTGAACATTCGAAGCTGCAGGTCGGTCAGTATAACATCATCATCTAACAAAACCCATCAACGATATTTGTTTCAATGGCCACGGCGGTGATTCGATTCTGTTGAAACGTCCCCAGCATTACCTTGGCTTGCTCGAATCGATGAAGAGACGGGTCGAATCCGATCCTCGCACCGGCGTTGAAATTATCTACCAGCCAATCCTCCGGCTTCACTGGCTCGGGAAGTCCTTGCTTCATTCGTCCTTGCTTCGTCCTTGCTTCATTCGTCCTTGCTTCGTCCTTGCTTCATTTGTCCTTGCTTCATTCGTCCTTGCTTTGTCCTTGCTTTGTCCTTGCTTCATTAGCGTCCATTCGTTGAACCATGGAAAAGCGGACGATTGAAAAACGAATCGGTTTTTCGGTTTGATCAAATGATCTCAAGCTTTTCAATATCTTTTCACTAAATTTCAAGACAAATTCCAAGACAAATACCCTTGATTTCCCCTCTACGAAACATTTCAATCGAAATCCCCAAAACCAGACCACTTAAGAAACGCAATTTCAGTATTATATTGTGCGTGAGATGTGGTATTATTGAAGTCAAATGGAGCGACTGAAAATTAAAAGATTTCCACCAAATTTCTTTCCTAAGGGCTTCGATTACGGTAACCGGTTTTTCTAAGTAAAGAAATGTAAGAGAAAAGAAAGCGATTCAATAAAATAGAGAAATTGGGGGAAAAGTGGAGAAGAGGAGAAGGGGATGGGGATTGGTTGAGGCTCACGAGAACCCCGCCCACTTTTCTCAAGGCTTACTCAGCTAGCAATCTTACTTTAGAAATGGATACCACATCTTTTCTTTTCTTTTCTTTCCTTTAACTTGTTGTTAAAAGGATTTATTATCAGTTGATGCAAGCGTTGATTTGGATTCTGACTAAACTCCTGTCCAGTCTTGCCTAATCTCTCTCCAATAGTATTCCAGATTAGCATTAGATTTAGAATCAGCTAACCTAATCAGCTAACCTAATCAGCTAACTAAACTCCTGTCCAGTCTTGCCTAATCTCTCTCCAATAGCATTCCAGATTCGAATTAGATTTAGAATCAGCTAACAATCTTTCTTTTCAATCAATCTTTATAAACAATTTCAATTCAAATCCATAACTATAATCTAATTCTCAAAAAGTTTTTAAATCTCTTGAGTTTTCTCAGAATAAATCCTTTTGAGGACACCCATTTCCCTTTTTCTTAATCTTATCCTTTCCTTTATCCTTTCCTTTATCCTTCCTTTATCCTTCCTTTTCTTAATCTGTTCTCTTCGTTGCTTTGTAGTTCTCTTCGTTGCTTTATCAGGTTCAACTCTGGAATTCTATGAAACTTTCTCTAGCTCAGAATTACAAGAGGAATCGAATAACGCTAAAGGAACGATCAGAACCTTTTTTTACAAAGTCTAACCTAAAGGAACGATCAGAACCTTTTTTTACAGGAAGGATAAAGGAAAGGAACGATCAGAACCTAAAGGAACGATCAGAACCTTTTTTTACAAAGTCTAACCTTAAACTCAAATGTGAACAGTACTTTTCACTACTGGACTACAGTACGAGTACTTTTCATTGCTTGAATTGAATGAATGCTTGAAATTCGTTGCTTGAATCGATATCTATTTGATTTCTCTCAAAATTCTGACCTAGAAAAGTCTCATTTAAAGCTGTACAATGGAAATTAGTAAAAAGAAACGTTGATAGGATCTATTTTCAAATGAAAACTTATCCATATTCTAAATTCATGTTTTAAAATTGAAAAAAACTCTTTGTTTATTTTATAGTTTTCTAGATTTTCTTGATCTTTGACTGAATTTAAAATCCCATTTGTTTACATGAAAATTTTCTGACAAATTTGTTTGATTTACAAGTGAAACGATAATCTTTTGAGTCGTTTAGCTTAGAATAAAATTGTGAACTTTACAATTTAAAAAACTAGTCAAATCCATTTCATTTCTTCCATTCAAACTTATAATTACTTTACAAGTTTACAAGTTTACAAGTTCTTTGATTTACAAGTTAAACGATTCATTTCATTTCTTCCATTCAAACTTATAATTACTTTTAAAAGGAAAAAATGAAAGAAATGCTTGAATCAAATTTAAAACAATGACAAAAGTACACGAGTTTTCCTTTTTTGCAGAAATGTGACTCATTTTTAAAAGAGTTTTTTTGATTTTTTCATGACTTTATCCTTAATTTGATCTTAATCCGATTTCTGAAGTTCTTCCTTGGAGTTCTTCCTGAAGCTCTTCCTCTTTCTCTTTCTCTTTCTCTTTCTCTTCCTCTTTCTCTTCCTCTTCCTCTTTCTCTTTCTCTTTCTCTTCCTCTTTCTCTTCCTCTTTCTCTTTCTCTTTCTCTTCCTTTTCATTTCATTTCAAACTAGAGTTTAGTGAGATCTCTGAAGTTTTCGTAATCATTTTGGTACATTCGAAATTTTCTCTTTTCTTCTCTTTTCTCTTTTCTCTTTTCAATAACACTTTCAGGCAACTTGCCAAGAAATCGAGTAAAAAGCGCTAATGAGCGCTAAATTTTCGTGTTTTTTCCAAACCAGACGATAATCTTTTTAGTCGTTTAGCTTAGAATAAAATTGTGAACTTTATAATTTAAAAAATGAGTCAAATGTTTCGATCTACTTTTTGGAGAAGGAAGAAGACAAAAATGAGATTCAAATAAAGGGCAATAGTTGCTTTCTCTTAGAGTTTCTATTAGAGTTTCTCTTACAGTTTCTATTAGAGCTTTTATTAGAGCTTCTCTTAGAGCTTCTCTTAGAGTTTCTCTTAGAGTTTCTCTTAGAGCTTCTCTTAGAGCTTCTCTTAGAGCTTCTATTACAGTTTCTCTTACAGTTTCTCTTAGAGTTTCGCTTAGATTTTCTCTTAGAATTTTGATTTTGATCAACTAAACCTTGATTCTAATCTATAAACGCTTTCAAAATTCAAAGTTTCATCAAAATCCAGTTGAAAAGACTTTAGAAAAGTTTCGAAAGAACATCTGAGTACAAAATCTCCCAAATCTTTCCTCAATTTAAAAAAATTCAATAGTTATCTTGAACAATGACTAGAATTTCTTAAAGCTTTCGTAAAATCAAAGCAAAATCTTGAAATGATTATTTAAAGTACCATATTTTGAAGTGAATTCTAGAGATGTTGATTCTAAAGATTCTAGAGATTCTAGAGATTCTAGAGATGCCAGTTTTTTAAGCTTTACTTGCTGCTTTTAAAGCTGCTTTACTTGTAAGATTGGATTTTGTTATGATAACTAAAATATCTCTAAATCTAGATCTTTCCTTTCACTTTCGATTGGACAATTGAGTGATGGCTGTTCTCAAGCTGTTCTCATTTCCCAGCTAATGGATCGGAGCTTATTGGCATTACTATCAGCTTATGATTGGGCAAAGAGGCGCCATTTTGAGTGTCTTCCTCATAATTCCTCAATGATTGTAATGATAAAGAGATTAACAATTTGAAAGCTGTCAAAAGTCCAGACTTATCAAAGAAATTGACGGTTTATTGGGAGGAGATGGGTTTACGAAGAAATAATAGAAAAGCTGACTAATAGAAAAGCTTTTTTTTACCTTAGAGGCGCCAAATTTCTTTTAAATAATAAAGATAAAATATCGAGAGCTGAGATTGAAGTTGGAGTTGTTGATTGAAGCTATTGATTGAAGTTGTTGATTGAAGTTGATTGAAGGACTGAGATTGGAGTTGGAGTTGTTGATTGTTGATTGAAGCTATTGATTGGAGTTGATTGAAGAACTGAGATTGTTGCTGATGTTGTTGATTGAAGTTCTTGATTGAAGTTCTTGATTGAAGTCGATTTATTGATTTGAATTGAAGTTAATTTGAAGATTGTTGATTCAAAATGATATACAAACTTTCAATCAATGAATTTATCGATCATTGAACCTTTTCCTCTCAATTTTCTAAAAGAATCAACTAAAAGAATCTTTCTAAACTAATCTTGACTCTAGTTTTGTCAAATCTATCTACTTTTTGTCCTTTCATTCTTTGAATCAGATCAAAAGTAATGAATAAAAACTAGACCAAGATTACGATACTTTTAGAGAATGAGCACGTTTCCTTCTTCCTTTCTTTCTTTCTTTCTTTCTTTCTCCCTTTCAATCTTTCTTCCCTTCTTTCTCTCCCTTATCTTTCCTTCTTTCTCTTGGCAAATTCCAGGAAAGTTTGGCAGTTTCTAGGAAAGGTTTTAAGGCAGTTTCTAGGAAAGTTTCTAAGGTTCAATTCTCTCTATCGGTTATCTGCTTTAAGGTACTAAGGAAGCTGAGTGACTAGATCAATTGCTGAAGCAATTTCTAGGAAAGCTAGGATTCAATTCCCTCTATCGGTTATCCGCTTTAAGGTACTAAAGAAGCTAAGTGGCTAGATCAATTGCCGAAGCAGTTTCTAGGAAAGCTAAGGTTCAATTCCCTCCTCCTTTATCTGCTTTTTCTTACAAATTCTATAAATTTCTTTAGTTCTTTATTAGAAAACGAAATGCTTTCAATTTTGAGCTGTTTTGGGTGGAAATATCTAGAAATATAAATAAATTTGATGAAATTACCGATTGAATTCTAAATAACTAACTAAATATCTAAAAATAACTCTCATATTGCCAAATTTGCACTCTTTACAATAGCCGATAAACGAATTTCGATGTGTTTTGTGTGCGGGAATTTGATGAGCGCTGTTTTGCGCTGTTTTTGCGCTTGTTTCAAGCTATTTTCCGGTACTTTAGCACGTTTTTAGCTCTCTCTTTGCTCTCTCTTTACTCTCTCTTCATCCCCGATACAACCATTTATCCAGTTTTGTTTCTTTCGACTAACATTCACTCAAATAATCCCTTTTTTCCCCTATACAATAACAATCACAATCGTGATTTCACTTTGTATCCAGTTTTATGCCATTTGTCATTGCTCATTACTCTAAATCGCTTAAAATGCTTAAAATTTCAGTAATTCTCATCTTTTCTATTCAATTATCAAAAGCAAATACAATTCTGAGCACTTTATAAACAAAATTGGGTTGAATTTTTGATCTAAAAGCTTGCGGAAGTGAAAAAATCGAAATCCGACATAAGTTTTAACAAAAAAAACTGGATTCAGGCTCTTTACTTCCCAAAAAACTTAAGTAAAACATCAAAAACTCTAAGCAAAACACCAAAAATCAATCCCTAATGGGCTAGTTTTCAATGTTTCATCAAAAATCAATCCCTAATCAATCCCTCAATCCCTCAATCCCTAATTTTTGAAAGCGCTGAAATCACAGCTTTCCAACCACTTTTCCTTTTCTCAATGAACACCTGTGTCGGCTTTTGTCTCCTTAAATGTTCATTTATCCACTCAACCATTCATTTCACGCCTAAAAACTTGTCAAAATGTCACTCGTCAGTGTTCACTTTTCGCCCAATTTCACTTTTGCGATTTGGTTGATTCACTGACAGGGAAATGGCAATGAAATGAATGGTGCCAAGCAAAAAAAGAGAGAAACATCCAAAGTTTTTGAAATTCGAATTTTTCTTCATTTTAGACTTTTGATTTTTAAAAAACCTATTCAAAAAGCTGAAATCTAATCTGAAAATCGAAGAAATTTTAAAGGTTTAAAGCTTTAAGAAGAAGAAGAAAGCTTTAGAAGAAAAGCTTTAAAAACAGTTTTTCGTAGTTTTACTTTGTAATTCTAAAGTTAAAATCTATTTGCTATTATATTTTCCATATTTAGATACACTACTGGACAAATCTCATAGTTGAAAAAACACTTTCGCACTTTCGCGCGTCTGTAACTCCCTGCCTGGTCTTTACCGTATTTCTAAATATTAATATTACCATTGTGTAGCCCTTGAAAAGAGCTTTCAGAAAATGTATAACACTAATAGTTTAAACTCAAAGACAAGGGAGTTACAGACGCGCGAAAGTGACGATCGTTTTTCAAGTGATGATCGTTTTTCAAATATTATATTTCATTGTCCAGTACCGTATGTTGGCCAGAGGCAGATTTAGCTTTTAAACTAGAAAAAAAGTATGAAATGACATCAAAATTTGGGTCATTTGGGGGGTGGCGTATGGTTTTGCACCGGGTGAATTTTCGTTGGCGGGTGGCGTATGGCGTAATGGTAATATTAATATTTAGAAATACGGTAAAGACAAGGGAGTTACAGACGCGCGAAAGTGACGATCGTTTTTCAAATATTGTCCAGTACTGTATCTTATAAATGAATTTAAAATCAAAATCCCGTACAATTTCTCTTTTTTTTTTGTTTTGTTTCTTAGCGTTACTCGTTAAAAAACAAAAATTTCTATCAATTTTCTATCAATTCTCCATCAATTTCCATCAATTTCTATCAATTCTCCATCAATTTCTATCTAGTTTCATCAATTCTCCATCAATTCTCCATCAATTCTCCATCAATTTCTAGCTAGTTTCATCAATTCTCCATCAATTTCCCCAAAATTTTATTTCAATTCGATTTTAGACTTAAACGATTTGGAAAAGAGAAATTTTAGATGGTAAAAGACAAATCTTTTTGGGCAAATACTTTCATTGAAGGTTCACCAATTTTCGGCTCAGCGCTCAGCGGAGATTTCCCCGAAAGTGCTAAAGGGTTGACTGAGACTGTAAATGTAGAGCAATTTCGTTCAATTGAACATTTCATTTCAATGTTTTCATCTCAATATTTCGTCTCATTCAAAAAATTCTTTAGTTAAGTGCAAATTTGATTGCGATAACTAGTGGGAAACTGATGAATTTATGAAGAAAGATCTGAACAATCACTCGAAACTTATCAACTTATCAACTAAACTACAGTACTGGACAATGAAAGATGATATTTGAAAAACGATCGTCACTTGAAAAACGATCGTCCCTTTCGCGCGTCTGTAACTCCCTTGTCTTTGAGTTTAAACTATTATTGTTATGCATTTTCTGAAAGCTCTCTTCAAGGGCTACACAATGGTAATATTAATATTTAGAAATACGGTAAAGACAAGGGAGTTACAGACGCGTGACTGTACAAGGGGGTTGGGGTACTATTACAGTATTTACGGTATGTACTATTTAAAAGAGCAGTTTCTGGTTGTCTTTTAGCTTTTTCTCGTCCATCTTTGAGCCAATAAAAAGCCTTAAAATATAGTTGTGGCATTCAAAATCAAAAAAATTAAAAAGCCGAGATGTGGTCCTACGGGGGATGACACACAATTGCTTCAGCACTAGACAAACTCCCCCTTCCAACTCCCCCACGGCGACAAAAGCCTCGTGCACAATTCGGTCTAGATTTTGCAAAATATGTACTGGGGGCAAAAGTAGAGTTCCGTTCATGTTAAGATATAGAATAATGATCGCATGTAGCTCTTTATCATAGATATTAGCCGAAAAGTTCGCATAAATTGTGCACTTGTCCGAGACTGAGTCCGAGACTAAGTCTGAGACACAGGCTTTTGTCTGAGAGCCCCCAGCAACCGCCACGGCGACAAAAGCCTTGTGCACAATTTATGCGCACTTTTCGGCTAATATCTATAAAGAGCTACGTGCGATCATTATTCTAGATCTCAATATGAACGGAACTGTACTTTTGCCACCAGTACATACTTTGCAAATCTAGTCTCTAGTCTAGTCCACTCTATCTAGTCTACCACCTTTCAGTCTACCACCTTTCAGTGAAAATCTGTTCCCGTGAAAAATCTCAACCTTTCTTCCAGTCATTTTCATATCGAGAATTCATTTCATTTCTCATTTAAATCAAAACAAATGCGCGAAAATATTTTGACGCGATTATGCTCTATTCTCGTACAAATTCTGCAAATTCTGGGGAAGAATTTGGAGGGGATCTACTGACTCATCTTCATTACGGTAATCGGAATCATTTCGAGAATTTCTTTGTTGTGTTTTCATTCAAGTTTCATATTTTTCATTTCAGTTCACAGACAAATGCGTTCATCAATGACAATGACAAAGATTGACGTGATTTAAGACTTAAACACTCTAAAGATACGGTACTTTTTGATTAGAATAAGTTTCAGCTTTGCATTGATTAACCAGGCAGTTAGAATAATTTGTCATATCTCCGAAAAACCAGCCGGGCCGCGGTCTCGCTGTAGTGCAGTTGGGGGCAATCAGGCGCAGTCGGGCGCAGTCGGGGCGCGGATTTCTACGGCCCACACGAACCGGGTTTTGGCCAGGCCAACTGCGCTACGATTGCTTTATTTTATAACAATTTTGACTTTCGTTTTCCACCTTTCAATGGGTTTCTTTTTGAAATCCCTCATTTCTCTTAAGCCCAACCATTTCCTCGATAAATTTATGATTGTTGCCAATATCGTTTTGCTTACTTTTTGAGAGATGGGATTATATCTAAAGATCGAAAAGGCAAAAGGCAAAAGGCAAAAGGCAAAAGGCAAAAAGCAAAAGGACAAATCCTTTTCTTCCCTAAATTGTCTCATTTCTCAAAAGCACAATTAAAGTAATCCTTTTCTAGACTTAAAGAGGGAAATTTAAAGACTTAGAGAGGGAAATTTGAGAGAGGGAAAGAATCTAACTTTGGGATTAAAACTTTTAGGGATTCGACGTTAAGAGAACATGACATATTGGGGGGAAAGAAAGGGGAATGCTTTGAAGTGAACGAGTCCACTTCAAACAATAAGAATACAGATACATTTAAGCTTCTTATTTGTCAAGTAAGAACTTCTAATTAGCATTTGTTTATGTTTTGTGTTTCACAAGCAGCTCACAGCTGTACTTTACGCTGTGAAACTGTAAACACACCCTCTCCAGCGCACTGAATTCTCCAATTTCTCTCGTTAAATTGCTTCTACGAAAAGGAAAAAGGTAAGGGGAATTTCCGTAGCCCGTGTACTTTGAGTTTAAAACTGTAAACATATTCTATCTAGTACACTGATAGAATATTAGCTCATCAAATCAGAAAATCGTTTTATTTGGCTGTTTAAGGACTTCAGTGGATCAAAAAGAATGCGTTTTTGCGCACAAAGTATACAAAAGACTTAAGAATTTAAAAAGAATTACAAATATTTCATTTGCATTTCAGTCAGCCCCCTTAAGCCTTCAATTTCATTTCAATTTTCGACTTTTCTCTTTTCAAAACATAGCCAAGAAGATTTGAGAAATTTCTCGAATATTTCCTCCAATTTTGACTCAGTGTAGACCTTTATTACCTCCTAAAAAAGACATTTTATCTTTAAAAAGAATCTTAGAAATCCTTCTAGAATGAAAAAATGTCTGAAAATCCGCTCAAAATTCACTCAAATCTTTCTCTAGACTTCCTGAATTTCTAAGGATTTTGTGTACATGTGATGACAGGAAAATGACAGAAAAAAGAGCCATTTTTAAGGCCAAAAGTTTTTTTAAGATCTCAAAAAGACTAAAAAAGACTTCTCGATCTTGGAAATATGAGAAAATTGAGAGAAAGAGAAAAAAATGACACAAAAATATGTCATGATTCTAGGGAATCTTTTTGAAAATCTAAAAAAGACTTTCACTTCCTTCTTTAACAGTTTTACAGACATTTTTCTTAAGTTCAAATCAAAAGAAAAGCCCAATTTCGGAAGTGGGACAAATGCGACCTTTGACAAATGCGAGCTTGTCCCATTCCCCCAATTTCCATCAGAAAATCCCTTTTTCAGCATAAAAACTCAATTTTTAAATGAAATAATGTAAAAAAATCCTTTTCTAAATCTAAATTTATCAAAAATCACACAAGTTTTTTGAAAGTTTTATTGAAAAAAAAAAAGTTTCATTTTGAATTTTCAATTTATTTCAATTTTCAATTTGAAAAGTGATTTTGAACTAAGTCACTTATTGAAATGAAATGTTAATTTTGAAAAAAATTGAAGAAAATTGGTCTTTTTTGGTTTTTTAAAGATTTAACCACTTAAATTGATGATGAATTTGTATTTTTCGAAATTCCCAAAGAAAAAATCATTTGTTTGTCTCGTTGAAATGGAAAAAAAACTGATTGAAATTTGATCAAATTGCTTTATTTTACCGATAAACAATCAAGAATCAGTGATTTTTCGAAATCTCTCTTTTAATTCATTGAGAGAAAGCGCAAATCAACGGAAATTGTAAAGATTTGTGCATGTTTTCACCAAATCCGACTCCAATTTTGTTAAAAAGAGCACAGAATTCAAAGAATTTACCAAATTTAGATGTACAAACTGATAAACAGGCTGTAAGCTGCAAGGATTTTGAGAGAAATGAGAGAAACCCATATTTTATGGGAAAAACAAAGAATTGCCGAGAAAAAGAACGAGAAAGAAGTCGACAGGATTGAACCCCGACCTTCGAGAGGCCTCCCGACTGAGATACGAGACCCTTAACCAGTCGGCCATGAGGGCTTTTTGCGGATGGTGGTGAAATGAGTCTGATGATCATCATCTGTCAGGATAGCTCTCTGATCTAAAGATGATCAAAAAAGCCGAAACAAACGGCAAGCGGGATCGAACCCTCGACTTTTGAGACACCTCCCGACAGAGATACAAGGCTCTTAACCAGTCGGCCATGAGGGCTTTTTGAGACCCTGGTGAAATGAGCCTTATCATCATCATCTGTCAGGATAGCTCTCTGACCTAAAGATCTAATCTTTCTTAATTTGTGAACGATGTTGCTTGAAGAAAATTGAAGACTAAGTGCTCCAGAGAGGATGCGTTTACCTTGAACTCTAAGCACAAAGTACAGTAAAGTTGAGCGCAACAATAGGCACAGCTGCAGCTTGTTTAAATGGTATCTTTAACTCAAGATTTTTGATGTACTAAATTCAAATCCGAGAACTTTCATAGTATAATTTTTCGTCTCAACGAAATAATCCTCCAAAAAGGATTTGCCTGTTTCCGGTTTCTTTTTGCACCAAAAGAAAAGACTAAAAGGTGTTGAAAAACCCCAAATTTTGGCCTATTAGATCTCTTTCTTTTTTCCTTAGATTTCCATTTTCTTTTCTCAAAACCAATCACCAGCACTTATTTCCCTCAAAAATATATATCTCTCCACTCAAAAACGGATTTATTTACCCCAATCATCCAGAAAATGGGTTTTGTGAGAATTTCGAGAGTAAGATTCTTGTATATGTTGTGTCCGATTTAGATTTCCGTCCGATTTAGATTCAATCTAAATCGGACGTCCGATTTAGATTGAACTTATCGCGGACGTCCGATTTAGATTGAACTTATCGCGGACGTCCGATTTAGATTGAACTTATCGCGGACGTCCGATTTAGATTGAACTTATCGCGGACGTCCGATTTAGATTACAGTCTATATCGGACGTCCGATTTGGACTCAATCTAAATCTTATATAGATTGAACAATAATATAAACATGTTTAATATATGTTCTTAAGCGTTTTCTGTAGTTTTCTGCATTTTTCAAAGGTCTGTTATTGTCTTTTTCTGAAAAGAAAACCCAACTATGAAATAATCAATAAAAGACCTTTGAAAATGCAGAAAACTACAGAAAACGCTTAAGAACATATACTAAACATGTTTATATTATTGTTCAATCTATATAAGACGTCCGATTTAGATTGAGTCGTCCGATATAGACTGTAATCTGAATCGGACGTCCGCGATAAGTTCAATCTAAGTCGGACGTCCGATTTAGATTGAATCTAAATCGGACACAACATATATATACTTATTTACTTTCACAAATATCTCTTTAACATTTTACATTTAAAGATAATCTTTCTTAGAATCAAGAAAATAAGAAAAGAAAGATATCGAGTAACTAGAGAACGAGAAAACAGAGCGAGAAAACAGATTGAGCTAAGCCTAACAGAGCACTACGCTTAGATTAAGCTCAATATCTTCTATAAAAATTATACCATCCTTTCTTTTTCTTTCTTTTCAATTTTAATTGATTTAATTCTTAAGTTTTCAACATGTTCAACATGTTTTTCTTTATGATTGAACGAATTTTCAGGCTCAGACTCTCGAGGCGCCACTTTGGATGAGATGGTCTTTCCTCTTCCTCCTCACTTCCACTTTCTCTTCCCTTCTCCTCCCTTCTCCTCCCTTCTCCTCCCCTCATTTCCCTGTCCCCGATAAAGTAATTCCTTATTACAAAACGGTTTATGAAAGCGGGTGAATTGACTGCAAAGTTGCTTTCGAACAATCCCAAATAACCAAAGTCTCTAGAGTAATGAAGGAATTGTTGGTTACTTAAAGAGATTTGCGATTCACTACCGTCTATGTAGCCTGGATATCCCTGTAAATCTACGGTACATTTATGAATTGCCATTGCCTGCGTGCTGAGTTTTTGCCTGCTTTTCCCATATGCTTTTCCGGCATCTGTATGCAAGGTCAATACCTAAAATCACCGATTTTCTGTTGGATATTTTCTTGTCAGCTTTAATTGGATAGAAGAAATGAGTGAATTGGATAGGTTTAAATTTAAACTACCGTAAATGCTGTAATAGAGCGACCGCCTATAGGAGTATCGCGTAGTCTAAATTGACTCTCAAAGAAATGATCATATCTCGATACAAAAAAAGAGGTGATTTTCGCCATTTTTCAAGGACTTTTTTCTAAGCACTGGTTAATGTTAAAAATATGTGTTATGGCTCAAAAGATAGCCCATTTTCTCTACTTTAATTTGATACCTAAACGCGCAGAATCGAACGTACTGGTGTCGAGATATGAGCATTTGTTTGAGAGTAAACTTCGACTACGCGACACTCCCTATTGCTCTATTACAGCATCGAGCTTAACAACTTCTAGTTAACGCATATAAACAAATTGCTGAAAGCTATAATGATTTTTAATATTCAATTTAAGATCAGTAACTAGCAATTGCTTGGCTTTGCTTTGCTTTGCTTTGCTTAACTATAAATATAATAGAAATCTTTTCCTTTCCTCAATCTCATCCTCAATTTCCAGTGCCGATTCCCCTCAAACTCCTCAAACTCACTCTCTTCAAATCCTCAATTTTGATATGCGAAATTTTCTTCCTTAATCATTCGATTTATGAATCGTTTATTCATTCATTCTCTTCTCTTCCCCCCCATTTTCTTCTCTTTAATCCCTTGCATTAGCCGTCGACATACATGGATTTAATTTGATAACACCAAGAATCAACGAAGAATCAACGCCTTTTCCTTTTCCTATTTCAAAACATTTCCCTTTAAAGTGCTTGTAGAGATTTGAATTGAAAAAATGAAAAAAATTAGTGAGAGAGATAGAAAGTTTAAAAAAAAAACGATCTCATCAGAGGTTTTGATTTCATTTTGGGCTTTATCCTTTATCCTTTTTTATTTAAGATTTTCCTATTTTCTGAAAGATTTTACGGTTCAATTTGACTTGATTTCATTTAAAATCACCTTTAAATGTATTTTGTGCTCAAAAAAGTGTAAAGAAAACTCTCCTGGCATCAATTTTGTGAACCTTTATGTCATTGAGTAATTGAATCAATGGAATAGCAAAAGTTTGATGTAAAAGTTGACTGGAAAGTTGACTGTAAAGTTGACTTTATGCAACAATTTTCGTTTGGGTGTCAATCGATAGCCCTTAAATTCAGCTATCTTTTGATACCAATAGGGAACCAAATTTAGACAGATAGGGAACCAAATTTAAAGAGATAGGGAAAAGTGTTGTGAAAAGTTGACTGTAAAGTTGACTGCAAAGTTGACTGCAGAGTTGACTGCAAAGTTGTCTGCAAAGTTGACCGCAAAGTTGACTGGAAAGTTGACTGCAGAGTTGACTGCCAAGTTGACTGCCAAGTTGACTGCAAAGTTGACTGCAGAGTTGACTGCAAAGTTGTCTGCAAAGTTGACTGCCAAGTTGACTGTAAAGTTGACTGCAAAGTTGTCTGCAAAGTTGACTGCCAAGTTGACTGTAAAGTTGACTGCAAAGTTGCCTGCAAAGTTGACTGCAGAGTTGACTGCCAAGTTGACTGTAAAGTTGACTGGAAAGTTGACTGCAAAGTTGACTCTAAAGTTGACTGCAAAGTTCTCTGCAAAGTTGACTGGAAAGTCAACTGCAAAGTTGTCTACAGAACTTTAGGCTTCAACTTCAACTTCAACTTCAACTTTTTCATTATTCTAGCGATAGAATAATGAAAAATAGATTCAAAAGCAATTTCGGAACACAAATTTGGCATAATTTGGCTTAATTTGGCATAAAAAGCCCAAAAAAAAACTAGAAATGCATTTTTCTGAGAAATTTTCGAGATTTTGATGATTTCCGAAGTAAAATCGAGCATTTAAACAAATCTGTTTCTATTTTTAAAGCTAAATTTTAGAAAATGTCATCTTTATTAAGAAGTACACGAATTTTCAATGAAATGAATGAACTTTTTAATTGATTCGACAATTTCAGTACCGTAATTTAATTAGCATTTTGTCGTAAGCGTTCATTTTAAAATGCAAATTGTCTTTTCAATAATTTCATTGAAAATTTTGAGCAAAAATTTTCAATCCCAAGAGATTTTAAAAGAAATTTTTGTAGAATTCACAAAATTAGAAATAATTCCGATTTTTGTTTGGCGAGTTATCGATTAAACGTTTCCCACAAATCGAATGTTTACAGAGGGCTCAAAGTACAGCCAAAGAGGTTCATTTTATCATGCGTTACAGTACTTTTCAAATTCGCGCGTAAGAAGTTAACCAACAAAAGAACAAGTACCGTATCCTAAAGACTGCTGTTTTCTGCTGACTGCTGTTAGACTGCAGTTAGACTGATTCTAAAGACTGCTGACTGCTGTTAGACTGATTCTACAGACTGCTGACTGCTGTTAGACTGCAGTTAGACTGATTCTAAAGACTGCTGACTGCTGTTAGACTGATTCTACAGACTGCTGACTGCTGTTAGACTGATTCTAAAGACTGATGACTCTGTTAGACTAATTCTAAAGACTGCTGACTGCTGTTAGACTGATTCTAAAGACTGCTGACTGCTGTTGACTGCTAGTTGACTGCTAAAGACTGCTGTTAGATTCTAAATAAAACTAGATTCTAAATAGAACTAGATTATCTAGAATAGAATCTAGTTCTAATCTAGTTCTTTCTAGAATCTAGTTCTCTCTAGAATCTAGTTCTCTCTAGAATCTAGTTCTCTCTAGAATCTAGTTCTCTTTAGAATCTAGTTCTCTTTAGAATCTAGTTCTCTTTAGAATCGAGTTCTATTTAGAATCTAGTTCTATTTAGAATCTAGTTCTAGTTCTAATCTAGTTCTTTTAGACTCTAGTTCTATTTAGAATCTAGTTCTATTTAGATTCCAGTTCTCTTTAGAATCTAGTTCTATTTAGATTTCTAGAAGTTTTTTGCTTTATTTTCTCATCCCTTTTCACTCATTTTCCCATCAATTTGTTTATCAATTGCCTAATTTTATTCAATTTCTTCTAAAATTACATTTTCATTAAAATCATCACTTTTTTTTGTGCTCAACAAAGAGATAAACGATTTTCTTACTTACGAAAATTGGTTCTGGAGCTCTGGAGTTGAAATTGAGAGAAATTGAGGGAAAAGCTCTGAATTTTCATTTTAAAATCATTTCATTTCTAATGAAAAATTGAAAAAATTCTTTTAAAATGATGAGTCTTTTACGCAAAACGAAAAAAGATAATCGTAAAGATGTTTGGAAAAGATTTGAATCCATTTGAATCCATTTGATTCCATTTCAATTTCAATTTCAATTCCATTCAATTTAATGAATCGACGACCATACTTTGAACCAGAATATTGTCATAGAATGAGATTTTAGGCGAATTTCCATTTAGTGCAAATCAATTTGTCTAATGGTTTCGATTTTCAGGGATTACGGTAGTTGAATAGTAATTCAAGTAATTCAAAGTAATTCAATAGTGCCAAACGATTTTATTACGGTAGCTTTAGTGCTTTTTAGTCTTCAGATATGCTCTAGATGAAGCAAATGGGTTTACTATTCATGAAACAAGCTTTTGTACTAGAGTACTTACACTAGTACTGCTAGAGTACTTCTGGCATACTAGAGTACTTACTTTAGTATACCAGAATGATTGCGACTTTAGTGATGGCAAAGATGATAACCATAACTACCGTACTACACTATTAGGGCAATGCTCCAGGATAGCCTAAAATCCTGGGCATGTAAACCTAAAACCAACCGGTAGTCACCAAACCAGAGGTCAAACTAAGATGGGGATCGAACTTCCGAGGTCTGGCCCTGGAAACGAACGCTATACTAAACGAACGTTATACCAAACGAACGCTATACCAAACGAACGCTATGCCAAACGAATGCTATACCAAACGAACGCTCGGCCACGACTGGACTGAATCGGATCAGCAAGGAGGCCGCTAAGACCCGCTAAGGCTCGCTAAGACCCGCTAAGGCTCGCTAAGACCCGCTAAGGCTCGCTAAGACCCGCTAAGGCTCGCTAAGACCCGCTAAGGCTCGCTAAGACCCAAATGCCCACATTTCCAGAGTCCTAACAAACTTATAATTCCTGACAGATTGTCATTTAGCAAAAACGGAATATATATTCGGAATGAGCATAAAATTCTGCGAATGGTATAAATTGCATAGCATTTCACCGGCTCAGCTAGTTCAGCTAATTCCTTGTAAGTTCAGGGGACCAGATTAACCAAACTACCAGTAAACCAGTCTAGCAAGGCGTAAGCTAGGTCCAGCTTGAGTCAGACCAGGCTAAGCAAGTTAAACAAGGTCTAGGGAGATCAGAACATCTTCAAAATTTAAGAACATCTTCAAAATAACGATAAAATCTTAGCAAAAAGATGACTAGTTGTCTCAACGAAACCCTTGTTTCCCATTTGTCTTTTCAAAAGCTCAACCCATAAACAAAATGCGAATTTTCAAATGAAAAATCATTTTCTTTCTTTCTTTCTTCTTCTTTTTCTCATTCAAAGTACTTGATAATTATTGGGTATTACTGTCAAATCGTTGTGCCCATTTAGGTCAAACGAATCCAGTCAAAAGAATCAAAAGAATCAAAAGACCAATTTTTCTTCAAATTCAATGCCTTTTTGTCGGCAATTCTTTACTCGAAAAGGTGCTAAATGGGGAAGATAATTTGAGGGATCAACTTGGATGAATGGAAAGAATTCGGGAAGAAGATAATCGATGATGACACAATGGGC